>JACEFZ010027584.1:250000-437500 GCA_014155875.1 Cepaea nemoralis | reverse complement strand
CGCTCCATCTCCAAAAGAAACAAAGTAACCAGGGCGCTACAGAGAATACATGCGACACAATGCCCGCTGGACAAGAAGTCCAAGTAATCACACCCGTTCCAGGAAGTGATCCAAAATAAAAAAATGCACTGCAGAAATATTAACTGGACAACACTTACAAATTATATTCTGAAAATATTTGAGGGCGGCAGGTTCAAATCTTGGTGTGCCTAAAGTTGTCAAGTTTCTATTGTCTAGTGTGTCCTGTTATCTTTGATCCTTTCCATTGTTTATATGAGCGCTGATTAATGTCTGTGTATTTATTTGTGTGGTTAATTCCAGTGACCTCGGGGGACCCGCAAATTTTATATTTAGACTATTGTAATTCTCCCACACGTATTCGAGACGCAAAACTTATTACTATACTTATCTCATCTCATCTCATCTTGTTCCTCTTGCACCTTGCGGTGTCGAGGTGAAGCGAGAAAGTGCCCGTTTACTGCCTTTTTGTATCGAGATTCCCATGGACTCTGCTATTCCCTCTGTCCATCATTCACGTGGCCGGCCTCTTCTTCTGCTTCCAATTGATCTGTACATCACTGTTTGTTGAAGTATACTGTTAGTTGGTAATCTAGTTAAATGGCCAAAACTTGCTACTTACTGATAAAATCTAGCTCTGCTTTATCCCCACTTTAGTCCTGATTTCTTCATTTCTGATTTTCTCTCTTCTTGATACATTGAGTAGTCTTCTCAGGAATCTAATTACTGTTGCTGTGACTTTTCTTTTCTCTTTTTCTGTCATTGTCCAGGTTTGGCATTGGTAGTGTATAGTGCTTTCTTAGTAACTATTATACGTGTTTTTTTTTTCTTTCGTATTGGTGCCACTTTTCCAATGAGTTGGTTTGTCTTATTGCATCTATTTTCAATCTCGTCTTTTAAAGTGCTATTTGATAATATACTTCCCAAGTACTTGAAGCTCATCAGTTGTCTTAGTCTATGACCCTTGACCATATCCATGGCTTTATGGCCATGTTAATAATTTACTATCTGCATGTTTAATAACTCACAATCTGCATGTTTAATAACTCACAATCTGCATGTTTAATAACTCACTAACTGCAGGTATAATAAATTAATTACCTGCACATTTAATAACTCACTATCTATTTTTTAATAACTAAATATCTACAAGTTTAATAACTCACTATCTACATGTTTAATAACTCAATATCTGCAGCTTTAATAAATCAATATCTGCAGCTTTAATAAATCAATATCTCCACCCATCATGTGCCATGCCGGTAAGCGTGGGCGGTCATGATTTGCCATTTTACTCGATCACCAGAGTCGTGAATCAGCTCAGTGTTCCTATCTCGACCATGCCATGTGGTTAAGCCATTCAGGTATTTGCTTCGTTGTCTTCCCCTTGTTCTCTTCCCCTCAATCTTGCCAGTTGTCACCAAGTTCTCTAATTTATTTCTTCTCATAACATGTTCAAAAATATTTGACTGTCTACGTCTAATTTCTCTAATACGTTTACGATTTTCATTTGTTTCTTAGGATTTGGTCGTTGGTTTTTCTGTCTGTCCGTGGTATTCTTTGCATTCTTTTCAGAAAGTTAAGTTGTCAGCTTGACTGCTCATTGTCTACGCTAAACATCAATACAAAAGTACATGCACAATAATATTCTTTATTCTCGTAGCAATTGACATCTTTTTATTGGACAGTATGTTTTTCATCTTGCTGCATTGGGCTACATTTGCCATGACGATTCTTGTTCTAATCTCTTCAAGGCGTCTCCCATTAGATGGTATGATTGTTCCTATACAATTGTACTGATTCACTTGTTTAAGAATATGTCCATTTACCTGATCGTAAAATCGTAAAACTTTGACGCAGAGCAAACACAGCAGGGGGCCTTCTGATCGTCAGAAGTGAAACCCCTTAGCCAAGTACTCAAGACCTTTAATTTCTTGATACTCTGTGGGGCGGTCCCGTCCGGGTCATGACTCCGATCGTCTTACCCCTGCCGTGGAGACGTTCGCTCACAATTGTTATCCCTGTTGTTACTCTTTTCCCTTCGCTGTTACTGTGTCCACTCTCAAGCCCACCCTCCCTCGGAGAGGAGAACCTGTGCAGCCTGTGCTTGCCCCTTATCACGTGTGGACGTGGGAAGCCAGCTTCATCCCCCGCCACGGCCTCAATCTCCCCCATGCATCTCCGTTGCCGTGTTCCTTCCTCGTGCCCCGTTCACAGCACCGCACTCTACTAGGAAGCCGGTTCTTCCTTTCCGTTTTATTTATTTATTTATTTTTTTTTTGGGGGGGGGGGGGGGGTGTATCTGTATATTACATTGTGGTATTTCGTTCTTCCTAGTGACGACAATAATCTGTGTCTTCTTACAATTTAATTCTAACTCTATGTGACGAAACGGACCAGATCTCATGTCCTTACTCTGTATTTCTCTGTATGTCCTATACTCTGAGTCGTCTCCCGTCAGAGATCAAGATAGCTAGGGAAATCCCCAGCTAAAATAGTCCCTGCCAGAAACTTCGAAATTCTTCTAGAATTTAGAAGCAGAGTGCGTAAGTGATGTTTGCTGTCACGTTGGACCCACAATCACATCGGGTTGCCCGTGATTCTGGACTTCCCTGTGACCCATGAGATTCTCTGGGCCCGAGTAGAATTTGAAACTGCGCAATCAGCTCTTAGCCGTGAGTCGCCAGCCAACAATCACCCGATACGGCCGCAATAAACTGACTGCTGTAAAATGATGTTTCAACGGTGTGCCAGAGCGGGACACTAGAGCAGTCAAGTAGTATGATGATCCTATAATCTAAGAATCTATTTATATGATGGAGATTCGAGGCGTTAGACCATAAACTCAATGGGACCAGCTCATTCCAGTGCCAGTCAATGTGATGTTTTGAGGCAATACTGGGAGCGGTCAACCAAATCTGCCAGAGGCAACACATTTTGTAGATACCTGAGTTTTAGAATGTCACGGTGAGTATTGACCAACTTCATTATTAATTCTGATGGCAGCTTATTGTTTCCAATATATCTTTTTACAAACTAAGGTCCTTCCAATCAATTTGTAGATCTGCAAGCATCTCTATCATGATGACATGTCTTACTCTATTGAAAGCCTTTTTGTAGTCAATAAAGCAAAGATGTATATATTTATTTACTTCTATAGACTTCTAATTACTGTTCTCAGAATGTGCATAGCCTTTACTGTACCCTTGCCTCTACACGCCCATATTGTTCTTCTCCTATTTCGGGTTGTATTTTCTTCATAACTCTTTGCATGATACTTCTTAGCAAAATCTTAGTGATGTGACTCATTATACTAATTGTTCTATGTCGATAACATTCCAAGACTCCTGATTTCTTTGGGATAACAATAAATACAGAATTTCATAACTTATGAGGTATATCTCCAGTATCATTTATTGTGTTCAGTAGTCTGTTGACGTGATCTATTCCATATTCTTCTAAATCATTAATAATTTCTGTTGTGATGTTGTATGAAATAGGGGTCTTGCCAGTTAAAGAACATTCTGAACCATCATCTTCAAAATTGATGGTCCTTCATTATTATTTCGAATGTCATACTGTTTTTCTCTGTTATCATCATAAAGGTTTTTCACATAATCTGACCATACATGGACAATCTGATCTTTTTCTATTATGATTTTTCCATCTTTTGTTTTTAGGCGGCCTGCTGATGTAGTGTTCTTTTATTAGTAAGCTCTTTTGTGCATTAATTTAGGTATATTTACTGGTGTGTTGTTTTTAAATTCCTATGCAATGTATATATATTTCAGATAGTATATCAAATCTGTTCTTTACTTCTATGTTAAAATTGTCTTGTTTTACCGTGTCATTTTTTAATGTACACATATCATATGTAGTGTTTCCTGGTGAATACTTGACTTTCTTTAACTTTACCCTCAATGTTCCTGTAATAAATCTGTGATCGCTGTAACAGTCAGCAATAGGAATTATTTTTGCGATTGTTATCGCATTTCGAATCCTTCTGCTAATTAGGATGTAATCAATCTGGTTTCTAATTCTGCTATCAGGACTCCTCCATGTCCATAATCTTCTAGGATGTTGTTTAAACCATGTGTTTCCTACAATCATTTCCTGCTCTTTTGCTCATTCTACAAGTCTATATTATTTTTAATTTCCCTCCCCCCAAACCATGGTTGCCTACTGTGCATCCATCGCTTTGACTTCCCACTGTTGCATTGAAGTCACCTATTATGATATTTATTTCTGAATTGTTACATTTCTTCAAAGCAGACTCCATGTCATTATAAAATGTCTCTATACTATCTTCACTACTTTTTCCTGTTGGGGCATATATTTGAATGACGTTTATGTTAAAAGGTCTGCTGATTAATTTTAACAACAGAACCCTGTCTGACACAGCCCAATATCCTTGAACAGATGATGATATTTCCCGATCCAAGACAATTGCTACACCTCTTTGCCGTTTTTCTCACCCAGCATAAATAATCTTACAATCTTCCTCTGTCATAATCCTTACCCTTTTCCATCTCGTCTCACACATTGCTAATATAATAGGAATTATCTGCTCTCTTTCCATTTCTTGTTTCATGTTAATGTTCCATCGTCGCTGACGTTCGAACGTTTCATGTTGCTAACTTCAGTGCCCCTGTCCTTTTGTTGTGATCATTTGTTATTAGGCGAATCATAATAAACTAGGCAACTTTAAAGAAGGTAGTTTGCCGTTGCTTTCCTCCTTGGCAGTGACCATACTATCCGGATGACCGCAGCCATTATCTCTTTAAAGAGATCGTCTGTCTACCATCGCGAAACTGGAGACCATAACAATCAACTATCTGCCAGCTGCCCTCATAATGTCATCCACCACCTGAACTCAATAACTTCAGGTTTAATAACTCAATATCGGCAGGTTTAATAAATTCACTTATTACCAAGGACCATTTGGTATATCCTGCAGCTACCCCCGCGTCCTCCCAATATTATTCATCTCTGTCTGTGTAATTCTCTTCTTCATGTGTATTTAAGTCTCCCTATTTTTCGCTCGCCTTGTGGGTTCGGGGCAAGAGATTGTCTAGTTATACTGTAAGTTCTGTTTATATGATACGATCTCAACAATGCATGTGTTTTGTTTACATTATATCAACAGCACACAAGGTGCGTTTATATTTATATAAACCCGCCAAAGCAAATTTATTTCACAATGTACATGAGCTAATCAAGTAAAGATGAGATGTCTCACAACAGACAATAGTGGTTCTTAGTAGCTTGGCAATATATTTGTCTGTTCTACAACACAGCTATTCTGTGCTATATTTAGGAAAGCCCCCCAGACGCTTTCTGTAACATTTGTATTGGAAAGCTTACATCCTTCGCTCCAAATCTGCGTAAAGTGTTGCGTTTTCACATCCATACAAGAGACGAGATACCACCAGAGATTTGAACTGTTTGATTTTCACAGGAAGCTGACGTCATTCCTTTACAAATTACATGTGGTTTTGTCATGGCAGACGAGACTAGCAGACGATTCATCTACATCTATGTTCTTCCATGTTTAGTTATTGCCAGCTGGAGCTAGAATCTGTGTATCAATGGTTACATGACAACAGGAGCAACATCAAACACGTCATTTCTCCTAATATAGGATTGTCCATGGGTCTTCATTTCATCATCATTAGCAAGTGCCCTGCCAGCTGGCGCAGGCGTTCATGACTCTCCACAGCTCCCGGTCTTCGGTTATCTGAATTAACTCTGCTGATGATATTCCATTAATCTACCGTCTCAATCCATCCAGTATTATTTCTCTTCGTCTGCCTCTGCCTCTCTTCTCATTACATGACCAAAGTAAAATGTTTGCCTCTTTCTTATTGTTGTATATAATGTTCTAGTTGCATTAGCCTCTTTCAGGCAATCGTTGTTAGTTACTCTGTCAGTCCAGTGGAATTTGCAATATTCGTCTCAGGAATCACATTTCTGTTGCTTCCAAGTTCTTCCTAATCTGTTCATTTACATTCCAATATTCACTGCCATATAGCAAAACAGGTTCAATATAGCACTTCATCACTCTATTTCTTACATTCAATGATAATCACGTATTGCATAAGATACTCTTCACTTTCTCAAATGCAGCTTTTGCTTTCTCTAATTCTGCTCTTAATCTCTGTTGTGCATCTTCCATCTGATGTTATACATTCCCCTAAGTATTTAAAATTATATTTTTTAAAAGTAAAGAATATTGAAGAAGTCGATAAAACTAAGAAAAACTGAAATGGTTTGGTCACTTGAAACGTCACGAAAGTTTGAAGAGAACGATAATGGAGGGGTATATAACTGGGAAGAGAGGAAGAGGAAGGCCAAAGAGAAGATGGGTGCAGGATGTGGCGGATGATCTCCAGATGGGTGTATCGGACGCGGGATATCTTGCTTATGATCGAGAGGTTTTCCGGAAGGTTGTTATGGGAGCGATGTTCTGCAAAGGACATGCTACAGAATGAATGAATGCACTTATAAAAATTATCCACATGGTTAAGATTTTCCACTTCTATTTATATTTCAAGCTTACTTTTATTTGTCCACACAATGGTACATGATCACTATTACAGTCAGCACCAGGCACTGTCTTTACATTATTTAACGCATTTCGTACAACAGAGTACCATTGGATTTTTTAATGCTTCAGCTTCTTGAACTCAAAATAAGTCTATTCCTCCTTAGTTGGATCGCTGCAGCCCTCTTCCAAAGGAAAGCAGTTTTTAGATGTGGCAGTTGGACGTCGGAACCAACAACAATATATCCTGGCCTACCACAGGGATCACCATTATCTCCGGTGTTGTTCAACGCCTACACTGTGAGAATCACCAGTGAGCAGATCACTGGACCTGGCAGGACATTGTCATATGCCGACGATGTTTTAGTGTATCGCCAGGGTAAGGATAGAGATCAGGTTGCTGTGGAACTACAAACCGAACTCAATCGCATAAGAACTTGGTGTGTTGAGGCTGGGGCAATGGTCAACGCAACAAAGCAACAGTGACTTGGTTCTCGTTGAATAATCACGTTGTCAACACTTCAACACCAACTGTAAATCTGTGTTAAAAGACGGTGGAAAGAACGCAGGCAATGAATTACCTGGGGATACCGTTTTATCGAAGCCTTGCTTATAATGAGCACATTGACCAGATGATAACAAAGGCCAATCGGGGGTTGGCTGCAGCGTGGGAGATGGCGGCAGCAAACTGTGAGCAGCGCCATCTATGTCTTCTATACGAAGGGCTGGTCATGTCTGTTTTTGAGTATGCGATGGCAATCCTGACTCTCAGCCGTAAGCAGATAGAAAGGATGGAAAGGTTACAGAATGAAGCTATGCGTATTATTCTTGGATGTATAAGAGATAAATATATCTATTGGTTTGCCTTTGCCTTTAACCATAATAACTCTATCTGAAATACACCAGAGACCATTAATTGACTTGGCTATTTTGTTTCTTAAAATAAAATATGAAACCTACTCCATTTTCTTGTGTATCTCCTCCAGAATTGGTTATTGTGTGTTTGTCGTTTATAATTTTGCGCGATCGCTTCCGTCACATCTTACTTACGTCTAAGCTATTTATTTTCATGCTTTACATTTCACATATAACAAAGATTGTTTAACTGTCCAATCTCATTTAACGTCCTAACATTCCATGTACCTATTTTATATTTGTTTTAGTTATGGTTTTGCCATCAGTAGCTACTGACGGCCTGGTGTCACCTGTGGCTCATAAGTGTATATATTTTATATTTGTTTTAGTTATGGTTTTGCCATCAGTAGCTACTGACGGTCTGGTGTCACCTGTGGCTCATAAGTGTCCCTACCGGACGAGGATGTCTTAAGGCAGCCATTAACGTCGATCGCGGCCTCTGAAATGTGTTTTGTCATGAAATCTTTGGAAGATAATGTGGTGGTTCCCATTGCCTTCCACATCCTCATGAGGGGGTCTGTTAGCTCAACCTTTGACAGCCATTTATAACGTTCATGACAAGTTAGCGCCCTACTCTGCTTAGCTGCAGAGTTGTCCACTTATCCCGGTGCATACTCGGTCTCCAGGGTTGCATTCACCACACCGTGGTGTGTTTCTCATCATCTACCACTAGGAGGTGCAGCTGAGATTTTCCCTTCCTAAAGTTATGGCCCAGGATGGCTCAACTCCCAAGTACTTTTAGAGGATTCACTCAGTTCTATAAATAGTAGAATACTTGAAATATACCATAAGACAAGAAAGTTATTTGTATGTTGTTTACAGGACGTTGCAAACAAAACCCAAACTGTTATTGCCGATGTGTGATTTACTAAGCAAAAGTAGCTCAGAAGTTGCTATTGCTGTCTCAATGGCTGATGCCTCATATAATTCTAATTAAACTATTGCGGTCTACTTTAAAATCTTCCAAGGCAGATTTTAAACCCCGGACTCAGTTAAAGATAGTTGCATATCATTTGCAGGACGTAACAGTTAACCCCAGAGTTTTTTAGTTGTTTGTGATTTCTTGGCAAGTTTACGTTCAGTAGTTTGTCATTGCTTTCTGAACGACCGGCACTCATACCTTTGAATGGCACCAACGCAAGACGGTCTGCTTCCAAATCACCAGCAATTCTGTTTGGAATGCGGTTTACGGGATTACGAATTGCATTCGTAAACCCTACGCCACAGAGCCGGTATGTCAGGGAATTCTGATATTCAGTGCCATTATTGCCTAAGCCACAACGCCCGTTATACCATGTGCAAGAGCAACATGATCAAAGATAGACGGTTCTATTGTTGGTGTTCCCTGGGTAGTCCTCCTTGTATCATTAGTCGTGTGAACTAGACCAGACTGGACACAGGAAACTGGGAGTTTCATAATGCAACCTTGTTTTTATATCTGTTTCTTAATGATGTAATTTCCATCCATTAGCCGGAGAAGCTTGAATCTTTACACTGGTTGAAAGATAAAGGACAGCGCGGGGGAGGCACACTGAGCTTGATAATACTCATGTAAACCTGGTCTTCGACAGAAATTGTGGATGTTTTTGTATCACGGCGGTTCCCAAAAATAGCGGTATAGGGCCGGAACATTCAAAGACAGTCAACGGTTAACAGGCTAATGCATCGCTTTATAACATGTACATACAGTTTATGCATTATTTTGTTGCACACCATTGATTGGTACATCCTTCATGGCATGATTATATCAGAGAATCATTGTGTACTACAGCATTAGTTATAAACTGTAGTTGTTGCTTTCATTCGTAATGTATTTTACATCATTTTCTCAGGGACTAGACGAGCCGCGAAAGACCCGGTAGCGTCGAGGCAAGTATCACTATCTGTCGGACTGATGGTCATGTATTGGAATCTCCGACTTGACTGAGCCGTGGTGATTAATATTGGCTCTCATGTCTACTCAACCTAGAATGGGTACACGGAAATGTTCTAACAAATACGGGTGACCGGTGTGATAGTGCCAACTTGTCTATACAAATATGCAGATGGCACCATATACCCAATACGCATTCAGGTGTGAAACGTGGTTTATTATATTTGAGTAGTTAACCATAAAACTCATATTTCTCAAAGCGTGTATTAGTGTCGTTTACTTACTTAACTTTGCAATATGTGACTGTAACTGTTGCGGGATACTATTATCGTATGCAACATACTTACTTGTAGCCCTTTAATTTCGTCCTTATCTGAGAACGTCCGATCACCTATCCAGGAATTATTCTCAGACTGTTAAAAAGTTGCTTCCTCTGGATCTGAACGCGGTACGTCTTGGGTGAGAGGTGGGTATCGTATTGCCTGTATGTAACCCACGAGGCAATTGAATGACGCACATATTCAGCTAAACAAATAACAGATTGCACTTCATCGGGCTTGTACTGAGAAGTTTTTATGTTTGATATGGACACTGTCACGATCGTCCAACGTATATTTCTGACCTTGTTTCTACGATCCGCCGATGTTTACGAGTATTGGGAATAAGTATATTTGCTAATCGTATGTTATCAAAAAAATATTGACTGAGAGATTCCCGACCTGTCACTACACTAAGTTCACTCTCTAAACAGGGGACCAGCGAATGGGCTCTCTAGCGCGTATATTTGACTCAATGGGGGTATACACACCAATCATAGTTCGTCTTAAAACTGTGGGACTTTCTATTTAAGACATGATGCAGAGCAGCTCAGTTTGAATTACAGGAGATCAGAAACTGTCCTGTTACAACTTATTGATTCCAACCGTCTGAGGAAAATCAACTTATTGCTGGCTAATCTATCTGTTAGGAGCTCGGTGGCATCATGATTAGTACTCTAGTCTGGCAAGACTGTGGTCCAGATTCTATTCCCAGCGATGGCATGATTATTTCTTCCCACAATACACTGGTGGGATACTGAACACATCACCCACCTGTTGAGTAAACATTGGTCTATACAGTTTGGTGCTGGAACGGTGTACCCAGCGCGCCTCAAGGGTAGTGAAAGAGCCCTTTACTTACTTTACTTTAGTCTATAGTGTTGTACCAAAAGACATCTTTTTTGGTGAATTACAGATGGGTAAGAGATCTCAGGGTCGGCCTCTAATACGATACAAAGATGTGTGTAAGCGGGACATGATTGATACAGGCATTGATAATGCACAGTGGGAGCAAGTCACCGCTGAACGTGTTGCATGGAGGGCAAACATCAGAAATGGAGTAAAGACAAAGGAGAAAATTATTGCAGATAAGTCACACACCGAGTGTGTGAGACGTAAGATGGTGCATGATGGTGGAAATCTTTATCCATTTTGAATGGACTCACATAACGTGATCCAACTGTCATTTGCACACTGCCTGGCAGCCTTTTCACATCCTTCCTAGCTTGCTTCAGCTAACTGAGAGTGTTACGCGTTGTTTTTTTCCTTATTTCTAAAGAGAGCTATCTTCTATTTATCAATCAAGGGTTGCAGTGTCTGGCTGTTTGCCGCAAACGAGTCCTGCCTCTTATGATCCACAGTGCCGTAAACGCCTACCGCTGTTTTATAAAGAGTTTCCTTAAGTTTACTCCACTTTTCACTTGCTGTACAATTTTCTCATGTATCGGTGAAAGCGTCTTCAAGTTGCTTTTGGAACTCAAAGCACTATCAGCATCGAAGGTGTTAATACTATTAATTCTGGGGCTAAATTTGTGTTTAGCTGTGTAGATTCTTTTTGATCTCAGTCTACCCCTTGCAACAACCAAAGAATGATCTGTAGCACAATCAACACTGTGGTAACTTTGAGTTAATGATGTTTGGTTCAGATGTTGTCTCCGTGTGATGATGAAGTCCAGCTGGTGTCAATGGCCAGATCTTGGATGTTTCCATGTGACCTTATGCAGCCCTTTTGTTTCAAAAAAGGAGTTTGTAATACATAGGTAATTTCTAGTGCAATATTCCAGCAGCCCTTGCCCATTTTCATTCATGCGACCGATATTGTATTTTCCAAGGCAAACTGGTCATGAACTCGAGTTCTTGTCCACACGAGGATTGAAATCACCGAGCATATAACTGCCTTGATCACAGAGTCTAACTTCTCATAGAATGAACCATTCACATCATCAGAGGAAGTGAGTGTCGGTGCATATGCAGTGGTAATGGTGGCAAATCCACAAGAGGTTACCAAGCGCAGGAATAATAGTTTTTCATACATCCCGCTGGAATTTCAATCATTCTCAGTAGCGAATTTTTCACTGCCCACCATGTTGGCTTTTTTTCTGCCTGCCATCTACCTTTCCAAAAAAGGCGTTTTTTCCTGAGTGACCCTTCCTCAGCGAGGTGTCTCCTGCAGGCCAGCAATATCTATGTTAAGACGATTAAGTTTGGCATCAATCACAGTCGTTTTTCTCACATCGTAGATTTTCTTCAGGGCAGTGGAAAATCTTGGACACATGGTTCTTACGTTCCAAGTTGCAAGCTGTAGCTTGAGGTTTCTATTTGTTTCTTTTTAGTAGTACCTTGTGCATTGGTTTTACAGCCTGCGATTCAGAATTTGTCCTAGCCCCAAGCACCCATTGAAGCAGGCAGGCTGTGGCGAATCAGCACCCAATTGGTCGGGGGTTGCCCAGCTTGAGGCGGGCGGTAGCTAATCAGTGACACCTGTAGTTGTCTCCCATCGTCAGAGGCAACCCGTGGCGCCACATGTCTACGCAAATTAACAAGGACTTATATCCCATAACTGCTACATCTCGCTTTGATACCGAGGCCGGTTAAGGAGTTATACCTCTCCATAGCACAATGCCTGGGATAAAATATAGAGACCATGTGTTGCCCATGCAGCATTATCCCTCTCTCGGCCTGCCTAGTTCACTACTGAGGAATGGTAATACCAATACATCTGGAACAAGACAAGCTGCAGAAGCTGCCGGATCAGCAAAGCAATGCTCTAACTGTAAGCCTGTCGGAGCTCCGATCCTAGACCTGCTGCCAACCACGGCTTAAGGCTTGGTCTGCCCTGCCATGACATTTTGTCTTTAGGTTGCATTTTCTCGCACCAAGATAAGGCTTCTACCCTCCCAATTGCGCTCTTCCGCCCGAAGCCGTTGGGCACAATGTGTGGTGTCGGGTTTGGTAAGCGCCGCCCAACATTCGGCGCTAACAGAAAGCAGGTAGTACCGTCTACTGTCATACGGTAGCTCAGTCATATCTGACTAATACCTGACACATTATGTGAACATATTACGAGTTTCTTGGTGTTTAATTATTTTATAAATTACTTTTCATAGTTATTGTTGAAATGTTGATAACTTTCTTAGTATAAAAAGAGCTAGCCACATCATTACATATCTTTGATGAAAATCATTATATGATGTATACAATGTTTCTTGAGCAGTTGTCCTATATCCGTGAACAATGATTATGTCTTTCAAACTTGTTTTGATACGACATTTATGTGTGTCCATTTCATAATACAAACTACTCATATTTAATGTTGTGTGTCGTTAGAAAGCAATATCAGGCTGTTCAATGTTCCAGACAGGCCTACAAGAGTGGAACCTGCTATCTAGCAGGGCAAGCTATCTGTCAATCAGACCGCGTGTATTCTCTCAAGGGAAATTCTGGGCTCAAAATAAGTTGTTTACATTTTCCTGTGCTGGATTCCAATTTCTTCACAATCTTGGATGATCGGTTTATTTGAATATTCATTCAACAGAGACAAATAAACACAAAAGCATGCACACATTTGCCAGAAGCATGAACGCACGAGATAACGGTGTGCGCGTGCGGTAAGACACGACCTTCTATCTTGTGCCCACGATACACAGAGGCGATTGATAATACGAGGTGCATACACGTTGCTGTTACCGAATTGTTGTCGTCTTTTCTGACCCAGCCAGCTGTTTTAAGTTATTAATCATATGAAGCTTAAGGAATTAAGCCAACAGTTCTGACAACTGGATGAGAGCATAAATGACTAAGACAGCATGTAATTAAGTCAAAGTTACAACTGACTTCTGGGTTACTGCCAGGCTGGGCCATGGGAATCCCATGGGAAAAAGGGGGATTTTCTGAATAGTGTAGAGATGGGATGGGACGGGATTGGAAGGCATAAATTACCATTGGATGGGACAGAAAAACATATCCCATGGACAAGCCAGCGACATGCATAAATTACCACGCAATGTACATTATGTCCCATGGACAACACTGCCAATACATCTGGAACAAGACAAGCTGCAGAAGCTGCCTGATCAGCATAACAATGCTTTAACTGTCCGCCTGTTGAAATTTCGATCCTAGACCAGTTGCCGACCAATACTTAAGGTCTCGTCAGCCCTGCCATGACATTTGGTCTTTATGTTGCATTTCCTCGCACAAGGATAAGGCTTACACCCTCCAAATTGCGCTCCTCCGCACAAAGTCGTTGGCACAATGTGGGGTGTGTCGGTTTGTGAGTGGGGGAACAACATTCGGGCTAACAGAAAGCAGGTAGTACTGTTTACTGTCATATGGTAGCTCGGCGACATCTGACTAAGACCTGACTTTCAAACAACGTTATATGTTAACAACGAGTATATCTTCTACATTTGCAATAATCATACTGTACAAATCTGGTCAGACGTTATACATGCCCCCCACTGTCTATGGTGTGTCTTTGAAATGCATACACTCATGTCTTTAGCAATGTCTTTATGTACTTGGCAATCTGCACAACACATTTATATTCTACATGTACAATAACTCGGCTCGAAGGCGGCAATACCCTATATTCTACAGATAAAAGGTTTCAGTACGAAGGCGGTAATATCAGTATATTCTACACGCAAGGCGACCCAATTTGAAGACGGCAATACAGGTATATTCTACAGGTAAAACTACTCAGTTTGAAGGAGGTAATACCGGTAAATGCTTCAGGAGTTCAGATTCGTATTTTCTACAGGTAAAACTGCTAAGATCGAAGGAGTCACCACAAGTATATCTTGCAGGTAAAGCGGCTCATTTTGACCCCATTATAAGAGCAGATAAAGGCAGACACATGCTAGGGGAAGGGTGAGGTGTGAAGTAGTGGCGATTCGCTTAATTTATATCAGTAGATTCTCCTGGGGGTGGCCACCGGAGCTACGGAGTTCGTGCTTTATGCAATGCTTTCTGCAGACATTCCTGCGGAAAGAGACGGAGTTGTATGGGATCAAACACGGCGCAATGAAGTCGATCCTGTTGCCTTATATAGCCATTGTTTAATATCAGGTATCATAATAAATACTCGAACGTGTGACTCGGTAAAAACCCCTTGTTTAATATCAGTATCATAATAAATACTCGAACATGTGACTCGGTAAAAGTCCCTTGTTTAAGATCAGTATCATAATAAATACTCCAACGTGTGAGTGTGTGAGTGAGTGAGTGAGTGAGTGAGTGAGTTAGTTAGTTAGTTAGTTAGTCGACAGATCATCCTCATTACACATCGAACCATTCAGTCCATAAGTGCTCGGATCCCCTCCTCAGCAAATCCCGCAGAGTGTAGCGGCTAACGACGCCAGTTCTGTGTTGGTTTATCAATCTTCTTTGGCTTCCTGCGTAGTGTTCTTGTTTGGCCACACCTCTTTTAATTTGCTGTTCTCGCAACCTGACCATGGTTGTTGATTCCCAGTCGTCGCTTGGTTCTCGTAAGCAACTTACTTTTCGTAGAGCATTCTGAATGTCTGCCTGGTCCATGGCTCGTCCGCCTTCCACAGTAGCCATACCTGCAAGCCTGTCAGCCTGTTCATTCCCTTGACGCCAACATGCCCTGGCACGAAAATGAAACTAATCTTTGCCAGCCGAGATCGCTCCAGAGACAGCAGCCACTCTCTTCGGACCTACCCCATCTCGATCCTCAAGAGCGTACTCATTGAGTCACTAAAGACACATGTCCGATTGCATGTCTGTGTCTCGAGTCATGTTATTGCTTTACTTACTACCATGACTTCTATGGTCAGGCTGCATGTGGTCAAAGCAAAAGCACCAGACTCTTCCTTTACAGTTTTCCCTCCAGCCTGAGCCGTAAAGGCCCATGAACTTTTCACTCCTAGGACGACCGACCCATCCGTGTAAATGACAACATCATCCTCTAAAGAATTCTCGAAGATCAGAGCCTCTACTTCCGCTTACAAGCAGCTGGATTTTCTTGTCTACATTTCCTGTCTAGTTGGATGCACACTGAAAAGGATGTACAGAACTCTGTTGGCACTTGCACCACTCCTCGCCAGGTTCTAAGTCCTCAAGTTAACACACCTGCTGAAGAATGTCTTCGGCTTGACCCATACACGACTTCCCTCTTTTTAACTTGCTGCCCTGTACCTTGTTAATCTCGCTATGCAGTGGATGTTGTGTGTTTGCGATGACTCTGAGATAGGCGCGTGCTTGGCACATTTGTATTTTGTCCCTCATGGTTGGAAAATCAAGAAGGTAGAGCATCGCCCTGCTGTATCTCTTGTACATCCAAGAATGATTTGCATTGCTTCGTTATGTATCCTTTCCACCCTTTCTATTTGTTTATGGTTGAGAGTCAGGATAGCCATTGCATACTCCAGAACAGAAAGGATCAGCCCCTCGTAAAGAAGACATAGATGGCGCGGCTCACAATTTGCCGGCGCCATCACCCTCATCACAGCCAAACCCCGCTTGGCCTTTGTTATCATCTGGTCTACGTGCTCAGTATAAGCTAGGCATCGATCAAATCGTATCCCCAGGTAATTCATCGCCTGCGTTCTTTCCACCGTCTCTGAGCCCAGATTTACAGTTGGCGTTGGGGTGTTGACAATATGGTTATTTAAAGAGAACCATGTCACTGTTGCCTTTGCTGGGTTGACCATTGCCCCAGCTTCAACACACCAAGTGCTTATACAATTGAGTTCGGTTTGTAGTTCTACAGCAACTTGAAATACTAAAACATCGTCTGCATACGACAATGTCCTCTCCGGTCCAATGATTTGCTCGCTGGTGATTCTCACAGTGTAGGCGTTGAACAGCACCGGAGATAATGGTGATCCCTGTGGTAGGCCAGGATAAATTGTTGTTGGTTCTGAAGTCCAACTGCCGCATCTAAAGACTACTTTCCGTTGGACGAGGGCAGCAGAGATCCAGCTAAGGAGGAAAGGACTTATTTTGAGTTCAAGAAGCTGAAGCATTAAGAAATCCACAGTACTCAGTTGTACGCGTCCTCAAGATCAATCGCTGCAGCAAATGTTTCAATGCCTGAGTGGAAACCTTAATAGATATCATGGACAAAAACTGCTGCATTGGTCCAGGTTTCTCTCTTTAGACGGTAATCTCCCAGGGTAGGTGGGAAAACACCTTGCCTCTCCAGCGGGCTTGATATTTTCCTGGCAATTAACTTCTCCAGCAGCTTGCCAATTGTGTTCTGCATGGTTATTACTCGACATCCCTGTATTTTTGTGTGGTCTTTGCCAGGCTTCTGCAAGGGAATCAGATAGCTGTGTAACCACTCCTCCTTGATGCTAGCACTCCCTATACTGTTGTTGTACGTGTCTGCTAGTTTCTCTAGTTCGTTGATATTATTGATGTCGTCATATCTTATGCCATCCGGCCTTGAAGCGCTGTTTTTTGGTCGTCGAAGCACAGCCTCGATTTCCTTCACTGTCACTGTGTCTTCATCCGAAATGTTCTGGGCCTTGCACCTATCTGAGGTAACCTCCGTGGCAAGATTTCGGCCTCTCATGTCTGTCTGGTTGCTCTGCTCTAGATAGCTATCGAAAAGGGCTTTGCCCTTGTTCTCGTCAGTCCTCTGACAGATGAGGTCAGTACCTTGGAAGTCAGGAATACTCTTATTCTTGACTACCGAACTCATGCTTTTATGTAGTCGCCAGAACAATTTCAGTGACTTGTCTGTGCTTACTCTTTGACATACCTCTGCCCATTTTTCACTTTTAACCACCTTAACCAGTTTTTTGAAGTAGCCTACTTTTGTGTGCATCTCTCTTTCTAAGTGCATGCAGGGACTAGGATGGACAACTCTTTTCTTCTTGGAGTTTTGCCATTTTCTTACAGCACTACGTTTATCCACCCAGGTCATTTTCACCTCAAAATTCCACCAAGGTGGCTGCTCCCAGCTTTTTTTCCTGCCATGAAGTTTTCTGCACTTGTCGCGCCTTATTTTACGCACCACACCTTGCTCTGTACTGTCATACTGGAAAGTCTTGACCGTTGACTTGTGCTGCCTGGTTCTGCCTTTCTCCACCAATATGCTGCAAGGGTGGTGGTCGCTGCCGTGGTACCCTAGAACACCCCATCTACACACTGTAGTGAGTGAAGGAGAAACCAGCGCCAGATCAATAACACTGTTCTCATCCTCTGGACGACTTGCTGTCCTGGTGACACAGCCACTGTTTATACAACCAGGTAAATGGTTTCAAGTTCAGTCTCGAGCTCCTCCCCTCTGTGTGTTGGAGGAAATGTTTCCCCATGATCTGCCTTTAGCGTTGAAATCGCCACAGAAAATAACATTTCTCTCGTGACCTAATACGTCACTTAAGCACTGCCACTTCTGGGAATCACCACTCACGCTACGGGCATATAAACATTAACCAACACGAATGGTAGACCGGATTGAACTCTAACCGTCTGTATTTGTATGTTGTTACTGTCCCAACTGGACATATCTAGCTCTGAAGCCACCATAATGTCGCGAATGAGAATCGCCATCCTCAGATGTCGCCTGAGGAAACATTTGAAGCCGGCAATTTGGAGTAACTTATCACCCAGTCTCGTCTCCTGAAGCGCCACAATGTCGTTCCTGTATACCAGGTTTTCTAGAAGAGGGCGGCATTGTTTTACGCCGGCACAGTTCTAATATAGAATACGAGTATTCCTGAAGCTCAGACGGTCACACTTGAGTCTAAAACGCGTTGCTCCACCACGTCTAACTTGCCGCTTGCGGGCTCCCCGTCGCCTTGCTAAACGCTGTTCCGCGATGTTGAAAAACCGAACACCACAGAAACACACACGCTGCGAAAATTCACTCAAGGATTGCTTCGCTCAATGCACGAACTCCGTAGCATCGGCGAAGATCTTAAGAAGAAACTCCTGGTGTTACATCCTGGCACACAAATTACACGCAAGAGAGTAACATATCCATCTCCTACGCGAAAAAAGGAACGATCACAAAACAACACGACCGTCCGCCGCCATATTGACCGGAATATATATAATAATAGAACCTGCAATGTGTTTCTCAGTGTCCTGTGGCTTTGTTTATTATGCTCTTCATAGAACCTGCAGAGAGTTTCTTAGTCTTCCTGTGGCTTTGTTTATTATACTCTTCATAGAACCCACCAATGTGTTTCTTAGTCTTCCTGTGGCTTTGTTTATTATACTCTTCATAGAACCTGCCAATGTATTTCTTAGTCTTCCTGTGGCTTTGTTTATTATACTCTCCATAGAACCTGCCAATGTATTTCTTAGTCTTCCTGTGGCTTTATTTATTATACTCTTCATATAAACCACCAATGTGTTTCTTAGTCTTCCTGTGGCTTTGTTTATTATACTCTTCATAGAACCCACCAATGTGTTTCTTAGTCTTTCTGTGGCTTTGTTTATTATACTCTTCATAGAACCTGCAGATTGTTTCTTAGTCTTCCTGTGGCTTTGTTTATTATACTCTTCATAGAACCCACCAATGTATTTCTTAGTCTTCCTGTGGCTTTGTTTATTATACTCTTCATAGAACCCACCAATGTATTTCTTAGTTTTCCTGTGGCTTTGTTTATTATACTCTTCATAGAACCTGCCAATGTGTTTCTTAGTCTTCCTGTGGCTTTGTTTATTATACTCTTCATAGAACCTGCCAATGTATTTCTTAGTCTTCCTGTGGCTTTGTTTATTATACTCTTCATAGAACCCACCAATGTGTTTCTTAGTCTTCCTGTGGCTTTGTTTATTATACTCTTCATAGAACCTGCCAATGTATTTCTTAGTCTTCCTGTGGCTTTGTTTATTATACTCTTCATAGAACCCACCAATGTATTTCTTAGTTTTCCTGTGGCTTTGTTTATTATACTCTTCATAGAACCCACCAATGTATTTCTTAGTCTTCCTGTGGCTTTGTTTATTATACTCTTCATGGAACCCATCAATGTGTTTCTTAGTCTTCCTGTGGCTTTGTTTATTATACTCTTCATAGAACCCACCAATGTGTTTCGTAGTCTTCCTGTGGCTTTGTTTATTATACTCTTCATAGAACCTGCCAATGTGTTTCTTAGTCTTCCTGTGGCTTTGTTTATTATACTCTTCATAGAACCCACCAATGTGTTTCTTAGTCTTCCTGTGGCTTTGTTTATTATACTCTTCATAGCACCTGCCAATGTGTTTCTTGGTCTTCCTGTGGCTTTGTTTATTATACTCTTCATATAACCCATCAATGTGTTTCTTAGTCTTCCTGTGGCTTTGTTTATAATACTCTTCATAGACCCCGCCAATGTGTTTCTTGGTCTTCCTGTGGCTTTGTTTATTATACTCTTCATGGAACCCACCAATGTGTTTCTTAGTCTTCCTGTGGCTTTGTTTATTATACTCTTCATAGAAACCGCCAATGTGTTTCTTAGTCTTCCTGTGGCTTTGTTTTTATACTCTTCATAGAACCCACCAATGTGTTTCTTAGTTTTCCTGTGGCCCAATAACGTGATATATACAATGGTAGCTGATTGGGCTTCACTCCCACAACACTGTCCGTTATTTGTCGGCCATATACCAGTGCAATACGGGAAGTGGTACCTAAACTGTTTCTAGTATTTTCATGTCGTATTTTGCCACTACTAGCGAACTGTATTTAGCCATGTGCATCTCTCTTGTGATGGAATCCCTCTCTGGGGAATTGGCGAAGATGTTTATCAGCTAAGGTTTGGAATACGTCATTTTTCATTTGTCGTTTACCTTCTGTCTAAAGCGTTTATTCTTGAGGAACGGTAGTAGTTGTGTCTATTCGATTCTCTTGTCTTCTATATTAGGTGAACATTCTACGTAGATACATCACGCCTCGAGTGCCATTGGTGTATCAAATATGAGTCTAGATCCACATGCCCAATACGCCATTACTTATGTAAAGGCGTCCTTACTACCTAGATTCTTTAACACTGGAAGGTGATGTACTGTAACTATGTGTGTGTGTGTGTGTGTATATATATATATATATATCTGCCTTTATTTCATTGGGCTATTTACATGTACAGACTAACCAAAGACCATCTTCCATATAGGGATGAATAATACTATAGAATAGATGGTTATTACCGTCTCCCTGGTCTAGGCGTTAAACGACTTTCTCCGTAATCCCGTATACTCTCGTGAGTAACGTCACGTGCACGAGAATCGGTATCGGTTTTCTCCGCATCGGTAACTTACGGGGTATGTGAGCCGGTCGCCCATAAAGCAATGGCACACTACTGAGCGTAACCTTGCTAAGAAATCAACAATCAGCTGAAAGATGCTGATGTTGACAGCGATGTCCTGTAAAGGATGTGCGTACAAAAAGAAAAGAAAAACACATGGTTATTGGACAGTTGCTGTTGTAAGCAATCCTCTGTGTTTATTCACACAATTGCCGTTGTAAGCAATCCTCTGTGTTTATTCACACAGTTGCCGTTGTAAGCAATCCTCTGTGTTTATTCACACAGTTGCCGTTGTAAGCAATCCTCTGTGTTTATTCACACAGTTGCTGTTGTAAGCAATCCTCTGTGTTTATTCACACAATTGCCGTTGTAAGCAATCCTCTGTGTTTATTCACACAGTTGCCGTTGTAAGCAATCCTCTGTGTTTATTCACACAGTTGCCGTTGTAAGCAATCCTCTGTGTTTATTCACACAATTGCCGGTCTGTCGTGAAGGGGTAACAAACGCTAGTCTCAAACCGGCATACAGCTTTCGAAATCAGCTGCAGGCTATAGGAAGGAGACCGCCTTGTGTCGATGTTTCTACAATGGTATGAGCGTCTGTAGATCATAAAGCAAATAGCAAACTACTGCAGGTAAACTAGCCTTGTAACAACCACAAACAACCAAACAAATGTTCGGGTTGATTGTGAAGTTCTACAAAGGACATGCAATCAACGTGTTAACTGTATTCACGAAATTACAATATAGTTGTGTACAGAAAAGTCAGCTGAAACCCCCCAGACTGCTGCATACAACTAAATATAGAATGTTTCAAAGCGCTGGAGGAAATACAACCTCACAGATGCCACAACCTGTATGCCTGCATCAAACCCCTGGAGGAAATACAACCTCACAGATGCCACAACCTGTATGCCCGCATCAAACCGCTGGAGGAAATACAACCTCACAGATGCCACAATCAGTATGCCCGCATCAGACCACGCACCTGTTCATCATTTCATTAAATGTCTTTTCCTTCGCTCGCTTTGAACTCAAGCGTAGTCCATACACTTGCTACTATTTCTAGTGCACTCGGCTGATTTTTGCGTGTGAATTCGCTTTCCCTATTGCCAGTCTCTCTCTCTCCATCAGGCGACTTCAGATGTACTTTTACTTGACGTTCTGAAGTCAAGTACGAGAAGTCAACATTTTAGTCCAACTGACAGGTGTAGAAGATCGTTCGATCTGACGCCAACACCGAGCTGGGAGTCGGGGCGCTATGGAGCCGGCTAGCACGTCTATCTGTCTGTCTGTCTGACGGTCCGGTGGCCATGTGTGGTCATTTCCCATCCAGGCTGGGATATTCTTTGTCTTCTTAAACTGACCTGAGGTTCTAGGTCCATCCAGACTAACACTGGGATCTGGCCGACGCTCAACGCTCAGAGGAAAAGCGAGACGGACATATAATCAGATTGCTACTGGTACTATTGGTGTTGGAACTCTTCGCTGGCTGCTGAGGATGGGGACGGAGCGCTTATGGGAATGCCCCGAATGCTGTGATGTCGATTTCTAAATCAATAAATCAATCATTTCAGACTAACACTGGTACCAGGAAATGTTCTAGACAGTAAAGATGGACAGCGCGAAGCTATCAGCCATCGAGTAACGTTTGCTCTAAAATATATGGGGCTAGCATCATAAAACCCTTATTTTATGTCACTTACCACCAAGCTAGTACTAGGAACCCAGTACCATGAAATCGTGGAAAATGCTCCTTTACTATAAAAGTGAACTAATATAAATACTGGGCATCAATGAGAACGTGTCACCATCTAGACAGATAACACTGTGCCAATAAGTATGCTAGACTGGGCTACAGCCTCAGTCGACAAGACGTATAAAGGTTTCCAACCTTCCCAATTATAACTGGTGCTTTACCCTGATCATTTAGAAACCGATGTTTGGGTATGGATACTGCCCGTAGTGTGGAAAATTAAGCACTTATAAGAGTCACTGATGCACCGGAGTCAACTACCAATCTCATTGCACAGTGAAACTTGTGCTTACTCGTGCTTGCACTCCTCGTTCACTCATCCAGCACACAGCAGTATCGGCATTAATCCATGTTGTCGTCTTCGGAGTAAACCAAACATATTGGCACTACACGTTACAAAGATGGTTTCTAATTGTGACACGCACAGAGTGGGAAAGGCAGGCTTGACCATGAGAATCCCATGGGAAAAAAGGGGGATTTTCTGAATAATGTAGGGATGGGATGGGACGGGATGGGACAGGCATAAATTACCATTAGATGGGACAGAAAAACATGTCCCATGGACAAGCCTGCCAGGTTTGGCCATGGGAATGTTATTCCCATGGCAATTCCATGGGAAAGTCCCATGGGACGGGATGGGATGGGACATGCATAAATTACCACCCAATGTAAATTATGTCCCATGGACAACCCTCTCTCTCTCTCTCTCTATCTCTCTCTCCCTCTCTCTCTCTCTCTCTCTCTCTCTCTCTCTCTCTCTCAATGTTGCATATCCTTTACAGGACGTTGCAATCAACACCAGCATTTTGTTGCCGTTGTCGATGTCTTGGCAAGTTTTACGTTCAGTAGTTTGCCATTGCTTTCTGAACGAACGGTTCCCATACCAACACGTTAAAACCAGCACTAGACGGTCTGCTATATTGGCAATACTATGTTCCAGACAGGGTTTCTAATTGTGAAACGCACTGTTTAGGAAAGGGGTCAATTATAAATAGTATTTGCTAATTGGAAAGCAGTAATTATTCGGCTAGCCAATATTAATTGGACAATTACGTTTGGTTTTCGGTAAAGGGCCTTGTTCATCGCACATCGCTATCTTCATAAGTGATCTAGTCTCCTTCTATAGATCACACAAGGGGATCTCTGCACAGTGCGCAAGCTGTACTGCCAGGGCGACTCCAGATGTGTGTACATCAGAATCAAACATGCCTTAAATATCCTTTCCACGGCAACATTTCTCATTTAGAAATCATATCCTTACCATGGCAACTTTTCTTATTTAGAAATGATATCTTTTCCTTGGCCACTTTTCTCATTTAGAAATGATATATTTACCATGACCGCTGTTCTCATTTACACATGATATCCTTTCCATGGCCACTTTTCTCATTTAGAAATGATATCCTTTCCATAGTCATTTTTCTCATTTAGAAATCATATCCTTACCATGGCAACTTTTCTTATTTAGAAATGATATCTTTTCCTTCGCCACTTTTCTCATTTTGAAATTATATCCTTTCCATGGTCACTTTTCTTACTTAGAAATGATATCCTGCCAATGGCCACTTTTCTCATTTAGAAATGATATCCTTTCCATGTTCACTTTTCTTATTTAGAAATGATATCCTTTCCATGTTCACTTTTCTTATTTAGAAATGATATCCTTTCCATGTTCACTTTTCTTACTTAGAAATGATATCCTTTCCATGTTCACTTTTCTTATTTAGAAATGATATCCTTTCCATGGTAACTTTTCTTATTTAGAAATGATATCCTTTCCATGGTAACTTTTCTTATTTAGAAATGATATCCTTTCCATGTTCACTTTTCTTATTTAGAAATGATATCCTTTCCATGGCCACTTTTCTAATTTAGAAATGATATCCTTTCCATGGCCACTTGTCTCTAATTTAGAAATTATATCCTTTCCATGGCCACTTTTCTCTAATTTAGAAATGATATCCTTTCCATGGCCACGTTTCTCTAATTTAGAAATGATATCCTTTCCATGGCCACGTTTCTCTAATTTAGAAATGATATCCTTTCCATGGCCACGTTTCTCTAATTTAGAAATGATATCCTTTCCATGGCCACTTTTCTCTAATTTAGAAATGATATCCTTTCCATGGCCACGTTTCTCTAATTTAGAAATGATATCCTTTCCATGGCCACTTGTCTCTAATTTAGAAATGATATCCTTTCCATGGCCACTTTTCTCTAATTTAGAAATGATATCCTTTCCATGGCCACGTTTCTCTAATTTAGAAATGATATTCTTTCCATGGCCACGTTTCTCTAATTTAGAAATGATATCCTTTCCATGGCCACTTTTCTCTAATTTAGAAATGATATCCTTTCCATGGCCACGTTTCTCTAATTTAGAAATGATATCCTTTACATGGCCACTTTTCTCTAATTTAGAAATGATATCCTTTCCATGGTCACGTTTCTCTAATTTAGAAATGATATCCTTTCCATGGCCACTTTTCTCTAATTTAGAAATGATATCCTTTCCATGGCCACTTTTCTCTAATTTAGAAATGATATCCTTTCCATGGCCACTTTTCTTTAATTTAGAAATGATATCCTTTCCATGGCCACTTTTCTCTAATTTAGAAATGATATCCTTTCCATGGCCACTTATCGCATTTACAAATGTGGCCTATTCGGCCTCCTGGTTTGTAAACCCAACTTTCAATGTCTGTGCCTAATGTGCTCGGGGTGTACACGGGTCCTGTGTGTTTTCCGCTCTTCCCCGAGAAGGAAGGCTAGACCGGATTCATTACCCCGCGCTCATGTGGGAAAATAGGATTTTATACGAAAAATCCAGACAGTCCAGTAAATGAAACAGGCAGGTTTGTATGGGTCAGAGTCAGTTTTATCGCAAAGGACATACAACATATTTAGGTACATTAGATTCACACTCAACTTCAGAAACATTCCTTCGCCTGACTGAACTGTCACTATCCACGTTTGTGTTTAATATGTCATAATTTAATAATAATACAGCTACATGCTGGCGTTCTTCTAAGATGCTTTCCAATGACTGTTAATATTCTGTGTTGTCTGTGTTCATGGCATTGTCACAGCCAACACTAACATTCATAACACAACCCCGAACAGTGAAAGACCACGTTTTATTTTTGGTAAATATTTGGGATGTTACGTGCGGAAGTCTGAACACAGAAGGCCATCCAAATCTATGCACATAATGTGTATACAGATGGTGTTAAAACATAAGAACAGGTAACATTTCCATGTGGAAATGTTAACAGATTGCCGTCTGTATGTCTCCGTTGCTTTCACTCACGGCACGCGAAAATAACACATTCCCGAGATCCAACTAGCGTTTCTTTTTTCTCGCTACTGCCATTAACAAAGCTCTGGTGCCTGGAGCAGGACAGGGGAAATAACACGGAACTTGTCATCCTCACCAACAGATGGATGCAAGCTTCTGACAGAGGTAGAGGGGGAAAGTGCTCTGTCGGAAGAATTTTTGGAATGGCAAGGAGGCTGCTCTTCATTACTTCAAATACATTTGCGAAGGAGTTATTATCCCAGAGTCGTGTTGATACTGCTGGCGGCTCTGTGGTTATTTCTGGAAAGAGGTTTAATATTTTTCTTTGCCTGCCGTGCTCGCCAGGCTGTGCTGCTCCCGTGCAGACGGGTGAGCAAACTTTCTGGAGTCATTAGCTCGACTGACTGACGATTATTGTGACACAGGCGGGATTGGAGACCTCTCGTCGCATACCACCTGGTTCGATTCTCAAACATAGACACACGCAGATAACATGGGGCAGCGAAGAAGTGGTATCTCCTTGCGCGGCAAGCACGGTGGGTTTTGGTTTCTCGTTACTAGGACCAACGGTAAAGGTCGGCGTAGATGAGAGGTTTAACGCGCTGGCACGTTTTCTTCCGCCCGCAACGTTGTGGGTTCGTTCCACACGCCAGTTAGTGAACTTAATGTTGACCACCCGTCCTTGACTTGGTGACGTACATTACAAGTACCTCAGCCGTCGGAGAGAGTTCGCAACTACTTGTAGTAACACAAGTGTGGATTACGTACAGGTTCAAAGCGAGTGAAAGAAGAAAAGCTCGACAAATCATCATCATCATATAAATTATCTATCACATTATGAATTCATGTACGTCCTGCTCATTCTCTTCTACTCTTCCCCGACACGCCACCCTCCATCTTGTAGCTGTCTTTTCCAAACAGACATGTCTGTTTCGTTGACATAAATATGACATTATTCTCAATGTTGCTTGTCTTCATAACACATCTCCTTCAATATTGAGCACATGTTGGACAGGTCAGTTTGTCCTATTGTCCGTTCAAAGAGTATGCAATATTTCTCTATAACATTTATACTCAAAGGTGCGTTTTTGCTTTTTGTTAAATGTCCAAGTTTTATGCCAGCATGTTGCTACATGAAATCTACATGCTCATAGTATTCTAAGTGTTGATCTTCTTTCTGTTTCAATCATAATGGTTTTCATTCATTTAGATTTTCAGACCAAATGATTGTTGTTCTTTACATTTCTATCATCATAATTCCATCGCCCCTCAGCGGTGAACACGGGTATTCAAAACTGTTCAATTGCGGTTATTCATAAATATATGTAGATATAGACATATTTGTGAAACATTAGAACAAATACCGAATGAAGGATAGCGAATAGTCTTGGATTGTACACGAATGTCCCAAATCAGAACGATAAGACATATAGTGGGGCTTCTGTTGATGAATTCTGAAATCGCACTAGCACGGGCTAGGACGCTAATCACCAATGGCGACAGACAGTCAACAAACAATAACCTGTGTCGTGAAATGAAGACGGGGAAATAGGACGATCCTAGATGGCGTAAAGATAAGGTCATCATAACATAGGACACAGAATGTAGAGACGGGTGTAATGACTTGGCAGAGTTAGAAGTTCAGCAGCTTGTAAATGATTGATTTATTTATTTATTGATTGATTGATTTAGGAACCGACATCACAGCATTCGGGGCATTCCCATAAGCGCTCCGTCCCCATCCTCAGAAGCCAGCGAAGAGTTCCAACCCCAATAGTACCAGTAGCAATCTGATTATATGTGCGTCTCGCCTTTCCTCTAAGCGTCGAGCGTCGGCCAGATCCCCTCGTCATTCCACGCTGTCGCATTCTTGCCAGACCATGGTGATCCATTTGCTCCTCCGAGGTGTACACGTGCTCCCACAAGGCCGCAACCACGTCTGCCTTATCATGCATCAATACTCCACCAAGTTTTGCAGAGGCAGCCAGTCTGTCTGCCTGTTCATTCCCCAACACACCAGCATGCCCCGGAGAAAATATCCAGACGATGCTTGCCACCCGTGACTTCCGAAGCGAAGCAAGCCACTCGGCACGAAGCTTGCCAGTTCTCACCCTACTCAGCATGCTTTCTGAGTCAGTTACAATCACGATGTGTGTGTGTATCGTATTCTCCATCTAGCGGAAAGCTGCACTGACTCCCTCCACCTCCATTCTTAAGCTAGATGTTGTGGTATCATATGCCAGGCTCTCCTGCACCAAACATCGACCATTAGCCTTTGCCAAGAAAACCCAGGCACTTCTACTACCTCTCAACATCGAACCATCTGTGTAGATAATCACATCACCCGGGCGAGCATTATCCTGAATTAGTTGCTGAATTTCCACTTCCGTGGCCCCTGCTAGCCATTCCCTGCACTCCCGGCTCAATGTGATTTTAACTCTGCACAAGTCTGACTGCTCCGCTGGCACTCTAACCCACTCCTCTCCTCGTGTAAATGAAAGTACCGGTACAGATGACGCAATAGTATATACTTATGGTTCTGAGAAGCGAGGGGAGAAATCTGGCAGGTGACTCTTAGCGAAGGTCAATGGGAAGATCAGTTATTAAAATTGATAGGCTCCCTGATCGACACAGCCTAATTTATTTATTTATTTTTTTTTTGCATATCCCTTACAGGACGATGCCGTCAACATCACCATTTTTCAGCTGCTGTTGATGTACTAGGCAAGATTACGCTCAGTAGTTTGCTACTGCTTTCTGAGAGGCCGGCTCACTTATCCCGTACGTTACCAACCCGGGGAGAACCGCTTCCAATTCTCGCGCGCTTTAGCCTAAAATGGGTATGATGAAATATCTGGGGAATTAAAGGCGGTCAACGTCATACTCACCACCGACTGCCGATTGGATGGACACACACACACACACACACACACACACACACACACACACACACACACACACACACACACACACACACACACACACACACACTGACAATACCTATAGTTCTGAATATATAAAATAACAAAACCTGTCAAAACTGTCAAAACTGTCATTTACTGCCAATATAGTACCTTGTGATCTATGGCAAAGAGGTCTTTGAGCCTGAGGAATTATAGTATGTCCCGAAAAGAATGCCTTTATTCACGATCAATTATTTTGAAAACTGTCTGTTGCATCGTTATGAAATTTTTCCAGCCGTCTTATAGTTACCCCCACCCAAGGAATATGTCTTTGATAGGTCCAAAAGCAACTTAAATCATCGAAAGCGGCGACATTTCTTTAATGTTTTGCTGAAAAACTAGTGATTTCTCGCTAACAAATTTATGTTTACAGTAATTAAAGCGCGGCCAATTCAGATGACACACAACGCGTATCCGGATTCGTATGGGAGTGGGTGCAATGAAAGAAGTAGCTTAACATCGACAGGGTCGGCTGCATTGCACCGGGTTTTTATCTCATATGGCTCAGTTTCTTTCAGCAGCGCGGAAAGCGTCGCACAAAGCGCGATCTCCGTACCTCCAACAACGACCCTCGGGAGTCTCAGAAAAAACGCACTCGTGAAATGAAGGATGCGGCCCGGAATCGAACATACAACCATCGGACCCCGAGGCAGACGGCTTGACCACTTCACCACGGAGAATCCCGAGAGGGGTGCAATGTGTAATATTAGCAAAGACAGAGAATGTACAGAGGCAAGGGGTAAATAATTTGTAAATTGACAGGAAAGTATAAGGAATATATTTCTTACCTTATTTTTCATTTCCTTCTTGTTTCTTCAGCTGCTGGTTAATAATGTGTACACAAGTATTCATGTTAACTTTTTATATTGAGTTCGTGAAAGCTTCCAAATAGCTGTGCGTTAATGTACGTATGGAGTGACCAGAAATGATACTGCAATTTAGTCATCATGTTTCCATTTTTAAGGATCTGTTCAGCTGTATGTGTAGTTTGTCATCATGTTTCCATTTTTCATGTCATCATCTTGTAGTTTGTCATCATTTAGTCATCATGTTTCCATTTTTAAGGATCTGTTCAGCTGTATGTGTAGTTTGTTCACACGTACACATGGGTGACAGACCCGCTTTGAGTCTTCGTGAAAGTTTGATTGCTCTGCTGTTTACCGTTCAGAGACGGAACATGATTATTTGTTTTGCACTATGAAAATAGTTGTCAGTGTCTCTGTAGTGGGCTTTCTTCTTAACGACCAAGATGTTGGTCCTCTTTTCATTCAAGTTTATAGATTGATTCGTATGCACGTGTGTTGTCCCCTAATTTTACAACGTGTTTGCTGTCAGTTTCCACCGCAATATTACTCTTCTGTTGGTATTCAATGCGTTTAGTGTGTGTGTGTGTGTGTGTGTGTGTGTGTGTGTGTGTGTGTGTGTGTGTGTTGTTTTGTTTTCAATACAGTTGTTTGTCACGGCTGAGGGCTTGCGGAATTGAAAATTCATCACTATGGAATACAAACTGTTGCCATTGGCATTATGCTGATGCTGCAATGTTTAGGGCCTGCAATTCTTCTGAATATTTGTAGCAAAATATCCCAGTTGGTGTGCACGTGGATTAAAGTCTGCGATCTGCTCAGACCTTAATCTGTGTCGGACGATTCCAGTAGGTTGATGACTGCTCTCGGTTGCATAAAATTCAATCCATCCTTTCTCCAATAATCCTCTTCCTCTTTCAACACATGGTCCTCACATTTTTCCAGTAACTTTTATCAATATTTAATAGCGCGGACTGGATTAGTATCCTGAGGTCAGACAATTTGAATATAGTATTGTCAGCTGCCACCTGTCCTTTAATTTTAGCCCACACAAGTTCTATAGGGTTAAAATGAGAATGGTACGGCGGAAGTCTCAAGCACCCATGACGATGCTCTTCTATCAACTTGTCGATTCGATATTTCTTGCTTTTTGGCGTCTGTTTGACAAGGGACAACAATTCTAGCTAGAAATACGTTTCTGGAAATGGTACGTTTTCCATTCGGATTCATATCTTATTGCTCCCTTTGTGCTCGATGCTGTAGGTATTTTGTCTTCTTGGGCAACAACATTGATATCATGCATTGTCCATAATTGGACACGACGGTCTATCTAGGGATGGAAGCACAGTATTCTCGAGCCAATCTCTAAATGCATTATCATTCATCTTATTATGATAATCCATATTGTCTGTATGCTTTGATACGAACACGAGCCCAGCATTCTGTTGTAAGCCATTATGCGTATTACCAGCATGGGCCATGACCAAAAGCTGTCCTATACTACTGGGCACATATCGCTTTATCTGTCCATCCACTGGTTGCCATTCCTTATCATTTGTGTGGTGCGCATTGATCCACATTTCATCCAAACACACTATGCCATAATTTTCTTTGCGCATTTCCCTTATTTCACGTAGGTATCTTTTTCTCATGGCTCCTAAATGCGGTTGCTCGCAAAGATTATTTCTACCGCCCTTTTACTTTCAAATAGTGAAGATAATGTCTTTATAATTTTCCACAAAGTTGTTTTGGATAGCTCTATGTTATTATTCTTTCTGAACCAAACCCTAAGTTTTCTTACAGTCACTGTTTCTTTGGCATCCAGCATTTTTATAAAGCTGGATAATCCTGGATATAAAATCCAAAATTTTTATAATTTTAGTAGTCTCCGTGGCGAAGTAGTCAAGCCTTTTGACTCGGGCTCCAAAGGTCGTGGGTTCGATTCCGGGCCGCATCCTTCGGTTCACGAGTTAAATTTTTCGGAGACTTCTGTGGGTCGTCGCTAGAGCTGCGGAGTTTGTGCTTTGTGCGATGCTTTCCGCGCTGCGGAAAGAGACCGAGCCATATGGGATAGAACCCGGTGCAATGAAGTCGACCCTGTCGAATTTTAAGCGCCTTTTTAAAGCATCTTTATAATAGCTCGCCTTATGACATATTTGTCAAAGCTGTCTACAATAATCTTTCTACCTACAGTTTTGTTATTGCGTAGTGGTTTAATTCCAGATTCTTGCACCCATCGACGAAATTGCCCCTTTACTCAAACCCAATGCATGCGCTGTTCTTTTTTCGGAATTTCTAATAGTATAAAACAGTTTTCTGCGATCAGCTTCTTGACAAAAATATGTGTACAACTTCATAGCGATTCTTTGAAGTGTACAATTTCGCATTAAATGCCATTGAAAAATATTCACACATTTCAGTATTAGCGATAAATGGTAAGATGTAAAAAAAACAAAAAACATATTAATCAGGTTTCATGAAATAACCCACAATTTGAGACACCTTTGAACAGTCCTAGTTTGAACAACGCGGGGAGTTGGCATAAGGCCTTCAAAACACGTGCAATATTCAACATTGAGCACTGATTGTCTGGCTACGCTGTAATACATTTAAAATTATGAATTTCATCTCAGACCCGTAAATTATATACCGCATATAAACAAACTTTGAAATCTGCTGTAAAATCTCCAGAACAAAATTTTTTTTGTTGGGTGGACATAATGATAAGGTTATATACTAAGTCTCATAATTTTCCCTCAGGTGGTTACTGAGATATGAATGTTTATACTGGGGCAAAAAAAAAAAAACACACACACACTATACGACCTCCTGGCTAGTGCAGTCGCCGCGAACTGTGCAGGTTAGGATTTTCTTTTTTTTGCCCCCGATAGAAAAAAATCCCACACCTTACCGAGGATTGATTATAATAATGCTTTATACTAAGTCATTCTTTGATTGAACTAGCATGTACGGTCAAATTACATCTTCAAGTCAATGTCCCTCCTAAGTAAGGAGGGTCACCGTGTCACACTTATTCATGCATGCATGAATGTGACGATGAGAAATGCATCTGGTTAATGATTCATGGAGATAGAACAAATCAGATACGCAATACTCTAGAGTACTACCAGAGCACCAAGCTCTTGATCAATTACTAGAAGATGATTTTAGACCCACAGATTTATTGCACTTCGGGGATACAATACGACTTCGGGGATACAATACCACTACAAAATAAAGCGAGTCCGGTCAGGAAGATAGAGATCTCGCTGACTGGATCCTTTTGGGTGGCACGAAGCACAGCAAGCATATAAATCACATAGACGGTAATTACAATGGACAAAAATAGAGAAATAATGACAGAAATACAAGCAAGCAACGTTTTAGAACCGTAGATATGCGTCGTTAATGCCGCAATTAATGCCAGGACGTGTTAGCTCCAATCACAATGCGGACATTCTCTGTATTCGGTTAGTCTACAGAGGCATTTAGCGAATGCTTCCAATCTGACAGCCCTGGCCGGCGAAGGTCATAAGCAGACAGACTTACAACAATGCCATTTATACACAACGGAGCAGAAAGCTAATACAGAGGTAATTAGAATCTGGGAAACACGGAGGCTGTGATTTGTACACGTAAATACAAACAAAAGTACCAAAAGACAGAACTTGATAAATATGACTTTAAGTTAAAACATGGGGTTAATTACACACAAAATAAGTAACAAAAAAGTAATATGATTAAGATAAACAGCATTGTACTCAGGAAAATCGTACACAAGCTTGCCCTCCAGCAACAGAATTCGAAGGGTGTTGATGGGGATTATCCCTGTTGTCATCTATTTAGAAACATGCCTATTCGTGCATGGATTCCGAAGCCTAGGATAGACGTATACAAAACAAACTTAGGGCACTCCGCAGCTCAGCTGTGGAACAATTTTCCCACAAGAAATCAAAGATATCACCAATCCCTATACATATAATCGCAAATTATTCGAACACTATCTCAGTACAGACTACCTTCGCTCTTAATAATAATAATAATAATAATAATAATAATAATAATAATAATAATAATAATAAAACCCTAGTAAAAGAGCCACAATTGATTAAAGAAATTAGCCGTAAACAGTCAACATTTTTTGGACATGTTATGAGAAGAAATGAACTGGAGTACTTGGTGACAACTGGCAAGATCGAAGGGAACAGACCAAGAGGAAGACCGAGAAGTAAATACCTGGATGACTTGGCCACATGGCATGGTCGAGACTGGAACACTGAGCTGATCCACGACTCTAGTGATCTAGTGAAATGGCGAGTTATGACCGCCCACGCTTTCCCGCATGGCACATGATGGATGGAAAAGAGCCACTCCCCTTTTGGTAGCCCAGTATGTTCCCCTTAGCTAATAACAATTGCCACATTATTCATTAATTTTAGTGAGTCATGTAGTAGTGATTTTTGCATTCCTCCCATGCGTTTATAATGCATATCTTTTATATTGTTGTTGTTCTCAGTTAGCCTCGAATGATGGGTGGATGTAATAATGTATGAAAGAGAGAGATAGAAGGGCAGAATGTTAGACGGGCCTGCGTGCCAATTCTTAACCCTTTGAAAATACAATTTGTTCGTTCGTTTGGATGCGTTCATTGCTACTATTCCCAAAGTAAATTACCCACCTCAACAGCGGTAATAGAGAAGTTGTGTCAAAAATGTGTCAGCAAGAACCAAATCGTTATTTATGGTATCCGCTCTGTCCATCTTCAGTGTACCATCTATAGGTGCTTTTGAGGCTAGCACTCTAGATCACAAGCTCCCTAAATGAATTTTTAACGGTGAGCTGCTCTGTGGTAAACGCTCCCAAGGCGGCTTGAGGAAATGCTTTAAAAATGTAACTAAAAGCTTTTGACATTCATCACGACACTTAGGAGACTGCTGTCAAAGACCGAAATTCATGGCGTACATCATTACACACGGGTGTAGTCACTTGTGAAGGAAACAGGACTGAAAGAGCTGTGAAACAAAAATAACTGGGGGGGGGGGGGGGACACCACAAGAGACCCTCCTCCTGGAACGTCAACCATTCTTTGCCCACATTGTCAAAGAACATTTCGAGCCATCGTAGGCCTTACCAGCCATCGTAGAACTTCCGACTCCAAACTTTCAACCTTACTAGATGAAATGAATGGTCATCATCATTCTTGGTGGACATACATCACTAACTGTTTGATAAAATAATAATTCACAGGCACTGATTAGCACTTACAGAAGGACAGTAAAAAAATAGAGATTATAGAATACACTAGACAGTATCAAGATTGAAAGTTATAGTGGCCACACGTGGATTTGAACCTGCGGCTTCCAATGACGTCGACGTCACGCAGAAAGAATAAGTGTACTTCAAATTACGGCCAGCTATACACCGATAACTCTAAGAGTGCCAATCAAAATATGTCAATTAATTACTCAAAATATTTCAGGAGCATTATGGGTTATCTAACAAAACCGGTCTCCGTGGCCAAAGACTTGCGAACGAGGTTCGTGGGTAGCTTACAAGGCGTCGAAACGCAGCCGCGACCGATTTGTGCAGCAGACCGTGTCGTGTTGTTATAACGTGTTGGTATGGGAGCCGGTCGTTCAGAAAGCAATGGAAAACTACTGAATGTAAAACCTTGCCTAGTACACCAACAGCAGCTGAAAATTGCTGGTGTTGACTGCAAACGTCCTGTAAGGGATATGCAACATTTTATTATATTATAACAATTAATATGTCTCGTTAATTGTTTCCACTCGGTCACTGCTGTTTATATCTGTATCTCAGAAACCCCACTTTAGATCACGTGCCAAAGAAATTAAAGCATAGTTTACAGCTGAATTTTGCAACGCTTTTGCCTCCCCCGAGCATCTCAATTCTTTCTGCCGCCTCCCTCTGGGATAATGTGAAACCTGTGTTTCGACATTTGGGTTGAGTTGAGTTGAGTTAAGAACCGACATCACTGCACTCAGGACATTTCCATACGTGCTCCGTCCCCTAGTTCAACAGCCAGCGAAGAGTCATTCTACTAATCGTTCCCACCGCTATCTGATTAAAAGTTATCCTGGTCTCACCTCTCAGTTTTGAGATTCTTCCAGAACCCCTGCCGATCCCCCGCAATCTCATTCTTTCCACATATGGGTACGACATTCAATATTGGTCTAAGATGGAAGCTCCGACATGCGGACAGTTAGGGCATTGCTTTACTGCTCTGGCAGCTTCTGTAGCTGGTCTTGATGCAGATATATTGGTGTTACGTTTCCTCTTGAGTAAATTAGGCAGAGAGGGATCACGCTGCATAGGCAACACATGGTCTCTAAATTTAGCTCAGGCTGTTTGCTATAGAGAGGTATACAACTCCATTTACAAACTATCGTCTGTGAAGGCGGCAATGTGCCAGTCAGTTGGAAAACACCGGAAATGCTTTCTAAAAGTGTAACTGTTTAATGCGATGTCTAAACACAAAAACAAAACTAATTAGACAACCTGTGAAAATATTGCAAGAACAAGAAAAACACACACAAAGCACTCGTTCCTAGAAAATTTTCCTTCCAAACAAATATCACAGAAACCGACATCGAGGCTATGCATGTTCTATAAATAGTCATCATTGCTGTGTGAAATGGGTTCACAGATCTTGACTAAAAGATGGAGCATAAAACTAGACTTTGAAATGTGGCTCCTCAGAACTAGGACGATTTTCATGAATGAAAAATAAAATATGGCACTACTTAATTAAAACAACATGAAACAGACAAAGTACTTTAGACACTTCAAAGGACATCGAAGTTACTGTCAAGCATAATGGAGGGTAAAGTTGAGTGCGGTGGAGCTAGAAGGCGGCAAAAATATAATCGTTGTCTGGGTTTCTAGAAATCGACATTACAGCATTCAGGAAAAACCCATAGATGCTGCGTCTCCGTCAGCAAGTATGGTAGGGTGTAGAAGTTGGTGATTCCCGCTTTACACTGGTTGTCAGCACGTCGGGTTTCATCCACCTCTCATACAACTCAACATGCTGAACCATACATAAATACACATTCAAGCATCCTTAAATGCGTTGTTTCTTTTTTATTGTATCTTCAACTAGCAGTCGTTCATAGACAGTCAATCACGCATGTCCCAACTACCAGTGCTCTTGAAACTAACAGGTCTGCTCGCTGGCTACCTCACACTCCAGTATGACAATGTTAAGTCATTGTAAGAAGGACGTGTCCTCGCCATCTGCCATCTATCTACTCGTGTACTCGTGTCACATCTGTACAGTGGAAACTTCACGGGGATGTCAGCAATCTCTTCACTTCCGGTGTGATCATATCGACCTACACCGGTCAGTTGAACTAAAATGTTGACTTGTCCTCCTTGACTTGGGGACGTGAATTACAAGTATCTCAGAAGTCGGAGTGGGTTTGCCTGATGGCGAGGGACACTTGTAATAGGGAAAGCTAATACACATGTAAAATCAGTCCAATGCACTATAAGTAGTAGCATGTGTACGGACTACGCTTGAGTTCAAAGCCAGCGAGCGCAAAAACATTGAGGTAAGGATACAGACAGATGAGGATACAGACAGATGAGGATACAGACAGATGAGGATGCAGACAGATGAGGATACAGACAGATGAGGATGCAGACAGATGAGGATACAGACAGATGAGGATACAGACAGATGAGGATGCAGACAGATGAGGATACAGACAGATGAGGATACAGACAGATGAGGATACAGACAGATGAGGATGCAGACAGATGAGGATACAGACAGATGAGGATACAGACAGATGAGGATGCAGACAGATGAGGATACAGACAGATGAGGATACAGACAGATGAGGATGCAGACAGATGAGGATACAGACAGATGAGGATACAGACAGATGAGGATGCAGACAGATGAGGATACAGACAGATGAGGATACAGACAGATGAGGATGCAGACAGATGAGGATACAGACAGATGAGGATACAGACAGATGAGGATGCAGACAGATGAGGATACAGACAGATGAGGATACAGACAGATGAGGATAGAGACAGATGAGGATAGAGACAGATGAGGATAGAGACAGATGAGGATAGAGACAGATGAGGATACAGACAGATGAGGATAGAGACAGATGAGGATAGAGACAGATGAGGATAGAGACAGATGAGGATACAGACAGATGAGGATACAGACAGATGAGGATACAGACAGATGAGGATACAGACAGATGAGGATACAGACAGATGAGGATAGAGACAGATGAGGATACAGACAGATGAGGATACAGACAGATGAGGATACAGACAGATGAGGATAGAGACAGATGAGGATACAGACAGATGAGGATAGAGACAGATGAGGATAGAGACAGATGAGGATAGAGACAGATGAGGATAGAGACAGATGAGGATAGAGACAGATGAGGATAGAGACAGATGAGGATAGAGACAGATGAGGATAGAGACAGATGAGGATAGAGACAGATGAGGATAGAGACAGATGAGGATAGAGACAGATGAGGATAGAGACAGATGAGGATAGAGACAGATGAGGATACAGACAGATGAAGATACAGACAGATGAGGATAGAGACAGATGAGGATACAGACAGATGAGGATACAGACAGATGAGGATACAGACAGATGAGGATACAGACAGATGAGGATACAGACAGATGAGGATACAGACAGATGAGGATACAGACAGATGAGGATAGAGGACAGATGAGATACAGACAGATGAGGATAGAGACAGATGAGGATAGAGACAGATGAGGATAGAGACAGATGAGGATACAGACAGATGAGGATACAGACAGATGAGGATACAGACAGATGAGGATACAGACAGATGAGGATACAGACAGATGAGGATACAGAACAGATGAGGATACAGACAGATGAGGATACAGACAGATGAGGATACAGACAGATGAGGATACAGACAGATGAGGATACAGACAGATGAGGATACAGACAGATGAGGATACAGACAGATGAGGATAGAGACAGATGAGGATAGAGACAGATGAGCATACAGACAGATGAGGATAGAGACAGATGAGGATACAGACAGATGAGGATACAGACAGATGAGGATACAGACAGATGAGGATACAGACAGATGAGGATACAGACAGATGAGGATACAGACAGATGAGGATACAGACAGATGAGGATACAGACAGATGAGGATACAGACAGATGAGGATACAGACAGATGAGGATACAGACAGATGAGGATACAGACAGATGAGGATAGAGACAGATGAGGATACAGACAGATGAGGATAGCAGACAGATGAGGATACAGACAGATGAGGATACAGACAGATGAGGATACAGACAGATGAGGATAGAGACAGATGAGGGTACAGACAGATGAGGGTACAGACAGATGAGGATAGAGACAGATGAGGATACAGACAGATGAGGATACAGACAGATGAGGATACAGACAGATGAGGATACAGACAGATGAGGATACAGACAGATGAGGATACAGACAGATGAGGATAGAGACAGATGAGGATACAGACAGATGAGGATAGAGACAGATGAGGATACAGACAGATGAGGATACAGACAGATGAGGATACAGACAGATGAGGATAGAGACAGATGAGGATAAGAAAAGGATGAGGATACAGACAGATGAGGATACAGACAGATGAGGATACAGACAGATGAGGATACAGACAGATGAGGATACAGACAGATGAGGATACAGACAGATGAGGATAGAGACAGATGAGGATAGAGACAGATGAGGATAGAGACAGATGAGGATAGAGACAGATGAGGATAGAGACAGATGAGGATACAGACAGATGAGGATACAGACAGATGAGGATACGGGACAGATGAGGATAGAGACAGATGAGGTAGAGACAGATGAGGATAGAGACAGATGAGGATAGAGACAGATGAGGATAGAGACAGATGAGGATACAGTGACCAGCATGAGGATACCAGACAGATGAGGATACAGACAGATGAGGATACAGACAGAGATGAGGATACAGACAGATGAGGATACAGACAGATGGGATACAGACAGATGAGGATACAGATAGATGAGGATACAGACAGATGAGGATACAGACAGATGAGGATACAGACAGATGAGGATACAGACAGATGAGGATACAGACAGATGAGGATACAGACAGATGAGGATAGAGACAGATGAGGATAGAGACAGATGAGGATACAGACAGATGAGGATACAGACAGATGAGGATACAGACAGATGAGGATACAGACAGATGAGGATACAGACAGATGAGGATACAGACAGATGAGGATACAGACAGATGAGGATACAGACAGATAAGGATACAGACAGATGAGGATACAGACAGATGAGGATACAGCACAGATGAGGATAAGACAGATGAGGATACAGACAGATGAGGATACCAGACAGATGAGGATAGAGACAGATGAGGATACAGACAGATGAGGATAGAGACAGATGAGGATACAGACGATGAGGATAGAGACAGATGAGGATAGAGACAGATGAGGATAGAGACAGATGAGGATACAGACAGATGAGGATACAGACAGATGAGGATACAGACAGATGAGGATACAGACAGATGAGGATACAGACAGATGAGGATACAGACAGATGAGGATACAGACAGATGAGGATACAGACAGATGAGGATACAGACAGATGAGGATACAGACAGATGAGGATACAGACAGCAAGACTGTTGTTGTAACTGGAGAAATATACATGGACAGATGAGGATAGAGACAGCAAGACTGTTGTTGTAACTGGAGAAATATACATGGACAGATGAGGATACAGACAGCAAGACTGTTGTTGTAACTGGAGAAATATACATGGACAGATGAGGATACAGACAGCACGACCGTTGTTGTAACTGGAGAAATATACATGGACAGATGAGGATACAGACAGCAAGACTGTTGTTGTAACTGGAGAAATATACATGGACAGATGAGGATACAGACAGCAAGACTGTTGTTGTAACTGGAGAAATATACATGGACAGATGAGGATACAGACAGCACGACTGTTGTTGTAACTGGAGAAATATACATGGACAGATGAGGATACAGACAGCACGACTGTTGTTGTAACTGGAGAAATATACATGGACAGATGAGGATACAGTTAGCACGACTGTTGTTGTAACTGGAGAAATATACATGGACAGATGAGGATACAGACAGCAAGACTGTTGTTGTAACTGGAGAAATATACATGGACAGATGAGGATACAGACAGCACGACTGTTGTTGTAACTGGAGAAATATACATGGACAGATGAGGATACAGACAGCACGACTGTTGTTGTAACTGGAGAAATATACATGGACAGATGAGGGATACAGACAGCACGACTGTTGTTGTGACTGGAGAAATATACATGGACAGATGAGGATACAGACAGCAAGACTGTTGTTGTAACTGGAGAAATATACACGGACAGATGAGGATACAGACAGCAAGACTGTTGTTGTAACTGGAGAAATATACATGGACAGATGAGGATACAGACAGCAAGACTGTTGTTGTAACTGGAGAAATATACATGGACAGATGAGGATACAGACAGCAAGACTGTTATTGTAACTGGAGAAATATACATGGACAGATGAGGATACAGACAGCAAGACTGTTGTTGTAACTGGAGAAATATACATGGACAGATGAGGATACAGACAGCAAGACTGTTGTTGTAACTGGAGAAATATACATGGACAGATGAGGATACAGACAGCAAGAATGTTGTTGTGACTGGAGAAATATACATGGACAGATGAGGATACAGACAGCACGACTGTTGTTGTGACTGGAGAAATATACATGGACAGATGAGGATACAGACAGCACGACTGTTGTTGTGACTGGAGAAATATACCTGGACAGATGAGGATACAGACAGCACGACTGTTGTTGTGACTGGAGAAATATACATGGACAGATGAGGATACAGACAGCACGACTGTTGTTGTAACTGGAGAAATATACATGGACAGATGAGGATACAGACAGCACGACTGTTGTTGTAACTGGAGAAATATACATGGACAGATAAGGATACAGACAGCAAGACTGTTGTTGTAACTGGAGAAATATACATGGACAGATGAGGATACAGACAGCACGACTGTTGTTGTAACTGGAGAAATATACATGGACAGATGAGGATACAGACAGCACGACTGTTGTTGTAACTGGAGAAATATACATGGACAGATGAGGATACAGACAGCCCGACTGTTGTTGTAACTGGAGAAATATACATGGACAGATGAGGATACAGACAGCAAGACTGTTGTTGTAACTGGAGAAATATACATGGACAGATGAGGATACAGACAGCACGACTGTTGTTGTAACTGGAGAAATATACATGGACAGATGAGGATACAGAGAGCACGACTGTTGTTGTAACTGGAGAAATATACATGGACAGATGAGGATACAGACAGCACGACCTGTTGTTGTGACTGGAGAAAATTTTACCATGGACAGATGAGGATACAGACAGCAAGACTGTGTTTGTAACTGGAGAAATATACATGGACAGATGAGGCTACAGACAGCTAAACTGTTGTTGTAACTGGAGACAATATACTGGACAGATGAGGTTACAGACCGCAAGACGTTGTTGTAACTGGAGAAGCATATACAGGACAGATGAGGATACAGACAGCAAGACTGTTGTTGTAACTGGAGAAATATACATGGACAGATGAGGATACAGACAGCACGACTGTTGTTGTAACTGGAGCAATATACCTGGACAGATGAGGATACAGCAGCAAGGACTGTGTTGTAACTGGAGAAATATACATGGACAGATGAGGATACAGACAGCAAGACTGTTGTTGTGACTGGAGAAATATACTGGACAGATGAGGATACAGACATCACGACTGTTGTGTGACTGGAGAAATATGCATGGACAGATGAGGATACAGACAGCACGACTATTGTTTGTGACTGGAGAAATATACCTGGACAGATGAGGATACCGACAGCACGACTGTTGTTGTGACTGGAGAAATATACATGGACAGATGACGATACAGACAGCACGACTGTTGTTGTGCCTGGAGAAATATACATGGACAGATGAGGATACAGACAGCACGACTGTTGTTGTGACTGGAGAAATATACATGGACAGATGAGGATACAGACTGCAAGACTGTTGTTGTGACTGGAGAAATATACATGGACAGATGAGGATACAGACAGCACGACTGTTGTTGTGCTGGAGAAATATACATGGACAGATGAGGATACAGACCGCACGACTGTTGTTGTAACTGGAGAAATATTCCTGGACAGATGAGGATACAGACAGCAAGACTGTTGTTGTACCTGGAGAAATATACCTGGACAGATGAGGATACAGACAGCACGACTGTTGTTGTGACTGGAGAAATATACATGGACAGATGAGGATACAGACTGCAAGACTGTTGTTGTGACTGGAGAAATATACATGGACAGATGAGGATACAGACAGCACGACTGTTGTTGTGCCTGGAGAAATATACCTGGACAGATGAGGATACAGACAGCACGACTGTTGTTGTGCATGGAGAAATATACATGGACAGATGAGGATACAGACAGCAAGACTGTTGTTGTAACTGGAGAACTATACATGGACAGATGAGGATACAGACAGCAAGACGGTTGTTGTGACTGGAGAAATATACCTGGACAGATGAGGATACAGACAGCAAGACTGTTGTTGTGACTGGAGAAATATACATGGACAGATGAGGATACAGACAGCAAGACTGTTGTTGTGACTGGAGAAATATACATGGACAGATGAGGATACAGACAGCAAGACTGTTGTTGTGGCTGGAGAAATATACATGGAAGATCAGGATACAGACAGCAAGACTGTTGTTGTGACTGGAGACATATACATGGACAGATGAGGATACAGACAGCAAGACTGTTGTTGTGACTGGAGAAATATACCTGGACAGATGAGGATACAGACAGCAAGACTGTTGCTGTGGCTGGAGAAATATACATGGAAGATCAGGATACAGACAGCAAGACTGTTGTTGTGACTGGAGAAATATACATGGACAGATGAGGATACAGACAGCACGACTGTTATTGTGACTGGAGAAATATACATGGACAGATGAGGATACAGACAAGACAGCAAGACTGTTGTTGTGACTAGAAAAATATACCTGTACAGATGAGGATACAGACATCAAGACTGTTGTTGTGGCTGGAGAAATATACATGGACAGATGAGGATACAGACAGCAAGACTGTTGTTGTGACTGGAGAAATATACATGGAAGATCAGGATACAGACAGCAAGACTGTTGTTGTGACTGGAGAAATATACATGGACAGATGAGGATACAGACAGCAAGACTGTTGTTGTGACTGGAGAAATATACATGGACAGATGAGGATACAGACAGCAAGACTGTTGTTGTGACTGGAGAAATATACATGGAAGATCAGGATACAGACAGCAAGACTGTTGTTGTGACTGGAGAAATATACATGGGCAGATGAGGATACAGACAGCAAGACTGTTGTTGTACCTGGAGAAATATACATGGACAGGTGAGGATACAGACAGCAAGACTGTTGTTGTACCTGGAGAAATATACCTGGACAGATGAGGATACAGACAGCAAGACTGTTGTTGGACCTGGAGAAATATACCTGGACAGATGAGGATACAGACAGCAAGACTGTTGTTGTAACTGGAGAAATATACATGGACAGGTGAGGATACAGACAGCAAGACTGTTGTTGTACCTGGAGAAATATACATGGACAGATGAGGATACAGACAGCAAGACTGTTGTTGTGACTGGAGAAATATACATGGACAGATTAGGATACAGACAGCAAGCTTGTTGTTGTAACTGGAGAAATATACATGGACAGGTGAGGATACAGACAGCAAGACTGTTGTTGTACCTGGAGAAATATACCTGGACAGATGAGGATACAGACAGCAAGACTGTTGTTGTAACTGGAGAAATATACATGGACAGATGAGGATACAGACAGCAAGACTGTTGTTGTACCTGGAGAAATATACCTGGACAGATGAGGATACAGACAGCAAGACTGTTGTTGTACCTGGAGAAATATACCTGGACAGATGAGGATACAGACAGCAAGACTGTTGTTGTAACTGGAGAAATATACATGGACAGGTGAGGATACAGACAGCAAGACTGTTGTTGTACCTGGAGAAATATACATGGACAGGTGAGGATACAGACAGCAAGACTGGTGTTGTACCTGGAGAAATATACATGGACAGATGAGGATACAGACAGCAAGACTGTTGTTGTGACTGGAGATATATACATGGACAGATGAGGACACAGACAGCACGACTGTTGTTGTAACTGGAGAAATATACATGGACAGATGAGGATACAGACAGCAAGACTGTTGTTGTAACTGGAGAAATATACATGGACAGGTGAGGATACAGACAGCAAGACTGTTGTTGTACCTGGAGAAATATACATGGACAGGTGAGGATACAGACAGCAAGACTGGTGTTGTACCTGGAGAAATATACATGGACAGATGAGGATACAGACAGCAAGACTGTTGTTGTGACTGGAGATATATACATGGACAGATGAGGACACAGACAGCACGACTGTTGTTGTAACTGGAGAAATATACATGGACAGATGAGGATACAGACAGCACGACTGTTGTTGTAACTGGAGAAATATACATGGACAGATGAGGATACAGACAGCAAGACTGTTGTTGTAACTGGAGAAATATACATGGACAGATGAGGATACAGACAGCAAGAATGTTGTTGTGACTGGAGAAATATACATGGACAGATGAGGATACAGACAGCACGACTGTTGTTGTGACTGGAGAAATATACATGGACAGATGAGGATACAGACAGCACGACTGTTGTTGTGACTGGAGAAATATACCTGGACAGATGAGGATACAGACAGCACGGACTGTTGTTGTGACTGGAGAAATATACATGGACAGATGAGGATACAGACAGCAAGACTGTTGTTGTAACTGGAGAATATACATGGACAGATGAGGATACAGACAGCACGACTGTTGTTGTAACTGGAGAAATATACATGGACAGATTGAGGATACAGACAGCAAGACTGTTGTTGTAACTGGAGAAATATACATGGACAGATGAGGATACAGACAGCACGACTGTTGTTGTAACTGGAGAAATATACATGGACAGATGAGGATACAGACAGGCACGACTGTTGTTGTAACTGGAGAATATACATGGACAGATGAGGATACAGACAGCCCGACTGTTGTTGTAACTGGAGAAATATACATGGACAGATGAGGATACAGACAAGCAAGACTGTGTTGTAACTGGAGAAATATACATGGACAGATGAGGATACAGACAGCACGACTGTTGTTGTAACTGGAGAAATATACATAGACAGATGAGGATACAGACAGCACGACTGTTGTGTAACTGAGAACTATACATGGACAGATGAGGATACAGACAGCCACGACTGTTGTTGTTGACTGGAGAAATACACATGGACAGATGAGGATACAGACAGCAAGACTGTTGTTGTAACTGGAGAAATATACTGGACAGATGAGGATACAGACAGCTAAAACTGTTTGTTGTAACTGGAGAAATATACATGGACAGATGAGGATACAGACAGCCAGACTGTTGTTGTAACTGGAGAAATATACATGACCAGATGAGGATACAGACAGCAAGACTGTTGTTGTAACTGGAGAAATATAACATGGACAGATGAGGATACAGACAGCAAGACTGTTGTTGTAACTGAGAAATATACATGGACAGATGAGGATACAGACAGCAGACTGTTGTTGTAACTGGAGAAATATACATGGACAGATGAGGATACAGACAGCAAGACTGTTGTTGTGACTGGAGAAATATACATGGACAGATGAGGATACAGACAGCACGACTGTTGTTGTGACTGGAGAAATATGCATGGACAGATGAGGATACAGACAGCACGACTATTGTTGTGACTGGAGAAATATACCTGGACAGATGAGGATACCGACAGCACGACTGTTGTTGTGACTGGAGAAATATACATGGACAGATGACGATACAGACAGCACGACTGTTGTTGTGCCTGGAGAAATATACATGGACAGATGAGGATACAGACAGCAAGACTGTTGTTGTGACTGGAGAAATATACATGGACAGATGAGGATACAGACTGCAAGACTGTTGTTGTGACTGGAGAAATATACATGGACAGATGAGGATACAGACAGCACGACTGTTGTTGTGCCTGGAGAAATATACATGGACAGATGAGGATACAGACAGCACGACTGTTGTTGTAACTGGAGAAATATTCCTGGACAGATGAGGATACAGACAGCAAGACTGTTGTTGTACCTGGAGAAATATACCTGGACAGATGAGGATACAGACAGCACGACTGTTGTTGGACTGGAGAAAGATACCTGGACCGATGAGGATACAGACTGCAAGACTGTTGTTTGTGACTGGAGAAATATCCATGGACAGATGAGGATACAGACAGCCACGACTGTTGTTGTGCCCTGGATGAAATATACCTGGGACAGATGAGGATACAGGACAGCACGACTGTTGTTGTGCATGGAGAAATATACATGGACAGATGAGGATACAGACAGCAAGACTGTTGTTGTAACTGGAGAACTATACATGGACACAGATGAGGATACAGACAGCAAGACTGTTGTTGTACTGGAGAAATATACCTGGACAGATGAGGATACAGACAGCAAGACTGTTGTTGTGACTGGAGAAATATACATGACAGATGAGGATACAGACAGAAGACGGTGTTGTGACTGGGAGAAATATACCTGGACAGATGAGGATACAGACAGCAAGACTGTTGTTGTGACTGGAGAAATATACAGGACAGATGAGGATAAGACAGCAAGACTGTTGTTGTGACTGGAGACATATACATGGACAGATGAGGATACAGACAGCAAGACTGTTGTTGTGACTGGAGAAATATACCATGGGACAGATGAGGATACAGACAGCAAGGACTGTTGTTGTGACTGGAGAATATACATGGACAGATGAGGATACAGACAGCAAGACTGTTGTTGTGACTGGAGATATATGCATGGACAGATGAGGATACAGACAGCAAGACTGTTGGTTGTAACTGGAGAAATATACATGGACAGATGAGGATACAGACAGCACGACTGTTATTGTAACTGGAGAAATATACATGGACAGATGAGGATACAGACAGCACGACTGTTGTTTGTAACTGGAGAAATATACATGGACAGATGAGGATACAGACAGCAAGACTGTTGTTGTAACTGGAGAAATATACATGAACAGATGAGGATACAGACAGCAAGACTTTTGTTGTAACTGGAGAAATATACATGGACAGGTGAGGATACAGACAGCACGACTGTTGTTGTAACTTGGGAAATATACATGGACAGATGAGGATACAGACAGCACGACTGTTGTTGTAACTGGAGAAATATACATGGACAGATGAGGATACAGTTAGCACGACTGTTGTTGTAACTGGAGAAATATACATGGACAGAGAGGATACAGACAGCAAGACTGTTGTTGTAACTGGAGAAATATACATGGACAGATGAGGATACAGACAGCACGACTGTTGTTGTAACTGGAGAAATATACATGGACAGATGAGGATACAGACAGCACGACGTTGTTGTAACTGGAGAAATTACATGGACAGATGAGGATACAGACAGCACGACTGTTAGTTGTGACTGGAGAAATATACATGGACAGATGAGGATACAGGACAGCAAGACTGTGTTGTAACTGGAGAAATATTACACGGACAGATGAGGATACAGACAGCAAGACTGTTGTTGTAACTGGAGAAATATACATGGACAGATGAGGATACAGACAGCAAGACTGTTGTTGTAACTGGAGAACTATACATGGACAGATGAGGATACAGGACAGCAAGACTGTTATTGTAACTGGAGAAATATACATGGACAGATGAGGATACAGACAGCAAGACTGTTTGTTGTAACTGGAGAAATATACCTGGACAGATGAGCTACAGACAGCAAGACTGTTGTTGTAACTGGAGAAATATACATGGACAGATGAGGATACAGACAGCAAGAATGTTGTTGTGACTGGAGAAATATACATGGACAGATGAGGATACAGACAGCACGACTGTGGTGTGTGACTGGAGACAAATATACATGACAGATGAGATACAGACCGCACGACTGTCGTTGTGACTGGAGAAATATACCTGGACAGAGGAGATACAGACAGCACGGACGTTGTTGTTGACTGAGAAATAGTACATGGACAGATGAGGATACAGACCGCACGAGCTGTTGTTGTAACTGAGAAATATACATGGCACAGAGGAGGCTACAGACAGCTACGACTGTTGTTGTACTGAGAAATATACATGGGACAGATAAGGATACAGACAGCAGACTGTGTTGTACTGGAGAAATATACATGGACAGATGAGGATACAGACAGCACGACTGTTGTGTAACTGGAGAAATTACATGGACAGATGAGGATACAGACAGCACGACTGTTGTTGTAACTGGAGAAATATACATGGACAGATGAGGTACAGACAGCCGACTGTTGTGTAACTGGAGAAATATACATGGACAGATGAGGATCAGGACAGCAAGACTGTTGTTGTAACTGGAGAAATATACATGGACAGATGAGGATACAGACAGCACGACTGTGTTGTAACTGCGAGAAATATACATGGACAGATGAGGATACAGAGAGACACGACTCTGTGGTGTAACTGGAGAATTATACATGGCCAGATGAGGATACAGACAGCCGACGCGTTGTTGTGACTGGAGAAATACACATGGACAGATGAGGATACCAGCCAGCAAGACTGTTGTTGTAACTGGAGAAATATACATGGACGAGATGAGGATACAGACAGCTTAAACTGTGTTGTAATGGAGGAACTCATACATGGACGATGAAGGGATACAGACAGCAAGACTGTTGTTGTAACTGGAGAAATATACATGGTGACAGATGAGGATACAGACAGCAAGACTGTGTGTAACTGGAGAAATTACACTGGACAGATGAGGATACAGACAGCAAGACTGTGTTGTAACTGGAGAAATATACCATGGACAGATGAGGATACAGACAGCAAGACTGTTGTTGTAACTGGAGAAATATACATGGACAGATGAGGATACAGACAGCACGACTGTGTGTTGTGACTGAGAAATATACATGGACAGATGCAGGAGGTACAGAGAGTCACGACTGTTGTTGTAGACTGGAGAAATCTGCATGGACATGGATGAGGATACAGAACAGCTACGACTAGTTGTATGTGACTGGAGAATATCACCTGGACAGATGAGGATACAGACAGCAACGACTGTTGTTGTGACTGGAGAAATATACATGCGACAGATGACGATACAGACAGCTACGGACTGTTGTTGTCCGGAGAAATATACCTGGACAGATGCAGGATATCAGGACAGCACGACTGTTGTTGTACTGGAGAAATATACATGACAGATGAGGATACAGACAGCAAGACTGTTGTTGTGACTGGAGAACTATACATGGACAGATGAGGATACAGACAGCACGGACTGGTGTTGTGCTGGAGAAATATACATGGACAGATGAGGATACAGACAGCACGGACTGTTCGTTGTAACTGCGAGAAATATTCCTGGACAGATGAGGATACAGACAGCAAGACTGTTGTTGCTACTGGAGAAATATACCTTGACAGATGAGGATACAGACAGCACGATTGTGTTGACTGGAGAAATATACATGGACAGATGAGGATACAGACTGCAAGACTGTTGTTGTGACTGGAGAAATATGCATGGACAGAGTGAGGATACAGACAGCACGACCTGTTGTTGTGCTGGAGAAATATACTCTGGAAGCTGAGGATACCGACAGCACGACTGTTGTTGTGCAGAGAAATTACATGGACAGATGACGTACTAGACAATGCACGACTGTGTTGTGCCTGAGAGAAATATACATGGGACAGATGAGGATACAGACAGCACGACTGTGTTGTGACTGGAGAAATATACCTGGACAGCATGGAGGATACAAGACAGCAAGACTGTGTGTGACGGCCGAAATATAATGGGACAGATGAGGATACAGACAGCAAGACTGTTGTTGTGAATGGAGAAATATACATGGACGATGGGATACAGACAGCTAAGACTGTTTTGTGGTGGAGAAATATCATGGAGATCAGGATACAGACAGCCAAGATGTGTTGTGACTGGAGACATATTACAGGGACAGATGAGGCTACAGACAGCAAGAATGTTGTTGTGATGGAGAAATATACTGGACAGGATGAGTGATAAAGCACAGCAAGCTGGGCGGGGGTGGATGGTAGAAATATACATGGAAGAAGATCAGGATACAGGACAGCAAGATGTTGTTGTGCCTGGAGGAAAGAAATATACATTGACAGTAGAGGATACAGACAGCACGACTGTTATTGTGAATGGAGAATATACATGGACAGATGAGGATACAGACAAGACAGCAAAGTACTGTTGTTGTGACTAGAAAAATATACCTGGCAGATGAGTGGATACAGACAGCGAACTGGTTGTTGGTGACTGGAGATAGGCATGGGGAAGATTAGGATACGACAATAGCATGACTATTGTTGTGACTGGACGAAATATACCTGACAGAGTGAGGATACCGACAGCACGACTGTGTTGTGACTAGATAGAATACACTGAACAGATGACGATACAGACAGCACGACTGTTGTTGTGCCTGGAGAAATCGACATGACACGATGATGATACAGACAGCACGACTGTTGTTGTGACTGGAGAAATATACATGGACAGATCAGGATACAGACTGCAAGACTGTTGTTGTGACTGGAGAAGTATACATGGACAGATGAGGATACAGACAGCACGACTGTTGTTGTGCTGGAGAAATATACATGGACAGATGAGGATACAGACAGCACGACTGTTGTTGTAACTGGAGAATATTCTGGACAGTGAGGATACAGACAGCAAGACTGTTGTTGTACCTGGAGAAATATACCTGGACAGATGAGGATACAGACAGCACGCCTGTGTTTGTGACTGGAGCAAATATATCAGTGGACAGATGAGATACAGACTGGCAAGACTGTTTTTGTGACTGGAGAAATATACGATGGACAGCATGAAGGATACAGTACTAGCACGACTGTGGTTGTGCCTGGAGGAAATATACCTGGACAGTATGAGGTGATACCGACAGCACGACTGTTGTGTTGTGCATGGAGAAATACACTGGACAGAGTGAGGATACAGGACAGCAAGACTGTTGTTGTACGGCGAATATACATGGACAGATGAGATACATGACAGCAAGACGGTTGTTGTTGACTGGAGAAATATACCTGGCACACGTGAGTGATACAGACGGCAGAGACTGTTGTTGTGACTGGTGTGTGACAATATACATGGACAGATGAGGCATACAGACAGCAGACTGTGTTGTGTGACTGTAGAACAATATACATGGACAGATAGGATACACGACAGCAAGACTGTTGTTGTGGCTGGAGAAAATATACATGGAAGATCAGGATACAGACAGCAAGACTGTTGTTGTGACTGGAGACATATACATGGACAGGATGAGGATACAGACAGCAGATCTGTTGTTGTGACTGGAGAAATATACCTGGACAGATGTAGGATACAGACAGCAAGACTGTTGCTGTGGCTGGAGAAATATACATGGAGATCAGGATACAGACAGCAAGGACTGGTTGTTGTGACTGGGAGAAATATACATGGACAGATGAGGATACAGACAGCACGACTGTTATTGTGACTGGAGAAATATACATGGACAGATGAGGATACAGACAAGACAGCAAGACTGTTGTTGTGACTAGAAAAATATACCTGTACAGATGAGGATACAGACATCAAGACTGTTGTTGTGGCTGGAGAAATATACATGGACAGATGAGGATACAGACAGCAAGACTGTTGTTGTGACTGGAGAAATATACATGGAAGATCAGGATACAGACAGCAAGGACTGTTGTTGTGACTGGAGAAATATACATGGACAGATGAGGATACAGACAGCAAGACTGTTGTTGTGACTGGAGAAATATACATGGACAGATGAGGATACAGACAGCAAGGACTGTTGTTGTGACTGGAGAAATATACATGGAAGGATCAGGATACAGACAGCAAGACTGTTGTTGTGACTGGAGAAATATACATGGGCAGATGAGGATACAGACAGCAAGGACTGTTGTTGTACCTGGAGAAATATACATGGACAGGTGAGGATACAGACAGCAAGACTGTTGTTGTACCTGGAGAAATATACCTGGACAGATGAGGATACAGACAGCAAGACTGTTGTTGGACCTGGAGAAATATACCTGGACAGATGAGGATACAGACAGCAAGACTGTTGTTGTAACTGGAGAAATATACATGGACAGGTGAGGATACAGACAGCAAGACTGTTGTTGTACCTGGAGAAATATACATGGACAGATGAGGATACAGACAGCAAGACTGTTGTTGTGACTGGAGAAATATACATGGACAGATTAGGATACAGACAGCAAGCTTGTTGTTGTAGACTGGAGAAATATACATGGACAGGTGAGGATACAGACAGCAAGACTGTTGTTGTACCTGGAGAAATATACCTGGACAGATGAGGATACAGACAGCAAGACTGTTGTTGTAACTGGAGAAATATACATGGACAGATGAGGATACAGACAGCAAGACTGTGTGTTGTACCTGGAGAAATATACCTGGACAGATGAGGATACAGACAGCAAGACTGTTGTTGTACCTGGAGGAAATATACCTGGACAGATGAGGATACAGACAGCAAGACTGTTGTTGTAACTGGAGAAAATATACATGGACAGGTGAGGATACAGACAGCAAGACTGGTTTTTGTACCTGGAGAAATATACATGGACAGGTGAGGATACAGGACAGCAAGACTGGTGTTGTACCTGGAGAAATATACATGGACAGATGAGGATACCGACAGCAGACTGTTGTTGTGACTGGAGATATATACATGGAACAGATAGGACACAGACAAGCACGACTGTTGTTGTAACTGGAGAAATTATACATGGACAGATGAGGATACAGGACAGCAAGACTGTTGTTGTAACTGGAGAAATAACATGGACAGGTGAGGATACAGACAGCAAGACTGTTGTTGTACCTGGAGAAATATACTGGGACAGGTGAGGATACAGACAGCAAGGACTGGTGGTTGTACCTGGAGAAATATACATGACAGATGAGGATACAGACAGCAAGACTGTGTTGTGACTGGAGCTATATACATGGACGATGAGGACACAGACAGCACGACTGTTGTTGTGCTATAACTGGAGAATATACATGACAGATGAGGATACAGACAGCACGACTGTTGTTGTAACTGGAGAAATATACATGGACAGATGAGGATAACAGACAGCAGACTGTTGTTGTAACTGGAGAAATATACATGGACAGATGAGGATACAGACAGCAAGAATGTTGTTGTGACTGGAGAAATATACATAGACAGATGAGGATACAGACAGCACGACTGTGTTTTGTGACTGGAGAATATACATGGACAGATGAGGATACAGACAGCACGACTGTTTGTTGTGACTGGAGAAATATACCTGGACAGATGAGGATACAGACAGCACGACTGTTGTTGTGACTGGAGAAATATACATGGACAGATGAGGATACAGACAGCAAGACTGTTGTTGTAACTGGTAGAAATATACATGGACAGATGAGGATACAGACAGCACGACTGTTGTTGTAACTGTAGAAATATACATGGACAGATGAGATACAGACAGCAATGACTGTTGTTGTACACTGGAGAAATAACATGGACAGATGAGGATACAGACAGCACGACTGTTGTTGTAACTGAGAAATATACATGGACAGATGAGGATACAGACAGCACGACTGTTGTTGTACTGAAGAAATATACATGACAGATGAGATACAGACAGCCCGACTGTTGTTGTACTGGAGAAATATGACATGGACAGATGAGGATCAGACAGCAGATGTTGTTGTAACTGGAGAAATATACATGGACAGATGAGGAACGACAGCACGCTGTTGTTGTAACTGGAGAAATATACATAGACAGATGAGGATACAGACAGCACGACTGTTGTTGTAACTGGAGAAATATACATGATACAGATGAGATACAGACAGCACGACGTGTTGTTGTGACTGTGAGAAATACACATGGACAGATGAGATACAGACAGCAGGACTGTTGTTGTAACTGAGAATATACATGGGACAGATGAGGATACAGACAGCTAACTGTGTTGTAACTGGAGAAATATACATGACAGATGAGGATACAGACAGCAAGACTGTTGTTGTAACTGGAGAAATATACATGGACAGATGAGGATACAGACAGCAGACTGTTGTTGTAACTGAGAAATATACATGGACAGATGAGGATACAGACAGCAAGACTGTTGTTGTAACTGGAGAATATACATGGACAGTATGAGGATACAGACAGCAAGCACTGTTTGTTGTAACTGGAGAAATTACATGGACAGATGAGGATACAGACAGCAAGGACTGTTGTTTGTGACTGGAGAAATATACATGGACAGATGAGGATACAGACAGCACACGACTGTTGTTGTGACTGGAGAATATGCATGGACAGATGAGGATACAGACAGCACGACTATTGTTGTGACTGGAGAAATATACCTGGACAGATGAGATACCGACAGCACGACTGTTGTTGGACTGAGAAATATCATGGACAGATGACGATACAGACAGGCACGACTGTTGTTGTGCCTGGAGAAATATACATGGACAGATGAGGATAAGACAGCAAGACTGTTGTTGTGACTGGAGAAATATACATGGACAGATGAGGATACAGACTGCAAGACTGTTTGTTGTGACTGGAGATATACATGTACAGATTGAGGATACAGACAGCACGTGACCTGTTGTTGTGCCTGGAGAAATATACATGGACAGATGAGGATTACAGACAGCACGACTGTTGTGTGTAACTGGAGAAATATTCCTGGACAGATGAGGATACAGACAGCAAGACTGTTGTTGTACCTGGAGAAATATCCTGGACAGATGAGGATACAGACAGCACGACTGTTGTTGTGACTGAGAAATATACCTGGACAGATGAGGATACAGACTGCAGACTGTTGTTGTGACTGGAGAAATATACATGGGACAAATGAGGTATAGAACGCACGACTGTTGTTGTGTGCTGGAGAAATTACCTGGACAGATGAGGATACAGACAGCACGACTGTTGTTGTGCATGGAGAAATATACATGGACAGATGAGGATACAGACAGCAAGACTGTTGTTTGTAACCTGGAGAACTATACATGGACAGATGAGGATACAGACAGCAGACTGTTGTTGTACCTGGAGAAATATTACTGGACAGATGAGGATACAGACAGCAAGACTGTTGTTGTGACTGGAGAAATATCATGGACAGATGAGATACAGACAGCAAGACGGTTTGTTGTGACTGGAGAAATAAGTACCTGGACAATGAGGATACAGACAGCAAGACTGTTGTTGTGACTGGAGAAATATACATGGACAGATGAGGATACCAGACAGCAAGACTGTTTGTTGTGGGACTGGAGAAATATACATGGGACAGATGAGGATACAGACAGCAGACTGTTGTTGTGACTGGAGAATATACATGGACAGATGAGGATACAGACAGCAGACTGTTGTTGTGACTGGAGAATATACATGGAAGATGAGGATACAGACAGCAAGACTGTGTTGTGACTGGAATATATGACATGGACAGATGAGGATACAGACAGCAAGACTGTTGTTGTAGCTGGAGAAAATATACATGGACAGATGAGAGTACAGGGAACAGCACGACTGTTATTGTAACTGGAGAAATATACATGGACAGATGAGATACAGACAGCACGACTGTTGTTGTAACTGGAGAAATATTACATGGACAGATGAGGATACAGACAGCAAGACTGTTGTTGTAAATGGAGAAAATACATGAACAGATGAGGATACAGACAGCAAGACTTTGTTGTAACTGGAGAAATATACATGGACAGGTGAGGATACAGACAGCACGACTGTTGTTGTAACTTGGGAAATATACATGGACAGATGAGGATACAGACAGCACGACTGTTGTTGTAACTGGAGAAATATACATGACAGATGAGGATACAGTTAGCACGACTGTTGTTGTAACTGGAGAAATATAACATGGACAGATGAGGATACAGACAGCAAGACTGTTGTTGTAACTGGAGAATATAACATGGAACAGCTGAGGATACAGACAGCAAGACTGTTGTTGTGAGACTGGAGAGAACTATAACATGGGACAGATGAGGATGACAGACAGCACGACTGTTGTGTGTGACTGAGAAGCATAATACAGACAGATGAGGATACAGACAGCACGACTGTTTTGGACTGGAGAAATATACATGGACAGATGAGATACAGACAGCAAGACTGTTGTTGTAACTGGAGAAATATACACGGACAGATGAGGATACAGACAGCAGACTGTTGTTGTAACTGGAGAAATATACATGGACAGATGAGGATACAGACAAGCAAGACTGTTGTTGTAACTGGAGAAATATACATGGACAGATGAGGATACAGACAGCAAGACTGTTATTGTACACTGGAGAAATATACATGGACAGATGAGATACAGACAGCAAGACTGTTGTTGTAACTGGAAAATATATCATGGACAGATGATGATACGACAGCAAGACTGTTTGTTGAACTGAGGAATATACATGGACAGATGAGGATACAGACAGCAAGAATGTTGTTGTGACTGGAGAATATACATGGACAGATGAGGATACAGACAGCACGACTGTTGTGGTGACTGGAGAAATATACTGGACAGATGAGGATACAGACAGCACGACTGTTGTTGTGACTGAGCAATATACCTGGACAGATGAGGATACAGACAGCACGACTGTTGTGTGCCTGGAGAAATATACATGACAGATGAGGATACAGACAGCACGACTGTTGTTGACTGGAGAATATACATGGACAGATGAGATACAGACAGCACGACTGTTGTGTACTGGAGAAATATACATGGACAGATAGGATACAGACAGCAATGACTGTTGTTGTACTGGAGAAATATACATGGACAGATGAGGATACAGACAGCACGACTGTGTTGTAACTGAGAAATATACATGGACAGATGAGGATACAGACGCACGACTGTGGTTGTACTGGAGAAATACATGGACAGATGAGGATACAGACAGCACGACTGTTGTTGTACTGGAGAAATATACATGCAGATGAGGATACAGACAGCAAGACTGTTGTTGTACTGGAGAATATACATGACAGATGAGGATACAGACAGCACGACTGTTGTTGTAACTGGAGAAATATACATGGACAGATGAGGATACAGAGAGCACGACTTGTGTTGTACTGGAGAAATATACATGGACAGATGAGGATACAGACAGCACGACTGTTGTTGTGACTTGGAGGAAATACACATGGACAGATGAGGATACAGACAGCAAGACTGTTGTTGTAACTGGAGAAATATACATGGACAGAGGAGGATACAGACAGCTAAACTGTTGTTGTAACTGGAGAAATATACATGGACAGATGAGGATACAGACAGCAAGACTGTTGTTGTAACTGGAGAAATATACATGGACAGATGAGGATACAGACAGCAAGACTGTTGTTGGAACTGGAGAAATAGTACATGGACAGATGAGTGATACAGACAGCAAGACTGTTGTTGTAACTGAGAGAATTATACATGGACAATGAGGATACAGACAGCAAGACTGTTGTTGTAACTGGAGAAATATACATGGACAGAGAGGAACAGACAGCACGACTGTTGTTGTAAACTGGAGAAATCTGGGACAGATGAGGATCAGAGAGCAGCTGTTGTTGTAACTGGAGAAATTCCCTGGAACAGATGAGGATACAGACAGCAAGACTGTTGTTTGTGACTGGAGAAATACACATGGACAGATGAGGGTACAGACAGCAAGACTGTTGTGTGTAAGCGGAAGAAATCGTACATGGACAGAGGCGGATACAGACAGCTAACTGTGTGTGTAACTGGAGAACTATACCTGGACAGATGAGGAGACGAGACAGCAAGACGGTGTTGTAACGGGAGAAATATACATGGACAGATGAGGATACACGACCGCAAGACTGTTGTGGTAACGGAGAATATACATGGACAGATGAGGATACAGACAGCAAGACTGTTGTTTGTGACTGGAGAAATAGGCATCGGACAGATGATGGATACAGTCAGCACGACTATTGTTGTGACTGAGAAACTATACGGACAGATGAGGATACGACAGCACGACTGTTGTTGTGACTAGAGAAATATACATGGACAGATGACGATACAGACAGCACGACTGTGTTGTGCCTGGAGAAATATACATGGACAGATGAGGATACAGACAGCACGACTGTTGTTGTGATGAGAAATATACATGGACAGATGAGGATAAGACTGCAAGACTGTTGTTGTGACTGGAGAAATTACATGACAGATGAGGATACAGACAGCACGACTGTGTTGTGCCTGGAGAAATATACATGACAGATGAGGATACAGACAGCACGACTGTTGTTGTAACTGGAGAAATATTCCTGGACAGATGAGGATACAGACAGCAAGAACTGTTGTTGTACTGGAGAAATATACCTGGACAGATGAGATACAGACAGCACGACTGTTTTGTGACTGGAGAAATATACATGGACAGATGAGGATTACAGACGCAAGACTGTTGTTGTGACTGGAGAAATATACATGACATATGAGGATAAAGACAGCACGACTGTTGTTGTGCCTGGAGAATATACCTGGACAGATGAGGATACAGACAGCACGACTGTTGTTGTGCATGAGAAATATACATGACAGATGAGGATACAGACAGCAAGACTGTTGTTGTAAATGGAGAACTATACATGACAGATGAGGATACAGACAGCAAGACGGTTGTTGTGACTGGAGAAATATACCTGGACAGATGAGGATACAGACAGCAAGACTGTTGTTGTGACTGAGAATATACATGGACAGATGAGGATACAGACAGCAAGACTGTTGTTGTGACTGGAGAATATACATGGACAGATGAGGATACAGACAGCAAGACTGTTGTTGTGGCTGGAGAAATATACATGGAAGATCAGGATACAGACAGCAAGACTGTTGTTGTGACTGGAGACATACTACATGGACAGATGATGATACAGCAGCACGACTGTTGTTGGACTGGAGAAATTACCTGGACAGATGAGATACAGACAGCAAGACTGTTGCTGTGCTGGAGAATATACATGGAAGATCAGGATACAGACAGCAAGACTGTTGTTGTGACTGGAGAAATATACATGGACAGATGAGGATACAGACAGCACGACTGTTTATTGTGACTGGAGAAATATACATGGACAGATGAGGATACAGACAAGACAGCAAGACTGTTGTTGTGACTAGAAAATATACCTGTACAGATGAGATACAGACATCAAGACTGTTGTTGGGCTGGAGAGAATATACATGGACAGATGAGGATACAGACAGCAAGACTGTTGTTGTGACTGGAGAAATATACATGGAAGATCAGGATACAGACAGCAAGACTGTTTGTTGTGACTGGAGAAAGTATACCTGGACAGATGAGGATACAGACAGCAAGACTGTTGTTGACTGGAGAATATACATGGACAGATGAGGATACAGACAGCAAGACTGTTGTTGTGACTGGAGAAATATACATGGAAGATCAGGATACAGACAGCAAGACTGTTGTTGTGACTGGAGAAATATACTGGCAGATGAGGATACAGACAGCAAGACTGTTGGTTGTACTGGAGAATATACATGGACAGGTGAGATACAGACAGCAAGACTGTTGTTGTACCTGGAGAAATATACATGGACAGATGAGGTACAGACAGCAAGACTGTTGTTGGACCTGGAGAAATATACCTGGACAGATGAGGATACAGACAGCAAGACGTTGTTGTAACTGGAGAAATATACATGGACAGGTGAGGATACAGACAGCAAGACTGTTGTTGTACCTGGAGAAATATACATGGACAGATGAGGATACAGACAGCAAGACTGTTGTTGGTGACTGAGAGAAATATACATGGACAGATTAGGATACAGACAGCAAGCTTGTTGTTGTAACTGGAGAAATAGTACATGGACAGTGAGGATACAGACAGCAAGACTGTTGTTGTACCTGGAGAGAAATATACCTGGACAGATGAGGATACAGACAGCAAGACTGTTGTTGTAACTGGAGAAATATACATGGACAGATGAGGATACAGACAGCAAGACTGTTGTTGTACCTGGAGAATATACCTGGACAGATGAGGATACAGACAGCAAGACTGTTGTTGTACCTGGAGAAATATACCTGGACAGATGAGGATACAGACAGCAAGACTGTTGTTGTAACTGGAGAAATATACATGGACAGGTGAGGATACAGACAGCAAGACTGTTGTTGTACCTGGAGAAATATACATGACAGGTGAGGATACAGACAGCAAGACTGGTGTTGTACCTGGAGAAATATACATGGACAGATGAGGATACAGACAGCAAGACTGTTGTTGTGACTGGAGATATATACATGGACAGATGAGGACACAGACAGCACGACTGTTGTTGTAACTGGAGAAATATACATGGACAGATGAGGATACAGACAGCAAGACTGTTGTTGTAACTGGAGAAATATACATGGACAGGTGAGGATACAGACAGCAAGACTGTTGTTGTAACTGGAGAAATATACATGGACAGGTGAGGATACAGACAGCAAGACTGGTGTTGTACCTGGAGAAATATACATGGACAGATGAGGATACAGACAGCAAGACTGTTGTTGTGACTGGAGATATATACATGGACAGATGAGGACACAGACAGCACGACTGTTTGTTGTAACTGGAGAAATATACATGGACAGATGAGGATACAGACAGCACGACTGTTGTTGTAACTGGAGAAATATACATGGACAGATGAGGATACAGACAGCAAGACTGTTGTTGTAACTGGAGAAATATACATGGACAGATGAGATACAGACAGCAAGACTGTTGTTGTGACTGGAGAAATATACATGGACAGATGAGGATACAGACAGCACGACTGTTGTTGTGACTGGAGAAATATACATGGACAGATGAGGATACAGACAGCACGACTGTTGTTGTGACTGGAGAAATATACCTGGACAGATGAGGATACAGACAGCACGACTGTTGTTGTGACTGGAGAAATATACATGGACAGATGAGGATACAGACAGCAAGACTGTTGTTGTAACTGGAGAAATATACATGGACAGATGAGGATACAGACAGCACGACTGTTGTTGTAACTGGAGAAATATACATGGACAGATGAGGATACAGACAGCAAGACTGTTGTTGTAACTGGAGAAATATACATGGACAGATGAGGATACAGACAGCACGACTGTTGTTGTAACTGGAGAAATATACATGGACAGATGAGGATACAGACAGCACGACTGTTGTTGTAACTGGAGAAATATACATGGACAGATGAGGATACAGACAGCCCGACTGTTGTTGTAACTGGAGAAATATACATGGACAGATGAGGATACAGACAGCAAGACTGTTGTTGTAACTGGAGAAATATACATGGACAGATGAGGATACAGACAGCACGACTGTTGTTGTAACTGGAGAAATATACATAGACAGATGAGGATACAGACAGCACGACTGTTGTTGTAACTGGAGAAATATACATGGACAGATGAGGATACAGACAGCACGACTGTTGTTGTGACTGGAGAAATACACATGGACAGATGAGGATACAGACAGCAAGACTGTTGTTGTAACTGGAGAAATATACATGGACAGATGAGGATACAGACAGCTAAACTGTTGTTGTAACTGGAGAAATATACATGGACAGATGAGGATACAGACAGCAAGACTGTTGTTGTAACTGGAGAAATATACATGGACAGATGAGGATACAGACAGCAAGACTGTTGTTGTAACTGGAGAAATATACATGGACAGATGAGGATACAGACAGCAAGACTGTTGTTGTAACTGGAGAAATATACATGGACAGATGAGGATACAGACAGCAAGACTGTTGTTGTAACTGGAGAAATATACATGGACAGATGAGGATACAGACAGCAAGACTGTTGTTGTGACTGGAGAAATATACATGGACAGATGAGGATACAGACAGCACGACTGTTGTTGTGACTGGAGAAATATGCATGGACAGATGAGGATACAGACAGCACGACTATTGTTGTGACTGGAGAAATATACCTGGACAGATGAGGATACCGACAGCACGACTGTTGTTGTGACTGGAGAAATATACATGGACAGATGACGATACAGACAGCACGACTGTTGTTGTGCCTGGAGAAATATACATGGACAGATGAGGATACAGACAGCAAGACTGTTGTTGTGACTGGAGAAATATACATGGACAGATGAGGATACAGACTGCAAGACTGTTGTTGTGACTGGAGAAATATACATGGACAGATGAGGATACAGACAGCACGACTGTTGTTGTGCCTGGAGAAATATACATGGACAGATGAGGATACAGACAGCACGACTGTTGTTGTAACTGGAGAAATATTCCTGGACAGATGAGGATACAGACAGCAAGACTGTTGTTGTACCTGGAGAAATATACCTGGACAGATGAGGATACAGACAGCACGACTGTTGTTGTGACTGGAGAAATATACCTGGACAGATGAGGATACAGACTGCAAGACTGTTGTTGTGACTGGAGAAATATACATGGACAGATGAGGATACAGACAGCACGACTGTTGTTGTGCCTGGAGAAATATACCTGGACAGATGAGGATACAGACAGCACGACTGTTGTTGTGCATGGAGAAATATACATGGACAGATGAGGATACAGACAGCAAGACTGTTGTTGTAACTGGAGAACTATACATGGACAGATGAGGATACAGACAGCAAGACTGTTGTTGTACCTGGAGAAATATACCTGGACAGATGAGGATACAGACAGCAAGACTGTTGTTGTGACTGGAGAAATATACATGGACAGATGAGGATACAGACAGCAAGACGGTTGTTGTGACTGGAGAAATATACCTGGACAGATGAGGATACAGACAGCAAGACTGTTGTTGTGACTGGAGAAATATACATGGACAGATGAGGATACAGACAGCAAGACTGTTGTTGTGACTGGAGAAATATACATGGACAGATGAGGATACAGACAGCAAGACTGTTGTTGTGACTGGAGAAATATACATGGACAGATGAGGATACAGACAGCAAGACTGTTGTTGTGACTGGAGAAATATACATGGACAGATGAGGATACAGACAGCAAGACTGTTGTTGTGACTGGAGATATATGCATGGACAGATGAGGATACAGACAGCAAGACTGTTGTTGTAACTGGAGAAATATACATGGACAGATGAGGATACAGACAGCACGACTGTTATTGTAACTGGAGAAATATACATGGACAGATGAGGATACAGACAGCACGACTGTTGTTGTAACTGGAGAAATATACATGGACAGATGAGGATACAGACAGCAAGACTGTTGTTGTAACTGGAGAAATATACATGAACAGATGAGGATACAGACAGCAAGACTTTTGTTGTAACTGGAGAAATATACATGGACAGGTGAGGATACAGACAGCACGACTGTTGTTGTAACTTGGGAAATATACATGGACAGATGAGGATACAGACAGCACGACTGTTGTTGTACTGGAGAATATACATGGACAGATGAGGATACAGACAGCACGACTGTTATTGTAACTGGAGAAATATACATGGACAGATGAGGATACAGACAGCACGACTGTTGTTGTAACTGGAGAAATATACATGGACAGTTGAGGATACAGACAGCAAGACTGTTGTTGTAACTGGAGAAATATACATGGACAGATGAGGATACAGACAGCACGACTGTTGTTGTAACTGGAGAAATATACATGGACAGATGAGGATACAGACAGCAAGACTGTTGTTGTAACTGGAGAAATATACATGGACAGATGAGGATACAGACAGCACGACTGTTGTTGTAACTGGAGAAATATACATGGACAGATGAGGATACAGACAGCACGACTGTTGTTGTGACTGGAGAAATATACATGGACAGATGAGGATACAGACAGCACGACTGTTGTTGTGACTGGAGAAATATACATGGACAGATGAGGATACAGACAGCAAGACTGTTGTTGTAACTGGAGAAATATACATGGACAGATGAGGATACAGACAGCAAGACTGTTGTTGTAACTGGAGAAAGATACATGGACAGATGAGGATACCGACAGCAAGACTGTTGTTGTAACTGGAGAAATATACATGGACAGATGAGGATACAGACAGCAAGACTGTTGTTGTAACTGGAGAAATATACATGGACAGATGAGGATACAGACAGCAAGACTGTTGTTGTAACTGGAGAAATATACATGGACAGATGAGGATACAGACAGCAAGACTGTTGTTGTGACTGGAGAAATATACATGGACAGATGAGGATACAGACAGCACGACTGTTGTTGTGACTGGAGAAATATACATGGACAGATGAGGATACAGACAGCACGACTGTTGTTGTGACTGGAGAAATATACCTGGACAGATGAGGATACAGACAGCACGACTGTTGTTGTGACTGGAGAAATATACCTGGACAGATGAGGATACAGACAGCACGACTGTTGTTGTGCCTGGAGAAATATACATGGACAGATGAGGATACAGACAGCACGACTGTTGTTGTGACTGGAGAAATATACATGGACATATGAGGATACAGACTGCAAGACTGTTGTTGTGACTGGAGAAATATACATGGACAGATGAGGATACAGACAGCACGACTGTTGTTGTGCCTGGAGAAATATACCTGGACAGATGAGGATACAGACAGCACGACTGTTGTTGTAACTGGAGAAATATACCTGGACAGATGAGGATACAGACTGCAAGACTGTTGTTGTACCTGGAGAAATATACCTGGACAGATGAGGATACAGACAGCACGACTGTTATTGTGACTGGAGAAATATACATGTACAGATGAGGATACAGACTGCAAGACTGTTGTTGTGACTGGAGAAATATACATGGACAGATGAGGATACAGACAGCAAGACTGTTGTTGTACCTGGAGAAATATACCTGGACAGATGAGGATACAGACAGCACGACTGTTGTTGTGCCTGGAGAAATATACATGGACAGATGAGGATACAGACAGCAAGACTGTTGTTGTAACTGGAGAAATATACATGGACAGATGAGGATACAGACAGCAAGACTGTTGTTGTGACTGGAGAAATATACCTGGACAGATGAGGATACAGACAGCAAGACTGTTGTTGTGACTGGAGAAATATACATGGACAGATGAGGATACAGACAGCAAGACTGTTGTTGTGACTGGAGAAATATACATGGGCAGATGAGGATGCAGACAGCAAGACTGTTGTTGTACCTTGAGAAATATACATGGACAGGTGAGGATACAGACAGCAAGACTGTTGTTGTGACTGGAGTAACCTCTAGCCATCTGAGTGTGGCAGAAATATACATGGACAGATGAGGATACAGACAGCAAGACTGTTGTTGTGGCTGGAGAAATATACATGGACAGATGAGGATACAGACAGCAAGCCTGTTGTTGTGACTGGAGTAACCGCTAGCCGAGTGTGGCAGAAATATACATGGACAGATCAGGATACAGACAGCAAGCCTGTTGTTGTGACTAGAGTAACCGCTAGCCATCTGAGTGTGGCAGAAATATACACGGACAGATCAGGACACAGACAGCAAGACTGTTGTTGTGACTGGAGTAAACGCTAGCCATCTGAGTGTGGCAGAAATATACATGGACACAACATAACAAGACATGGCTAGGTTACAGGCTATCAGTGCGCACATGACATAAACCATCAACCTTAGAGATGGCACTGCACGATAATGATGATGATTATGATGATGCCGATGATGATGATGATGATGATGATGATGATGGTGATGATGATGATGATGATGATGATGATGATGATGATGATGACGACTATAGACAAGAAAACAGAACAGTGAGGTTTTCAGTGCACAGATAAATATTATAAAACATAGAAAATCATCGGCCACCAACAGCACCATTGACCACCAATATTGGCTAACCTGTGCGAACCGACGAACACACTGACAACTGCTATATAATGATTATGACGATGATGCTGGTAAAGATTTTGATGATGATCCCACTGATGATAACTGTCAATGGTATACACGTAGCCACACTTTCATCTCGTGTTGAGGATGGATAATAGATAAGATAAATGTTTTGGCAAAACCGATTAATCATTTTGAATTAGGTCATCCATCCATCCATCATGTGCCATGCCGGTAAGTGTGGGTGGTCATATTCTGACAGAAGTGGCGTAGAAAAAGGAAGGCGGGGTATGGAACCTGATACTGTTGGTAGACAGATTATCTAGGTCAGTTAGAGCTTGCGTCAATTACGTCAAGCTCTGGCATATAGGCTCCTGACAGTGTCCGGCATTTCTGTTTGAAGTGCAGATGTTCAGCCATAATAGCGCAGTAGCTAGACCGCATATCGACGACCCTGAATCTCACTCTAGAATAAGGATTATTTACAACTGACCTGGGATTTCCAGGCCAACACAGCCTAAAATGTTATCAGGAAATGTTCAGGGAAGCAAAGGTTGCCGGCGAGGTACTACCACACCATCTGTCGAGAGCCGATGAGCTTATAAAACACTTGGGGCTGGCACTATATACCCAATGGCGGTTGCGCTAGCAAAGGTGGTGGTGAACTGCGCTGGTAATGTCATGAGTACGATAGGACGTGGGTTTGACGCCGGGGCTCATCGCTTGCCAAAGTGAGGGAGAAACTGGCCACCTATTTCTCCTTGCTCTCATCTACCAAATGTGATGGCGCTATCACATCACATTCCAATAGCAAGAAACTGTTTCGAGACAATGTGTTGTAAAACTATATACCCAGTATGTTTCAAGGAATGGACAAGTGTCTGGTACTTATTTACATTTGCTTACAGAAGCCCAGGTAAGTAAGTCAGGAAGCACAGCTAGAGAAAAAGTCCAGGTAAGGAAAAAAAAAACGAGGTGGAAGTGTGAATACACCCTAAATCACAGATAATATTTGATGGAAGACTCACTTGAATGTGAAAGTCTGGCGCTGGGAAGAGTGTTAATAAACAGGATGCACAGAGACTTGCAGCACATGCTGACATTAATCACAACGGCTCTCTCTCTCTCTCTCTCTTTCTCTCTCTCTCTCTCTCTCTCTCTCTCTCTCTCTCTCTCTCTCTCTCTCTCTCTCTCTCTCTCTCTTCAAGAAGCCACATCTGCCGTAAGGTGCCAGATAGACGAAGAATATGTGCCAGCACAAACGAGTGATTCTCAAACTGTGGCAGCTCTTCAAAAGGTGCAGCACCAGAAGATGCGTTTGTAGAAGAAAAATTCAATATTTGTCACAGATGTTGTGACATGATTTATCTGTTTCAGTTGGGATGAGGGAAAGAGTTCTTAAGGTTTATAAGTGCCAATCATGATGTATCGAAGAAAATCATGGACAATTAGCAGGAAAAAAAAATTAGCAATTATGTGGAGGCTGAGGAGATGTGGTCTTATGAACGAATGATGATATTCTACCTCGTTGTAAACACAAATCTAGCCCCAGGATTAATATTATTAACACTCATGATCCTGAAAAGTGCTTTCAGTTTCAACAGCAACTTGAAGACGCTTTCACTGATACACCAGAAAATTGTACAGTAAATGAAAAGTGGGGTCAAATTAAGGAAACTCTTTATAAAACTGCCGTAGGGGTTTACGGCACTGTAAATCATAAGAGGCAGGACTGGTTTGCGGCCAACAGCGAGACTCTGCAGCCCTTGATTGATAAGAAGAAGAAAGCTCTCTTAAGAAACAAGGAAAGACCAACGCATAACACTCTGAGTGAGCTAAGGCAAGCTAGGAAGGATGTGCAAAAGGCTGCCAGGCAGTGTGCAAATGATTATTGGATCAAGTTATGTGAGTCCATTCAAATCGCAAGTGATAAGGGAGACATAAGAAGCATGTATGAAGGAATAAAGAAAGCCTGTGGTCCAGTGATCAAAAGAAGTGCACCGCTGAAAACCTTGACTGGAGAAGTCATCACTGATAAGAAACAGCAGATGGACAGATGGGTAGAGCACTATTTGGAGCTTTACTCAAGTGAGACCAAACTAGCGGATGATGCCCTAAATGCCATAGAGGCTCTACCAACTCTTGACCACCTGGACACACTTCCCACCATAACAGAAGTTAAGTGTGCTATAAATGAACTTGCATCTGGCAAGGCTCCAGGTAAGGATGGGATTCCAATAGAGGTTATCAGGAGTGGGCAAGAAACACTCACTCTACAGATCCACCAGCTAATAGAGCTATGCTGGCGTGAAGGACAAGTCCCACAGGATTTCAAAGATTCAAACATCATAACGCTGTACAAGAACAAGGGTGATCGGAGCGACTGTAACAACTATAGGGGTATCTCACTTCTGTGTATTGTTGGAAAAGTATTTGCCAGAATTGTTCTGCGCAGACTTCAAGTCCTAGGAGATCAAGTCTACCCCGAATCACAGTGTGGCTTTCGACAGAACCGGTCTACCACTGATATGATATTCTCATTGCGACAAATGCAAGAAAAATGCCGTGAACAGAATCAACCACTGTTTATTGCCTTCATCGACCTCACAAAGGCATTTGATTTGGTCAGTCGTGAGGGTCTGTTCAAGGCACTAAAGAAGACTGGCTGCCCACCAACTCTTCTGTCCATTGTGGAATCGTTCCACACAGGCATGAAGGGTATAATCAAGTTTGATGGTGCAACTTCTGAAGAATTTGAAATCAAGAGTGGAGTTAAGCAAGGTTGTGTACTAGCTCCCACCCTCTTTGGAATATACTTTTCACTTCTACTGAAATATGCATTTCGTGATCAGGATGGTGGTATATACATTCACTCACGCTCAGATGGCGGCCTCTACAATGCTCAGAGATTGAAGGCTAAGACCAAAATTAGGAGGGTACTGATCAGAGAGTTGCTTTTTGCAGATGATGCTGCAGTTACGACCCACTCTGAGGAAGAATTGCAATGTCTACTATCTGCATTCTCCAATGCTTGTTCTGAATTTGGTTTAACAATTAGCAAAAAGAAGACACAGATTATGTCACAAGGTGCACATGGGGTACCATCAATCTTTATTGACGACGCCGAACTAGAGATAGTAGACCATTTTACATATCTAGGATCAGTGGTAAATAGCAAATTATCCCTAGATCAGGAAATCAACATCCGGATTGGTAAGGCAGCAACAACAATGAACAGGTTAAGAAAAAGAGTCTGGGAGAACAGGAAGCTTACTGCCAAAACAAAAGTCCTTGTCTATCAAGCCTGTGTCCTTAGTACTCTTCTCTATGGCAGTGAAACCTGGACAACTTACTCACACCAAGAGAACAATTTAAACAGCTTTCATATGCGGTGTCTGCGAAGAATTCTTGGTATTAAGTGGCAAGACAAAATCACAAATACTGAAGTATTGGAAAGATCAGGTTGTGTGACAGTTTATTCCATGCTCAGTCTTCGTAGACTTAGATGGATAGGACATCTTAGGAGGATGGATGATGGTAGAATACCAAAGGATATCTTTTTTGGTGAATTACAGATGGGTAAGAGATCTCAGGGTCGGCCTCTACTACGATACAAAGATGTGTGTAAGCGGGACATGATTGATACAGGCATTGATAATGCACTTTGGGAGCAAGTCGCCGCTGAACGTGTTGCGTGGAGGGCAAATATCAGAAATGGAATAAAGTCAAAGGAGAAAATTATTGCAGAAAAGTCACACACCAAGCGTTTGAGACGTAAGATGGTGCATGATGGTGGAAATGACCACGTGTTCACATGCACCCACTGTGAACGGACATTTACAGCGCAGATTGGCCTTATCAGTCACACTCGCTACCGCCATAGTTAAAAGTTATTATGCCTTTTTAGAGCACAAACTATCGTCTGTCAAGACGGCAAGGTGCCAATGATTGGAATGTACCAACATGGACTATACAATGGGTCATTGTAATGACAGCGAAATGTCGTGTGTTGTGTGGGACTATGATATAAAAATGGTATGTCGACGAAAGTTACCATAGTTTACGGCGCCCATTCTGTTTTCAGAATTGTATGAACATTATCTGAAGTTGGAAAATGACGAGGTACATAACTGGTCACGATACCCCATTACGCCGTGATTTAGTATATATAAAGGGCTAAACACTTCGCAACGGAAAAGAAGTGTCCTGGATGAGACACTTTCACCTTTGTTCTGGTGGCAGGAAGAGATAGAGGCCGAAGGACGCTGAGTATAAAACACTGATATAAACTCTATCTCAGGCAAAAGCAAGAGCTATTGTATAAAATGTCGCAAATGCCGAGGCTTGCAACGGTTGCAAATGTAACATTGATTTCGTAAAATAAATTCAGCGAGGCAGTCACTCGCAGAACTATAATAGCAGCGATAAATGCTACTTAACGTTTTGGTTCGTTGCCTCCTGGTTATAGATTTGTGACAGCATATCGTGAACTGAGTTGCACTATTTCGTCAAGCCTGAGGCCCAGTACATCCGACTTCGACAAGCATATTTTTCAAGTTTGCTTTCCCTAACCCGTGACTGTCGCCAGCCTACCTACACGCAGCAGGTGTGTTTCTTTCTTCGTCTGATTCCTATCCCTTGACCTGTCAGACAACCAGTAGCCGTCATACCGTCGGTATAGCTCTTGGAGTCATTGGAACACGTAAACTCCTTTGATACTTTGAGGAGACATCACGATAGATTGGGATTATAGATTTGAAATGTGTGTTGTTGTGGTGTTTGTCCATCAAGAATGATGATGACCATTCATTTCATCCAGTGGGGTTGAAAGTATGGAGCCGTGAGGTCTAAGATGGCAGATTTGAAATGTATCCTATATTGCTACTGTAACATTAATAAATATAGTGTATCAACCCTTAATCTTGAACGTTAAATTACACATGAGAAAGAAAATCCCCGCACCACATCGTCACGATCTTTAGCAGTGAAGATCCGGATATCTTTTGACATAACACACACAAATGGCTGACTATTGTAGCTGAATGCTTTCAAGAGAAAACTTGTGACGCACACAAGAGTCACACGTAACAAGGCTACGTGGAATAATGAACGCAAAGGCAACATAATCTTATTTTAGCAAGCACCACCATACATTTTGAGAGAGAGAGAGGAGAGAGAGAGAGAGAGAGAGAGAGAGAGAGCGAGCGGAGAGAGGAGAGAGAGAGAGAGAGAGAGAGAGAGAGAGAGAGAGAGAGAGAGAGAGAGAGAGAGAGAGAGAGAGAAGGGGGGTAACATAACTAAAAAGAAAAAACAAAACGCCATTAAGTACAAAAGGACGAGACACACATTCAACTAATTTGAATTTTTAAAAAAATAGAGCAATTATATTGTATGGCTGGTTACCTAATTATTTCGTTATGTGAGAATACAAAAGCAACAGAAAGTACTATTAGACTGTAGATAATTTGTAACTATTTTAAACAACAGAATCGTAATGAAGGAAACCTCACCGAACAGACAATGAATGCTGTTAATTAAGCTGATTATACCCTAAAGGATAATATAAGCAGAGCCTATCTTAGTGGTGCACAAAACATGGTTAATGCCACCTACTTGGTATGGCTCGAGGACAGCGCGTGCTTGTGCTCAATTACAGTAGTGCAAGAACCGTGTCATTAGAAGAACATAACCCCGGTGGATAGAGTAGCATTTGTGCCAGCCTCGTACAAGCACATGAAAGGCAACCCGTTCTTAACAAGCTAACAGCCAAAAGATTAAAAGATCGAAGATTATTGAACGAAAGCACGTTCATAGATACAACAAAAATGCACAAATGAGCGCTTCCAAGTTTGCAGCCGCAAGCGATCATAAATAAGATGACAGAAAACTAACCGAATATTAATGACTCGATGGATAAAGACATTATGTTTTAGAAAAACGACAGGGCCAAAAAAAAAGTTGATCATTATTAAATAGGAAACTTGTAGCACAACAACAATCTGCTTTAAGTAAATTCAGAAAATTACAAGGGACACGTGATAATGTGATATGAGAAACCTAAATGAAATTTTGAAATGATTATAATTCGTATGTGCACGCGCGAACCAAGTGCAGTTATGATTTTAATATTTATTCGGGACGCAGAGGTGTTTCTAAGGCACCAGAGCCGGGTTATATACTGGCCAAAACCTATTGACGCGTCCTCGTCGAGCGTCCTGGCCAACAAGTCCCGTCGGAGTCCTGGCTAAAGTCAGTAGGATCGCCGATTCCTCCGAAGTCGGAGAGTGTCCGCCTGTACGGCGAGGAACCACCAGTCTGCACACCAATAAGCCAGACATGGGACAACGGATACTCACGCAAACCTCAGCCTCTATCTCTCGTCTCCCCAACCGTCCAGTTGCTGTAGCTTCTATATCTCGCTCTACCTCTTTTCTCCTCCAACTGTCCAGTTGCTGTAACTTCTGTATCTTACTCTATAACTTTTCTCTTCCACTTGTCCAGGTGCTGTAACTTCTGTATCTTGCTCTATCTCTCTTCTGCTCAAACTGTCCAGTTGCTGTAACTTCTATATCTTGCACTATCTTTCTTCTCCCCCAACTGTTCAGTTGCTGTAATTTATATATTAGAGACGTATTCAGTTAACTCCACTTCATCATATCTCACAAGAATTATATCTCCTTCTAAGTTGAGTAAACAGCTTCATTCACTATGTGCAGCTCACTTAAGACATCTTCATTGCTTATTTATCTATCAATGGTGTTGCCATCATTTCTCTATGGAGCAAGATCTCCTATATCCTCGAGGTAATTTCTCAATGTCACTTTAACTGTCCACGATTCACTTCCATACGCAAAGATTCGCTTTAAATAACTCTATTCTCATCTCTTTTGGTAAAGCTATGTTGAAACAATTGTTTATTTTATTGAATGCTGTTTGTTTTTTCTTAAGCTCATCAACATTTGACTTGTTTAATACACACCCCCCCCCCCCCCCCCCCATCTACAGTCATCATGAAGATCAGATATTTGAACTCAGCGACATGTTTAGTTTAGTTTAGCTCAGTCGATAGATCAGCATCACGGCACACGGGTGCAACCCATGAGTGCTCCGTACTCCTCCTAACTCAAACCTGAGTCTGGAGAAACTCAGCTCAGTGCACGAACTCCGTAGCACCGACGAGGATCCTGAAATACTTTGGGTAGATTTTTAACTCGAAATTTTGCCCGGGCAGCGCCGTTAGGCTACTCTTTTTCGGTTTCCAACTGCCAAGGGATGTTTTTACGTGCGCAACAATACACACGGGCGTCCGACCAGGGGAAATTTTATTACTAGAAGTCCACGAGAAAAAAATCCCGGTCATTACCGGGGTTTGAACCTGAAACCTCCAGCACTCGAGGCGGACACCATACCTCGACACCACGCAGACACCCCCCCCCCCCCCCCCCCCCACCACTCACCGACATTTTCGGTAGTTCCCCATTTACTGTGACTTTGCTTTCAAGGGAACTATTTCTTCTATATCAATACGTATGCTTATCTGCTTTTTAGGCCACGACCTTTATTTTGACTTTCTGTAGCAATATAGTCATGCTGGTTCAGTATTATTTTTTTTTAAATTGGCAATGTAGCAATGATCCTTATCAGAGCGGTCCGGATAAGAGCATCACGACTTATGATAATAGAAGCGCGGACTAACGATAGAGGCGAAAATAATAGCACCTTAAATGTATCCGTGAGACAGTAATGCCTCCATAAAACACGACTTGAGTGGAAAGCTGGAGTGGTTCAAGACATCTTTATACACACGAGAATATCACCTGCAAACACCTGGTGCAAGTATATAGGAACATTCTTTCAAACGCCAATCGGTACAACTATCTCGGAACAGTCATAACATTAGATGAAAGGTGTCTTGTATAGTTAAAACCTAGAATCGCAATGGCATGGGTAGCATTTTTCAAGAATAAAACATGTTAAATGAAATGAGACAAAGAGTGTTGAATTGTTATTATTCAGACTATTCTGTTACATGCATGTGGAATATGGACAATAAACAGACAAGCTGAGAAACAGCTAATGGCAATGGGGGTGTGTTTCTGAGTAAAATGCATAGGATACCGTGGATAGACAGAAAACCGAACGAGAATTGTCCTTCAAGAAGCAAATGAAAATAATAAAATGATGAGAGAAATACGTTGACAGTCTGAGTTTGTGCACAAATTATGAGGACAAATATACTTAAAAGCTTGTGACAACTGACAACATATATGGGGAAAAGAGCAAGGGAAAGACCAGTAGATTAATACCAGGATGGCTGTGCCTCACGGCATAATCGGGACAAGGTTACAGACACGCTCCAAGGTTCTAGTGATCGAATAAGATTGCGAGCCATGATCGCCTACGCTTATCGACATGGCACATGATGCATCATCATGATGATGGTGCATAGAGACAGACCGCAAAGTGAAACACAGACTTGATGACACCAGAAGGAAAAATACTCAGTATTAAACAAACACAAAGAGGAGATACATTGACGAGATACTGGAGATCAGAAGAGGAAACTATGTTTTAAACTTAACTAACTGCTGTCTATCACATTTTATAGTACCTCAGTGTCCCCGGTATTTTATGTAAAAATATATTTGCCCGACGCCCACCCAGACCTGCACTATCGTTTTGTTTCAATGTGATTTAGAGGTCACAGTTACCAAGACCGGGTCTAATAAAACCTAATACGTTATCACATGTTGACTGGCAGAGCTCATAAGGAATACAAAGACATGACGTACTTACACTTCACCGTGGTACCTACCACATAACATTAACACAACTGTTTGTGTTTCAGAAGGAAACCCCTGATGTAAAATTAAAACACCATTTTTTAAGATGTGAGACTAAATTCTCCATGCTAACCACACTGGTGAGACTAAACTCTGCACACTAACCACGCGCTGAGATTACTTAGTCTAGGCGAGTAATCAATAGAGAAGCAGGAAAACACGAATCGGTGGACATTGAATCGAGGTCACTGAAATATCACAGTCGTTGTCGTCTAATTTCAAAGAGTGGAGAACATTGTATGGCACACACATCAGAACCCGTTTCTGGCATCCTTCACAAATAATCTGCTCGTTAAAGCCACAAACCAGGGATAAGGCTGCCGGGGGAGTGGAAGGGAGATGGAAGGGTAGCTGGCACTGCATCAGCGTCGGCCGTGGAGTTGGCGGTTAGGGCTTAACTTCAACCTGGTGCAGAAACTGACAATCATGCACGTGCGATACCAGGCGCCATCCGTGATGAAAAATATTTCGTGTCCTGTATTATAATACCTTTATCTCATTCTCCGACAAGTATGTCTCGCACACAGGTAGCACGCCTGCCTCTCTTCTGTTTATCTGTGTCGGGGATACACGATGGGGGATCTGTGGCCTTGTTTTATTACTGTTGTCGTGTCCGACTTCAGTGTCAGATTTGATGTAATTGTGAATATACTCTCTCTCTCTCTCTCTCTCTCTCTCTCTCTCTCTCTCTCTCTCTCTATTTGCACCGTTTCTCTCTTCCCACACTCTCTCTGTTTGTGTCTGTCTCTCTATTTTCTCCCTAACTCTTCGTTCTCTTCATTCTCTCTTTTCTTTCTCTCCATCTCTCTCTCTCTCTCTCTCTCTCTCTCTCTCTCTCACTCTTCTCTCTCTTCTTTATCTTCTCTCTCCCTTTCTTCTCTCACTTCTGTTGTGTACTCTCTCTTTTCTCTTTCCACTTTCTCTTTCATCTTTCTCCTCTTTCTCTCTCTCTCTCTTTCCCCCTTACTTTATCTCTCTCTCTCTCTCTCTCTCTCTCTCTCTCTCTCTCTCTCTCTCTCTCTCTCTCTCTCTCTCTCAATGGTATGTTTTAAAGTGCCTTTCTGCTTTTGATCATTGCTCTTTTCTTCACTTCTCTCTTTATCACTACTCTCTGTCTTTCCCTGCCAGGTTTGTCTTTATTTCTACCTACATTGTATCTTTATTCATTAAGTTCTTGTTTCTTTGTTTCATTTAAAACATTATTTGTTAATGTTTCTGTTATTGCTGCTTGTGTTCGCTGGCTGTGTTTCTGTTATTATTTTCACACATTCTGTCCCATTAGTTGCTGTATGTTGTTTTTCAGGGCCATTACCAACAAGGTCTCCCAAGGGAACATGCTTCTGTCACAGGCAGCTGTTGCAACCATAAACTACACAATCTATTGTTACTGAAAGTAATACCTGTTTGGGTCTAAAACAATTAAAATAACTGTCAACGCAGTATAAATTACAATAACAATCAGGATGGAGAGGGTTAATGCCCTAACATGATGCAGTAGAAGGAGTTCAGGACAGCACATAAAATCAAGCTAAATTGCTCCAGACTGAAAGAGTTCAAGTCTTTAATCACATCCACACATTCTACCCATCTTTACATATCTCTCTACACATTATATCTGTCCATATATCTCTACATACTACATTTCCAGATATCTCTACCTTACCTTATATCTCTACACACACTACATTTCCAGATATCTCTACCTTACCTTATATCTCTACATACTACATTTCCAGATATCTCTACCTTACCTTATATCTCTACATACTACATTTCCATATATCTCTACAGATTCTACCTTAGCTTCTATCTCTACAGATTCTACCTTACCTAATATCTCTACACATTCTACCTTACCTTATATCTCTACACATTCTACCTTACCTTATATCTCTACACATTCTACCTTACCTTATATCTCTACACATTCTACCTTACCTTATATCTCTACACATTCTACTTTACCTTATATCTCTGCACATTCTACCTTATCTTATATCTCTACACATTCTACCTTACCTAATATCTCTACACATTCTACCTTATCTTATATCTCTACACATTCTACATTACCTTATATCTCTACACATTCTACCTTATCTTATATCTCTACACATTCCACCTTACCTTATATCTCTACACATTCTAACTTACCTTATATCTCTACACATTCTACCTTACCTTATATCTCTATATATTCTACCTTAGCTTATATCTCTACACATTCTACCTTATCTTATATCTCTACACATTCTATCTTACCTAATATCTCTACACATTCTGCCTTACATTATATCTCTACACATTCTACCTTACCTTATATCTCTACACATTCTACCTTACCTTATATCTCTACACATTCTACCTTACCTTATATCTCTACACATTCTACCTTACCACCTATCTCTAAACATTCTGCCTTATCTTATATCTCTACACATTCTACCTTACCTTATATCTCTACACATTCTACCTTACATTATATCTCTACACATTCTACCTTAACTTATATCTCTACACATTCTACCTTACCTTATATCTCTACACATTCTACATTACCTAATATCTCTAACCATTCTGCCTTACCTTATATCTCTACACATTCTACCTTACCTTATATCTCTACACATTCTACCTTACCTTATAGCTCTACAAATTCTACATTACCTTATATCTCTACACATTCTACCTTACCTTATTTCTCTATATATTCTACCTTACCTTATATCTCTACACATTCTACCTTATCTTATATCTCTACACATTCTACCTTACCTAATATCTCTACACATTCTACCTTATCTTATATCTCTACACATTCTACATTACCTTATATCTCTACACATTCTACCTTATCTTATATCTCTACACCATTCCACCTTACCTTATATCCTCTAACATTCTAACTTACCTTATATCTCTACACATTCTACCTTACCTTATATCTCTATATATTCTACCTTACCTTATATCTCTACACATTCTACCTTATCTTATATCTCTACACATTCTATCTTACCTAATATCTCTACACATTCTGCCTTACATTATATCTCTACACATTCTACCTTACCTTATATCTCTACACATTCTACCTTACCTTATATCTCTACACATTCTACCTTACCTTATATCTCTACACATTCTACCTTACCACCTATCTCTAAACATTCTGCCTTATCTTATATCTCTACACATTCTACCTTACCTTATATCTCTACACATTCTACCTTACCTTATATCTCTACACATTCCACCTTACATTATATCTCTACACATTCTACCTTAACTTATATCTCTACACATTCTACCTTACCTTATATCTCTACACATTCTACATTACCTAATATCTCTAACCATTCTGCCTTACCTTATATCTCTACACATTCTACCTTACCTTATATCTCTACACATTCTACCTTACCTTATAGCTCTACACATTCTACATTACCTTATATCTCTACACATTCTACCTTACCTTATATCTATACACATTCTACCTTACCTTATATCTCTACACATTATACCTGACCTTATATCTCTACACATTCTACCTTACCTTATATCTCTGCACATTATACATGTCCTTATATCTCTACACATTCTACATGTCCTTATATCTCTACACATTCTACTTTACCTTATATCTCTACACATTCTACATGTCTTATATCTCTACACATTCTACATGTCCTTATATCTCTACACATTCTACCTTACCTTATATCTCTACACATTCTACATGTCCTTATATCTCTACACATTCTACTTCCTTATATCTTAACATTCTACTCCTTATATCTCTACACATTCTACCTTACCTTATATCTCTACACATTCTACCTTACCTTATATCTCTACACATTCTACCTTACCTTATATCTCTACACATTCTACTTTACCTTATATCTCTACACATTCTACCTTATCTTATATCTCTGCACATTATACACGTCCTTATATCTCTACACATTCTACCTTACCTTATATCTCTGCACATTATACACGTTCTTTATATCTCTACAATTCTACCTTACCATTATATCTCTACACATTCTACCTTACCCTATATCTCTACACATTCTACATTACTCTATATCCTACACATTCTACCTGTACCTTATATCTCTACACATTCTACCTTACCTTATATCTCTACACATTCTACCTTATCTTATATCTCTCTGCACATTATACACGTCCTTATATCTCTAACATTCTACCTTACCTTATCATCTCTGCACATTATACACGTCTTTATATCTCTACATTCACCATTCGACCCTTACCCTTATATCTCTACACATTCTACCTTACCTTATATCTCTACACATTCTACATTACCATTATATCTCTACACATTCTACCTTACCTTATATCTCTACACATTCTACCTTACTTATATCTCTACACATTCTACCTTATCTTATATCTCTACACATTCTACCTTACCTTATATCTCTACACATTCTACCTTACCTTATATCTCTACACATTCTACCTTATCCTTATATCTCTAACATTCTACCTTACCTTATATCTCTACACATTCTACCTTACCTTATATCTCTACACATTCCTACCTTACCTTATATCTCTACACATTCTACCTTACCTTATATCTCTACACATTCTACCTTACCTTATATCTCTACACATTCTACCTTATCTTATATCTCTACACATCTACCTTATCCTTATATCTCTACACATCCTACCTTACCTAATATCTCTACACATTCTGCCTTACATTATATCTCTACACATTCTACCTTACCTTATATCTCTACACATTCCACCTTACCTTATATCTCTACACATTCCACCTTACCTTATATCTCTACACATTCTACCTTACCTTATTTCTCTATATATTCTCCCTTACCTTATATCTCTACACCATTCTACCTTATATTATATCCTACAACATTCTACCTTACCTAATATCTCTACACATTCTACCTTATCTTATATCTCTACACATTCTACCATACCTTATATCTCTACACATTCTTACCTTATCTTATATCTCTACACATTCCACCTTACTTATATCTCTACACATTCTAACTTACCTTATATCTCTACACATTCTACCTACCTTATATCTCTATATATTCTACCTTAGCTTATATCTCTACACATTCTACCTTATCTTATATCTCTACACATTATCTATCTTACCTAATATCTCTACACATTCTGCCTTACCTTATACTCTACCTATTCTACCTTACCTTATATCCTACAACATTCTACCTTAACCTTATATCTCTACACATTCTACCTTACCTTATATCTCTAACATTATCCCTTACCCACCTATCTCTAAACATTCTGCCTTATCTCTATATCTCTACACATTTACCTTACCTTATATCTCTACACATTCTACCTTACCTTATATCTCTACACATTCTACCTTACCTTATATCTCTACACATTCTACTTACCTTATATCTCTACACATTCTACCTTACCTTATATCTCTACACATTCTACCTTAACTTATATCTCTACACATTCTACCTTACCTTATATCTCTACACATTCTACCTTACCTTATATCTCTACACATTCTACCTTACCTTATATCTCTACACATTCTACCTTACTTATATCTCTACACATTCTACCTTACCTTATATCTCTACACATTCTACCTTACCTTATATCTCTACACATTCTACCTTACCTTATATCTCTACACATTCTACCTTATCTTATATCTCTACACATTCTACCTTACCTTATATCTCTACACATTCTACCTTACCTAATATCTCTACACCATTCTGCCTTACCTTATATCTCTACACATTCTACCTTACCTTATATCTCTACACATTCTACCTTACCTTATATCTCTACACATTCCACCTTACCTTATATCTCTACACATTCTACCTTACCTTATTTCTCTATATATTCTACCTTACCTTATATCTCTACACATTCTACCTTATATTATATCTCTACACATTCTACCTTACCTAATATCTCTACACATTCTACCTTATCTTATATCTCTACACATTCTACATTACCTTATATCTCTACACATTCTACCTTATCTTATATCTCTACACATTCCACCTTACCTTATATCTCTACACATTCTAACTTACCTTATATCTCTACACATTCTACCTTACCTTATATCTCTATATATTCTACCTTACCTTATATCTCTACACATTCTACCTTACCTTATATCTCTATACATTATACCTTACCTTATATCTCTATACATTCTACCTTACCTTATATCTCTACACATTCTACCTTACCTTATATCTCTACACATTCCACCTTACCTTATATCTCTACACATTCTACCTTAACTTATATCTCTACACATTCTACCTTACCTTATATCTCTACACATTCTACCTTACCTTTTATCTCTACACATTCTGCTTTACATTATATCTCTACACATTCTACCTTACCTTATATCTCTACACATTCTACCTTACCTTATATCTCTACACATTCTACCTTACCTTATATCTCTACACATTCTACCTTACCTTACATCTCTACACATTCCACCTTACCTTACATATCTACACATTCTACCTTAACTTATATCTCTACACATTCTACCTTAACGTATATCTCTACACATTCTACCTTAACTTATATCTCTACACATTTCTACCTCAACTTATATCTCTACACATTCTACCTTATCTTATATCTCTACACATTCTACCTTACCTTATATCTCTACACATTCTACCTTACCTAATATCTCTAAACATTCTGCCTTACCTTATATCTCTACACATTCTACCTTACCTTATATCTCTAAACATTCTATCTTACCTTATATCTCTACACATTCCACCTTACCTTATATCTCTACACATTCTACCTTACTTTATATCTCTACACATTCTACCTTACCTAATATCTCTAAATATTCTGCCTTACCTTATATCTCTACACATTCTACCTTACCTAATATCTCTAAACATTCTGCCTTACCTTATATCTCTACACATTCCACCTTACCTTATATCTCTACACATTCTACATGTCCTTATATCTCTAAACATTATACATGTCCTTATATCTCTACACATTCTACATGTCCTTATATCTCTACACATTCTACATGTCCTTATATCTCTACACATTCTACCTTACCTTATATCTCTACACATTCTACATGTCCTTATATCTCTACACATTCTACATGTCCTTATATCTCTACACATTCTACCTTACCTTATATCTCTACACATTCTACATGTCCTTATATCTCTATACATTCTACATGTCCTTATATCTCTGCACATTATACACGTCTTTATATCTCTACACATTCTACCTTACCTTATATCTCTACACATTCTACCTTACCTTATATCTCTACACATTCTACATTACCTTATATCTCTACACATTCTACCTTACCTTATATCTCTACACATTCTACCTTACCTTATATCTCTACACATTCTACCTTATCTTATATCTCTGCACATTATACACGTCCTTATATCTCTACACATTCTACCTTACCTTATATCTCTGCACATTATACACGTCTTTATATCTCTACACATTCTACCTTACCTTATATCTCTACACATTCTACCTTACCTTATATCTCTACACATTCTACATGTCCTTATATTTCTACACATTCTACCTTACCTTATATCTCTACACATTCCACCTTACCTTATATCTCTACACATTCTACCTTACCTTATATTTCTGCACATTCTACCTTATCTTATATCTCTGCACATTATACACGTCCTTATATCTCTACACATTCTACCTTACCTTATATCTCTGCACATTATACACGTCTTTATATCTCTACACATTCTACCTTACCTTATATCTCTACACATTCTACCTTATCTTATATCTCTCCACATTCTACCTTACCTTATATCTCTACACATTCTACCTTACCTTATATCTCTACATATTCTACCTAACCTTATATCTCTACACATTCTACCTTACCTTATATCTCTATATATTCTACCTTACCTTATATCTCTACACATTCTACCTTACCTTATATCTCTACATATTCTGCCTTACATTATATCTCTACACATTCTACCTTACCTTATATCTCTACACATTATACATTACCTTATATCTCTGCACAGTCTACCTTACCTTATATCTCTACACATTCTACATTACCTTATATCTCTACACATTCTACCTTACCATATATCTCTACACAGTCAACCTTACCTTATATCTCTACACATTCTACCTTACCTTATATCTCAACACATTATACATTACCTTATATCTCTACACATTCTACCTTACCTTATATCTCTACACATTCTACCTTACCTTATATCTCTACACATTCTACCTTACCTTATATCTCTACACATTCTACCTTACCTTATATCTCTACACAGTCTACCTTACCTTATATCACTACACATTCTACATTACCTTATATCTCTACACATTCTACCTTACCTTATATCTCTACACATTCTACCTTACCTTATATCTCTACACAGTCTACCTTACCTTATATCACTACACATTCTACATTACCTTATATCTCTACACATTCTATCTTACCTTATATCTCTACACATTCTACCTTACCTTATATCTCTGCACATTATACACGTCTTTATATCTCTACACATTCTACCTTACCTTATATCTCTACACATTCTACCTTACCTTATATCTCTACACATTCTACCTTACCTTATATCTCTACACATTCTACATGTCCTTATATTTCTACACATTCTACCTTACCTTATATCTCTACACATTCCACCTTACCTTATATCTCTACACATTCCACCTTACCTTATATTTCTGCACATTCTACCTTATCTTATATCTCTGCACATTATACACGTCCTTATATCTCTACACATTCTACCTTACCTTATATCTCTGCACATTATACACGTCTTTATATCTCTACACATTCTACCTTACCTTATATCTCTACACATTCTACCTTACCTTATATCTCTACACATTCTACCTTACCTTATATCTCTACACATTCTACCTTATCTTATATCTCTACACATTCTACCTTACCTTATATCTCTACACATTCTACCTTACCTTATATCTCTACACATTCTACCTTTGCCTATATTTCTTAATATTCTACCTTACCTTATATCTCTTCATACATTCTACATTTCCATATATATCTCTACACATTCTATCTTTCCTTATATCTCTCTACACATTCTACCTTTCCTTATATCTCTCTGCACATTCTACCTTTCCTTATATCTCTACACATTCTACCATTCCATATATATATATATACACACACAAACACACACACACACACAAACACACACACACACACACACACACACACTTTCTACCTTTCCGTATATCTCTAAACATTCTACCTTACCTTATATATCTCTCACATTCTGCCCTTTTCTATTCCTCTACAGAACCTGCCTATTTTTACATCTCTTCACTTTCTATCTCTACACATGCCATATGTTTGATTTTTATGTTTAAAAATTATTCTACCTGCTTCTACGTTTTCCTTAGCCTCACAACCTGACACACCTGTCTGCATTCCTACATGAAATATGTAATGAAAGTAATTGACAGAATTCTCGTTCTATATCTCATCAGACCTTGCACCTGTTTCCAGATTTGCTACTGCTCCTCAATGCGAGTGTTTTTCCCGTCATATGACTGTGTCACTCTAGCTGTTTTGTAGCCCAACTTGTAACTAGCCTCAATTCTCTGACAACTTGTAGGGAACTATGACAACTACTGAGGAAATCTAAGAACTACTAGTGAATTATAACACTTATAATGGACCCTGACAACTATTATATAGCGAACGGTGTCGACTAATAGCGAACCGTGACAACTATTATCGCACTCTGACAATAAATAACGAAATCTGACAACTAATTGTGACATATTACAGCTAATTACGAACTCTAACAACTAATATAGAACTCTGACAACTAAAATCGAACTCTGACAACTAATGACTAACTATGACAATTAATAATGATCTATGGCAACTAATAGCGGAGACAGACAATATACTATGGCAAGTAATAGTGAACTCGGATAATCAATAGTAGTGATCTATGGCAACTAATAGCTAACTCTGAAACTAATAGTGACCTATGACAATTAATAACGAACTCTGAGAATCACTAAGGAACAATGGCAATTTATAGCGAATTCTGACAACCATTAGCGAACCATGAGAGCTAGCAGCGGACGATTAGTCTTGACTAGTGGGACCGCTGGGCTGCCTGACATCAAGTGTATTATTAAGCTGACACATGAAGCATCTACTTGTCTTCAGATACCGAGCACTGTATGTTGGTCTTGGGGTGTAACGAATGAACATAGTGTGCTTTGTCTGTGTCAAGGAAAGCTAAAATCTCTCAGTATAATATGTGGTGTGTTGCATGTGTGGTCTAGATGAGCTAAAATCTGTCCATATAATGTTCGGCCATTATGAGCTATAATCTCTCCATCTAATGTTTGGTCAAGACAAGCTAATATCTCTCCATCTAACAGACCCCATAAAGGAAGCAAAGAACAGTACGATACCCATGTACGCCGGGATGGCGTGAAATTAGCTACATCATCCCGTAAAAAACTTGAACTGCAAAACCCAGTAGTATTCAGTCATAAAGTCACCCAGTCATCAGTAAATAAAAACAAGATTGCATATAGTTAAGAATGAAAGAGACACTAGCCGTAGACGAAGACTGATCTGCTCCTACTATGGAGGGTTCGCATGGATGGAAAGTTGTTCTATCTCAGAAGGCTGAAAGCTAAAACCAAAACTAACAGCAACGCTGTCAGTGAACAGTTGTTTCCTGATGATTGCTCTGTATATGCCAACTCAGAGGCAGACATGCAACACAATGTTTCAGTTTTCTCATATGCATGTGCCAACTTTGGGCTCAATATCAACTTGCAGAAGTCTACAGTTATGTACCAGCCAGCTCCAGGGAATAATCATACCGTGCCGAATATCAAGATGAACGGTCATAGACTTAAGTGTTGTGGACAAATCCATCTACCTTGGCAGCACTGTGTCACAAGCTGCCACAATTGACGACAAAGTGAATGCAAGAATCTCCAAGGCCTGCGCGGCCTTTGGCAGACTGTACAAGAATGTATGGGACAGAAATGAAATAAGCCTCCAAACAAAGCTGAAAGTCTACAAAGCAGTTGTATTATCCACACTGCTATATGCTTGTGAAACCTGGACTGTTTATCAGCGACACGCTAGAAAATTAAATCATTTCCACACAGTCTGCCTTAGGAAGCTATTGAAGATTAAATGGCAAGATAAGATCACAGACACTGAAGTTCGAGAAAGAGCGTCCATGCCCAGTATCCACACTCTACTAATGAAGAATTAGATTCGCTGGGCTGGTCACTTAACTCGCATGCCAGATCTCAGGCTCATTAAACGATATTTTATTTTGAATAACGAAGACACAAACAATAGATTGCACGATTTATTGCCTGGCATATTTCGCTGCATCTCGTCAGGTACATACTGCAGAAATCACACAACTTCCGTGAATTAATTAGATAAATCCTTCAAACTGAAATATACACATGTTCGCACAGTAATGTCGATTGTCTACCACGGTAATTTTAAACTGACTAACATGTCTTTCTGCTTACACAAGGACGGCTTACGAAGGTTGATTAGAATAGCTTCAGCAAACTTTAACAATCGACTACTTTGTGTGTTGAACAACACACGGAAGGCACTGTCTCTTTCAACCACGTGACCACACTCGAACACGTGTCTCCCGACCGATGAAGCCAGACTTTTCCGGTGTGTCGGCCTGCCTAGGCTACCATCTTCTGTGGTAGTATCTTGTCCAACCAATTCGGAATATGTTCCGAAACCCTGCAATGTAACTGTCGCTCAGTTCTGCCTATGAGATGGCCTCGCATCTGCATGTAAATGGTTCTACAGGTTCTTTTTCTGCTGGGACTGGGATCGGTGTGTTTCTGTACCTGATGACTAGAGCTGCAGCACAGAATGTTCGCTCGACTGCTGTGGTGAGCCGTCCCGCAGACGTTGCATTACGTCGTCTCCTCGGAAGGTTAGCTGGATGAATACTTTGAGTTTAGGGACTGTAGTTACTTCTGATTTCGGTTTGGGCTGTTGGCAGTGGCGCTTTATAAATCCTGTGGAGTACCCATTCAGGTTTAAGGCATTATTCAGAGTTTTAAATTCCTCTGTCAGTGTGTCTTGGGTGCTATTATTTTATTTTACGGCGAGCTGCGTTGAGGTAAATGCTCCCAAGGCGGCCAGAGGAAACGATTTAAAGACACTTTGAAAACCACAGGAAAGCTTTTGGAATTCATCTTGACACCTGGGAGACTGCTGCCAAAGACAGAAATTCGTGGCGTACATCATTACGCAAGGGTGCAGTCACTTGTGAGGCAACCAAGACTGCAAGAGCTGTGAAGAAAAGGCTGGACAGAAAACCACTGCAGGAGATCCTCCTCCTGGAACGTCAAGAATTATTTGGCCACATTTTCAAAGAACATTTCGAGCCAAAATAGGCCTTATCAGCGATCTTAGAACTTACGGCTCCATACTTTCAACTCCACTGGATGAAATGAATGGTCATCATCATTCTTGATGGACAAACAACATATAGGGTTAAAACACACATATAATTAGAGACTGGTGAGTAATATTGAGGATGCATGCACTTATAGGAGGACTCGGCATGAGGCTGAGAGCCAACGTCCTCCCGCAGATAACAGACAGGCACAGAAGTTGTGCAGAGTACAATATCATAATTCCATCATTTTTAGAAGTTAAATACCAGCGGCGTAGACGACTTCCTGCATGCAAACTGAAAGTCAATCCACTTTCTAAAACTTGGTGTGATTGCGTGCGTGCGTGCATCTGTTCATAAGCTCGTCGGTAGGCGTCCAGTGGTTTTGCATGTATCACCTTGTACCGGGAGGGCGCGCTTTAGCGATGCTACTCTTGGCTTGCGTGTGCGTGAATAGTCCGTCTGTCCGATAGATATCTGGTTGATCCTGCCAGTAGTCATATCAGTCAGTAAGCTGGTATAGCTTTTTTTTTTCGGTTAGTCCTGCCGGCGTAGCTTGTAAGCTCGTCGGTAGGCGTCCAGTGGTTTTGCATGTATCACCTTGTACCGGGAGGGCGCGCTTTAGCGATGCTACTCTTGGCTTGCGTGTGCGTGAATAGTCCGTCTGTCCGATAGATATCTGGTTGATCCTGCCAGTAGTCCTCAAATGGCTGTGTGAGGTACACCAAAATGGGATCTTCCCAGCCAACGTGTATTAGCAAGGCAGGCGTTTCAAGAATGTAGTCATACGCTTGTCTCAGCTTTTGCGATGCTACTCTCGGTTTGCGTGTGCATGAACGTCTGTCCGTTCAGTCGCCATGTGCACATTTGCGCTGGAGAGACTCAACCGTAAACCGGGAGATCTGCTCGCAATTTAGACGAGCAGCATCTTCTGTGGGCAGACTCTCGCCTCATGTTGTGTGTGGTCTGCTCTGGCGGTCAGTCCGTCTTCGGTGAAGGAAATCGTGTTGATCCTAAAAGAAATCATACGCTCATTGCTTGTCGCTACGCTTGTCTTAAAACTGAAAATTAAAGGGATTGACGGAAGGGCCGACATAAACAGGGATAACTGGCCGTGGCAGCCTAACGTCCACTGCATCTGTGTCCGTCTTCCAGTCGTCTTGCCATGCTCGCCACTGGAGCTAGACGTTCACAGACGAGGGAGCGGGGACGAGGGTGTTGCGCGACCACCTCCTCGCTATACAAAACCAAAGCGCAAGTCATTCGTTCCTCATCAAATCAAAGATGTAGTGTAATGAATGGTCATCGTCAATGAATGGCCAACGTCATTCATGATGGACGAACATCGCTTATGTGTGTGGTTAGACTCTATTATCTTTTCTCTTAAACGCGTAGAGATTGTCAATTGTTAGGGCGCCCCCGAGGCCAATGATCTAGCCTGATAGGACCGTGGGTCGAAATGCACTTATGTCTTCAATGAGGCGCTGCAAAACATTTAGAGGCGACAGGTGCGAAGCCCGGAGTGGTCACTACAGCTTTCAATGTTGATGTTGTCCAATGTCTCCTCTATTCTCTCCGTCTTTCCTCAACATGGGAATGCATTTGCCGTTGTAGAAAGGATGGATTGAGTTCTGGTTACCCTTCAGTAAAAAAATAAGCACAAATCTCTTGTCCACACCATGAGACGTATTGGGTATATTGTGCCGGGGCCATATTTGTATGTACTAATGGGCAAGTGATGGATGATGAAGTTAACATCACACATTTACTTCCCAGATCATTTCCCAGTTTCGAATGTAGGCGGTGAGTAGACCTGGCAGTCCAGGCTAATTTTAAAAATAATCCCCGTTTAAGAAATATTCGAGCACAAGACCATTGGGCCTACATGCAAGCGTGCCAGCCACCGTGCTATCGCGACTATCCGGTGATCATTCGTCTTCTGCTTTTAAACTCCAGAGTTTAGGCTCTCAGTCAATTCAGGCCCAGGCCTTCCTGTCTGTAGACTTGTTCACGGCCGGTGTGCTTGTGCAGAGTTATATTTGGGTTGAGGTACTCGCCTCCTATGGTAAACATGATAAGCTTGGATGCTGCCATGCCTTGCTTTTATGACGAGCTACGGTAAGTCTTGGGCGCTGGTGACCATTATATCAGAGTTACAAATACCTCAGAAGTTGGAGTGCCTTAGTCTGACGGCGAGGGGCACTGCTAATAGAGAAAGCTAATTAACACGCAAAAATCAGTCCAGTGCACAATACGTTAATAGCACATGCGTTCACCACTCTTGAGTTCAAGCGAGCAAACGAAAAATCAATTTACATCCTCCAACAGCTGTTGTCCTTGGATTTTGTCGCCAACACATCATCAGATCGCAGTGTATCAGTATGGGATTTGTGACACCCTATAGAGTGAGTCTTGTTATGGAGGGAGAATAAGCACATTGGATATAACCATCATCGCGTGCCATGCTGATACGCGTAAACAGTCATGGTTTGCCATCCATGTGATCATCAGGATCGTGGATCAAGCCTGTTCTAGTTACAATTATGCCACGTGGTCAAGCCGTCTTGACATCTATCACTTTGCCTTCCCTTGTCTAATTGCCTATTAATTTTGCCAGCTGACACTAAATTTTCGAGTGTATTTCTCCTCAAGACATGTCCACAAATCTTGACTGTCAATGTCTGATGTTTCAAATCAGTTTACGGTGGTCATTGTGCTTCAAGGGATGTGAATACTTTGTATATACATTGTGTTTATTTTATATTTAAACTGTCAACTGTCAAAAAAAAAAACAACTGTCATTTACTGCCAATATAGTACATTGCGGTGTATGGCAGAGGAGAACTTTGAGCCTGAGGAATTAAGGCCGCCTGGCTAGTGCAGTCGCGGCGAACTGTACAGGTTAGGACTTTCTTTTTGTCCCCCGGACAGAAAAAATCCCACACCTTACCGGGGGATCGAAGGAGAGTCCGGCGTCCTAGCCACTCGGTCAGCCGCTCCTGGGCTCGTCGCTCTACTACGAAGTTCGCGCTTTGTACGAAGCTTTCCGCGCTGCAGAAACAGACTGAACCATATGGGATAAATCCCGGTGCAATGAAGTCGATCATGTCGACTTTTAAGCGGCATTCTTTTATTAAGATTATTTCGTGCTTTGTGCGGCGCTTTCGGCGGGTCGCCCTGCGGAAAGAGACCGATCCATGTGGGATAGAATCCGGGTCAATTAAGTCTTTCTAGTGACTGCCGATTCCATCGACGCTGAACTGAATTTTTCGTGGAGTACTTTTGTGTTGGCATTCTGGAGGCGGCATTATGCACAGTGTACCTGTGCGGGCTGTTGGCTTGCCGAGACTTCTGTTTGTTCCACTTTTCACACTGGGCAGTGATGAGCATTTTGTGTGATATTTACTGGCACATGAACGGAGCATAATGGGGACGACCCGTTGCCGTGAAGTTGGAACCGCTACTAACTAACTAACTAATAACGATTAGTTATTTGTGCTGCGTTATTGCTAATATACTTTCTACCATCATAACCTGTCTTTCCAAATAACTATGGTCAACACTCTATAATAAGTCGGTAATTGTAGGGGATGCGTGGTCTCGAGGTATGGTGTCCGCCTCGAGTGCTGGAGGTCCCGGGTTCAAGCCCCGGTGATGACCGGGATTTTTTCTCGTGGATTTCTAGTAATAGAATTTCCTCTGGTCTCTGGGTAGTGAGATCGGACGCCCGTGTGTATTGTTGCGCACGTAAAAACATCCCTTGGCAGTTGGAAATCGAAAAATAGTAGCCTAACGGCGCTACCCGGGCAAAATTTCGAGTTAAAAATCTACCCAATGTATTTCAGGATCCTCGCTGGTGCTACGGAGTTCGTGCACTGAGCTGAGTTTCTCCAGACTCAGGTTTGAGTTAGGAGGAGAACAGAGCACTTATGGGCTTGCACCCGTGTGCCGTGATGTTGATCCATCGACTAAACTAAACTAAACTAATACATAAGTGCGCGGCCTTCACCAGACTTCTCTGGTCAATGTGTCCTCCAGTCATTCTCAAGCTGACCGGCATGCACTAAAACATGGTCTCTAAACAATAAATTCAACTGTAAACACAGATAGACTGACAAAGACACGAGCAATCAAACAGAGAGACGAACAGTAGGGTTGTAAATCGATAACACAGACAGACAGGCATGCGGGCAAAGTAAAAAAAAATAAATAAAATAAAAACAGTCACAAACAAATAACTCAACTGTATTCACTGTGACTTAATATTTCCGACAATAGTTAAGACAATTACTCTGACTTTGGTGTTTTTTCACTTCTGACTATTCATCTGTAACACTACTAGCTCATGAGCCAGACGGTTATTGCATGAAGTAAACACTCCAGGACAGAAAGAGGTAAAATGACATCAGGGACACGACAAATTCAGATTGTCTGTATCGACCCATCTGTAGCAAATTTTACAAAATTAATTTGGAGAACACTGCCTTGAGCGCACTTCCGCACTCTTTGAATTAACAGCTTCCACTAGTTAGCCGCTAATTATCTAAGCAGATAATTGCGACCTCGTTTCCACTGACGCTTTCTGGCAAGTAACCCTAGTAAAAAGAAAGTGGAAGATTTGATAAAAATCTGCTCCGGAAATAGATAGGGCAGAATGAAGCCAGTAAGGATTTATATGTAAGTACTACGTAGCAAGCGAGGATAGCCGTGTAGCAGAAATGAGGAAATCAGCTTGCACACATATAAAAGAATAACAGATATTCTGAGATATAAAAGTGGTCGATTTTAGCACCAAAAGTAGCAGCAAAACGCACCATGATATCATAATTGGAACACGCCACAGAATCGCGTTGTTTGACAACAGAAACGATGCGATGACACGTTAGCACGGGTCACAGACACGAACACACCTATACTTCAACATCCCCAAGTTAGGACTTTAATACGAACACCATTATTCTTCAACATGATACAAGTTAAGAACGTTAGAATGGAACGCGGACAAGAACGGTATGCTTTCCCAATTCAGAACAAGAAAGGATTCTACATTAGACGTTAGTCGCCAACTGCTAGGGGCGTCCACCTAAAGATAACGCCAAGCATTATAGACACTCGCATTCACATAGGACGGTTGTACGTTGTCTCGTCTCCTGTAAGGGAGGACGTGTGGAAAAACTGTGAAGCGACTGCACATCGGGAGTATGGGTATCGGTGAAATAGTGTAGATGTTCCTCAAGTTATCATCTACGCTTGAGTGGATGTCAGGTTAACGTGTTTGTTTGACTGAGAGAACGGCTGGCCGTTTGACATACATTATACTGGTAATGATGATGCAGCACCGCCAATAAAGTTATAGTATTCTATCAACTGTCAACCCGAGTCTTGTTATATGTGTAGTGGAGTCGTCTTAGAGAAGGTTGCAGTCATGGGCGTGAGGGGACCCCGTTGGTCAAGTTGAGGTGACTTTCACTTGGGACCATCATAATCATCCGCCTAGACGAGAACGAAGCACCAGCACTGCTTGTAAGCATCACATCAGCGACGACGGTTGCAGATCGCGCAAAGACGCATTATTCACTTCCTCCTCGCCAATTAAACGGCTGATCATATTATGCGCCACAGCAGTATCCTCCAACCGCCGCCGACCCATGACAAGGATAAACACGGAACTTTGGCCAGCCCTTGAAGTATCATACTTAATTAGACTAAATATTTCACAGGTATTAACTGGCTTATATATCCATCCATCCATCCATCATGTGCCATGCCGGTAAGCGTGGGCGGTCATTTTCTGCCATCTCACTCGATCACCAGAGTCGTGGATCAGCTCCGTATTTCTATCTCGACCATGCCACAAGGCCAAGCCATCCAGGTACTTGCTTCTAGGTCTTCCCCTTGGTCTGTTCCCCTCGATCTTACCAGTTGTCACCAAGTTCTCCAAATAATTTATTCTCATAACATGCGGCTTATATATAAAGGAAAACAAATAGAAAATCTATAGAATTTTCAATAGGACAAGCCAAACCAGTTTTTATGTCATGAAGATCGTCTTATGAAACAGATCCTTGTTATTGGAAGTTATAAAACGGTTGCAATTTCCATAAAAACCAGTTTTAACAGACGGTTATGTTTTCTGGACAATAAGTAAATAATTGAAAAATCCAATGAACATACACACATGTGGTTACACAGAAGAGTGATCAAGATACTTTGGACAGCAAAAACGAGAGATACAAAAAACAATTTATTACAATCTTTAAAAAGATACAGTTCTCATTTTTGGCCAGGTATTCCGAAGAGAACAAATTGACCTGCAACAATTGAAACGATTTGTGGAAAGAGAGATAGAGGAGGGCAGCAGGAGAAAATGTTTGACAAATATCATCCTGTCTTGGAAAAATGTAAGTACACCTACTGATTCTCTGGGTTGAAGATCACGAGATGTGGAGAAGCAACATTCGTCCATGGCAATCAGCAAGACACCTAATGATATTGATACTCTACAACTTACATGACAGCATACTTTTTGATTAACAAAACAATTGTTTTAAGTCTGACTCGGATACTGACATCACAACCAGCATTCTTCCTTCAGCCAGACTCGGCTGTAAACTCAAGAACTCAGCACCTCGAAATCACTCGTCCCCAAATTCCTGCAATCTCCACACGTCAATCTTCTTCTTCTAGTCCATGCCATGTGATCATGTCTGTTCACAACATTATACCTCTTGCGTTACCAACAATGTCTGATACCGATATACCTCCATGCCATCATGTCAAACTGTCCATCATCTTCGTTCTTAGTCTCCCCTGCCTCTCCTCCTCTCAAACTTTCCCATTGTGGCAACATACTCCAGCTTTCGCCTTCTCATGACATACACAAATAATGTGAACCGCCTCGTTCTGATGCCAGAAACCAAGTCTGCATGTGAGCTAACTTCCTTGAAGATATCTTCATTGATCTTTCTATCCATCCAAGGTGTTCTCGCCATTCTTCTGTAAAATCATATGTCCGTTGGTTCCACATAATTCCTGTCTTGTCTGCTAATTGTCAATGATTCCCTTCTGTATATCAGGATTTGCTGAATATAGCAGCATAAATATATTTCTCCACCTTGATTAACTCAGATAACTTGCACAGAATATTCTCTCCATCCTGCCGTGTCTATCCTACACCCCACATAATATTTAACATCCTGCCGGGGCTATTCTACTCCTCAAAGAATATTCTCCATCCTGACGTGGCTATTCTACACCCTACAGAATATTCTCCATCCTGCAGGGGCTATTATACACCTCAAAGAATATTCTCCATCCTGACGTGGCTATTCTACACCTCAAAGAATATTCTCCATCCTGCCGAGGCTATTCTACACCTCAAAGAATATTCTCCATCCTGCCGGGGCTATTCTACACCTCAAAGAATATTCTCCATCCTGACGTGGCTATTCTACACCTCAAAGAATATTCTCCATCCTGCCGGGGCTATTCTACACCTCAAAGAATATTCTCCATCCTGCCGGGGCTATTCTACACCCCACAGAATAATCTCCATCCTGACGTGGCTATTCTACACCCCACAGAATATTCTCCATCCTGCCGGGGCTATTCTACACCTCAAAGAATATTCTCCATCCTGACGTGGCTATTCTACACCTCAAAGAATATTCTCCATCCTGCCGGGGCTATTCTACACCCCACAGAATAATCTCCATCCTGCCGGGGCTATTCTACACCCCACAGAATAATCTCCATCCTGCCGTGGCTATTCTACACCTCAAAGAATATTCTCCATCCTGGCGGGGCTATTCTACATCCCACAGAATATTCTCCATCCTGTCGGGGCTATTCTACACCTCAAAGAATATTCTCCATCCTGACGGGGCTATTCTACACCTCAAAGAATATTCTCCATTCTGCCGGGGCTATTCTTAACCCCACAGAATATTTAATATCCTGCCGGGACTATTCAACACCCCACAGAATATTCTCCATCCTGCCTAGGCTATTCTACACCTCAAAGAATATTCTCCATCCTGCCAGGGATATTTTACACCTCTAAGAATATTCTCCATCCTTCCGGGGCTATTCTACACCTCACAGAATATTCTCCATCCTGCCGGGGCTATTCTACACCCCACAGAATATTCTCCATCCTGTCGGGGCTATTCTACACCCCACAGAATATTCTCCATCCTGCCGGGCTATTCTACACCCCACAGAATATTCTACATCCTGCCGGTGCTATTCTACATCCCACAGAATATTTAACATCCTGCCGTGGCTATTCTACACCCCACAGAATATTCTCTCCATCCTGCCGGGGCTATTCTACACCTCACAGAATATTTAACATCCTGCCGGGGCTATTCTACACCCCACAGAATAATCTCCATCCTGCCGGGGCTATTCTACATCCCACAGAATATTCTCCATCCTGCCGGGGCTATTCTACACCTCAAAGAATATTCTCCATTATTCTGTGGCTATTCTACACCCCACAGAATATTCTCCATCCTGCCGGGGATATTCTACACCCCACAGAATATTCTCCATCCTGCCGGGGCTATTTTACATCTCACAGAATATTTAACATCCTGCAGGGGCTATTCTACATCCACAGAATATTTAAAATGCTGCCGGGGCTATTCTACATCCCACAGAATATTTAACATCCTGCCGGGGCTATTCTACATCCCACAGAATATGTAACGTCCTGCCGTGGCTATTCTACATCCAACAGAATATTTAACATCCTGCCGGGGCTATTCTACATCCCACAGAATATTTAACATCCTGCCGGGGCTACTCTACACCACACAGAATATTTAACATCCTGCCGGGGCTATTCTACATCCAACAGAATATTTAACATCCTGCCGAGGCTATTCTACATCCCACAGAATATTTAACATCCTGCCGGGGCTATTCTACATCCAACAGAATATTTAACATCCTGCCGGGGCTATTCTACATCCCACAGAATATTTAACATCCTGCCGGGGCTATTCTACATCCCACAGAATATTTAACATCCTGCCGGGGCTATTCTACACCCCACAGAATATTTAACATCCTGACGGGGCTATTCTACATCCCACAGAATATTTAACATCCTGCCGGGGCTATTCTACATCCCACAGAATATTTAACATCCTGCCGGGGCTATTCTACACGCCACAGAATATTCTCCATCCTGCCGGGGCTATTCTACATCCCACAGAATATTTAACATCCTGCCGGGGCTATTCTACATCCCACAGAATATTTAACATCCTGCCGGGGCTATTCTACACCCCACAGAATATTTAACATCCTGACGTAGCTATTCTACACCCCACAGAATATTCTCCATCCTGACGGGGCTATTCTACACCCCACATAATATTTAACATCCTGCCGGGGCTATTCTACACCCCACAGAATATTTAACGTCCTGCCGGGGCTATTCTACACCCCACAGAATATTTAACATCCTGCGGGGGCTATTCTACATCACACAGAATATTTAACATCCTGCCGTGGCTATTCTACACCCCACAGAATGTTTAACATAATGCCGTGGCTATTCTATACCCCACAGAATATTCTCCATCCTGACGTGGCTATTCTACATCCCACAGAATATTTAACATCCTGCCGGGGCTATTCTACACCCCACAAAATATTGTCCATCCTGACGTGGCTATTCTACACCCCACAGAATATTCTCCATCCTGACGTGGCTATTCTACACCCCACAGAATATTCTCCATCCTGCCGGGGCTTTTCTACACCCCACAGAATTATCTCCATCCTGCCGGGGCTATTCTACACCCCACAGAATAATCTCCATCCTGTCGTGTCTATTCTACACCCCACAGAATAATCTCCATCCTGCCGGGGCTATTCTACACCCCACAGAATATTTAACATCCTGCCGTGGCTATTCTACACCCCACAGAATATTCTTCATCATGCCGGGTCTATTCTACACCCCACAGAATATTCTCCATCCTGGCGGGGCTATTCTACACCCCACAGAATATTCTCCATCCTGCCAGGGTTATTCTACACCCCACAGAATAATCTCCATCCTGCCGGGGCTATTCTACACCCCACAGAATATTCTCCATCCTGACGTGGCTATTCTGCAACTCACAGAATATTCACCAACCTGCCGTGGCTATTCTACACCCCACAGAATAATATCCATCCTGCCGGGGCTATTCTACACTTCACAGAATATTTAACATCCTGCCGGGGCTATTCTACATCCCACAGAATATTTAACATCCTGCCGTGGCTATTCTACATCCCACAGAATATTTAACATCCTGCCGTGGCTATTCTTCACCCCACAGAATATTTAACATCCTGCCAGGGGTATTCTACACCCCACAGAATATTTAACATCCTGCCTTGGCTATTCTACACCCCACAGAATATTCTCCATCCTGACGTGGCTATTCTACACCCCACAGAATATTCTCCAAGCTGACGGGGCTATTCTACACCCCACAGAATATTCTCCATCCTGCAGGGGCTATTCTACACCCCACAGAATATTCTCCATCCTGCCGGGGCTATTCTATACCCCACAGAATATTCTCTCCATCCTGCCGAGGCTATCCTACACACCACAGAATATTCTCTCCATCCTGCCGGGGCTATTCTACACCCCACAGAATATTCTCTCCATCCTGCCGGGGCTATTCTACACCCCACAGAATATTCTCTCCATCCTGCCGGGGCTATTCTACACCAAACAGAATATTCTCCATCCTGACGTGGCTATTCTACACCCCACATAATATTCTCCATCCTGCCGGGGCTATTCTACATCCCACAGAGTATTTAACATCCTGCCGTGGCTATTCTACACCCCACAGAATATTTAACATCCTGCCGTGGCTATTCTACACCCCACAGAATATTCTCCATCCTGCCGGGGCTATTCTACACCCCACAGAATATTCTTCATCCTGCCGTGGCTATTCTACACCCCACAGATTATTCTCCATCCTGCCGTGGCTATTCTACACCCCACAGAATATTCTCCATCCTGCCGTGGCTATTCTACATCCCACAGAATATTTAACATCCTGCCAGGGCTATTCTACACCTCACAGAATATTCTCCATCCTGTTGTGGCTATTCTACACCCCACAGAATATTCAACATTCTGCAGGGGCTATTCTAAAACCCCACGTAATATTTAACATCCTGCCGGGGCTATTCTACACCTCAAAGAATATTCTCCATCCTGCAGGGGCTATTATACACCTCAAAGAATATTCTCCATCCTGACGTGGCTATTCTACACCTCAAAGAATATTCTCCATCCTGCCGGGGCTATTCTACACCCCACAAAATAATCTTCATCCTGCCGGGGCTATTCTACACTTCAAAGAATATTCTCCATCCTGACGTGGCTATTCTACACCCCACAGAATAATCTCCATTCTGCCGTGGCTATTCTACACCCCACATAATATTTAACATCCTACCGGGGCTATTCTACATCCCACAGAATATTTAACACCCTGCCGGGGCTATTCTACACCCCACAGAATATTTAACATCCTGCCGGGGCTAATCTACACCCCACAGAATATTTAACATCCTGCCGGGGCTATTCTACACCCCACAGAATATTTAACATCCTGCCGGGGCTATTCTACATCCCACAGAATATTTAAAATCCTGCCGGGGCTATTCTACACCCCACAGAATATTTAACATCCTGACGTAGCTATTCTACACCCCACAGAATATACTCCATCCTGACGGGTCTATTCTACACTCCACATAATATTTAACATCCTGCCGGGGCTATTCTACACCCCACAGAATATTTAACGTCCTGCCGGGGCTATTCTACACCCCACAGAATATTTAACATCCTGCGGGGGCTATTCTATATCACACAGAATATTTAACATCCTGCCGTGGCTATTCTACACCCCACAGAATATTTAACATCCTGCCGTGGCTATTCTATACTTCACAGAATATTCTCCATCCTGACGTGGCTATTCTACATCCCACAGAATATTTAACATCCTGCCGGGGCTATTCTACACCCCACAAAATATTGTCCATCCTGACGTGGCTATTCTACACCCCACAGAATATTCTCCATCCTGACGTGGCTATTCTACACCCCACAGAATATTCTCCATCCTGCCGGGGCTTTTCTACACCCCACAGAATTATCTCCATCCTGCCGGGGCTATTCTACACCCCACAGAATAATCTCCATCCTGTCGTGGCTATTCTACACCCCACAGAATAATCTCCATCCTGCCGGGGCTATTCTACACCCCACATAATATTTAACATCCTGCCGTGGCTATTCTACACCCCACAGAATATTCTCCATCATGCCGGGTCTATTCTACACCCCACAGAATATTCTCCATCCTGCCGGGGCTATTCTACACCCCAGAGAATATTCTCCATCCTGCCGGGTTTATTCTACACCCCACAGAATAATCTCCATCCTGCCGGGGCTATTCTACACCCCACAGAATATTCTCCATCCTGACGTGGCTATTCTGCAACTCACAGAATATTCACCAACCTGTCGTGGCTATTCTACACCCCACAGAATAATATCCATCTTGCCGGGGCTATTCTACACTTCACAGAATATTTAACATCCTGCCGGGGCTATTCTACATCCCACAGAATATTTAACATCCTGCCGTGGCTGTTCTACATCCCACAGAATATTTAACATCCTGCCGTGGCTATTCTTCACCCCACAGAATATTTAACATCCTGCCGGGGGTATTCTACACCCCACAGAATATTTAACATCCTGCCTTGGCTATTCTACACCCCACAGAATATTCTCCATCCTGACGTGGCTATTCTACACCCCACAGAATATTCTCCAAGCTGCCGGGGCTATTCTACACCCCACAGAATATTCTCCATCCTGCAGGGGCTATTCTACACCCCACAGAATATTCTCCATCCTGCCGGCGCTATTCTATACCCCACAGAATATTCTCTCCATCCTGCCGAGGCTATCCTACACACCACAGAATATTCTCTCCATCCTGCCGGGGCTATTCTACACCCCACAGAATATTCTCTCCATCCTGCCGGGGCTATTCTACACCCCACAGAATATTCTCTCCATCCTGCCGGGGCTATTCTACACCCCACATAATATTCTCCATCCTGCCGGGGCTATTCTACATCCCACAGAGTATTTAACATCCTGCCGTGGCTATTCTACACCCCACAGAATATTTAACATCCTGCCGTGGCTATTCTACACCCCACAGAATATTCTCCATCCTGCCGGGGCTATTCTACACCCCACAGAATATTCTTCATCCTGCCGTGGCTATTCTACACCCCACAGATTATTCTCCATCCTGCCGTGGCTATTCTACACCCCACAGAATATTCTCCATCCTGCCGTGGCTATTCTACATCCCACAGAATATTTAACATCCTGCCAGGGCTATTCTACACCTCACAGAATATTCTCCATCCTGTTGTGGCTATTCTACACCCCACAGAATATTCAACATTCTGCAGGGGCTATTCTACATCCCACAGAATATTTAACATCCTGCCGTGGCTATTCTACATCCCACAGAATATTTAACATCCTGCCAGGGCTATTCTACACCTCACAGAATATTCTCCATCCTGTTGTAGCTATTCTACACCCCACAGAATATTCAACATTCTGCAGGGGCTATTCTACATCCCACAGAATATTTAACTTCCTGCAGGAGCTATTCTACACCCCACAGAATATTCTCCATCCTGTCGGGGCTATTCTACACCCCACAGAATATTCTCCATCCTGCCGGGGCTATTCTACACCCCACAGAATATTCTCCATCCTGTCGGGGCTATTCTACACCCCACAGAATATTCTCCATCCTGTCGGGGCTATTCTACACCTCAAAGAATATTCTCCATCCTGTCGGGGCTATTCTACATCTCACATAATATTCTCCATCGTGCCGGGGCTATTCTACATCCCACACAATATTCTCTCCATCCTGCCGGGGCTATTCTACACCCCACTTTATATTTAACATCCTGTCGTGGCTATTCTACACCACACAGAATATTTAGCATCCTGCCAGGGCTATTATACACCCCACAGAATATTTAACATCCTGCTGTGGCTATTCTACATCCCACAGAATATTTAACATCCTGCAGGGTCTATTCTACAACTCAAAGAATATTCTCCATCCTGACGTGGCTATTTTACACCCCACAGAATATTCTCCATCCTGACGTGGCTATTCTACACCCCACAGAATATTCTCCATCCTGCCGGGGATATTCTACACCCCACAGAATATTCTCCATCCTGACGTGGCTATTCTACACCCCACATAATATTCTCCATCCTGACGTGGCTATTCTACACCCCACAGAATATTCTCTATCCTGACGTGACTATTCTACACTCCATAGAATATTCTCCATCAAGCCGGCGATATTCTACACCTCAACGAATATTCTCCATCCTGCCGGGGATATTCTACACCTCAAAGAATATTCTCCATCCTGCCGGGGATATTCTACACTTCAAAGAATATTCTCCATTATGACGTGGCTATTCTACACCCCACACAATATTCTCCATCCTGCCGGGGATATTCTACACCTCAAAGAATATTCTCCCTCCTGCCGGGGATATTCTACACCTCAAAGAATATTCTCCATCTTGCCGGGGATATTCTACACCTCAAAGAATATTCTCCATCCTGACGTGGCTATTCTACACCCCCAGAATATTCCCCATCCTTCCGGGGCTATTCTACACTCCACAGAATATTCTCCATCCAGACGTAGCTATTCTACACCCCACAGAATATTCTCCATCCTGCCGGGGATATTCTATACCTCACAGAATATTCTCCATCCTGCCGGGGATATTCTACACCTCACAGAATATTCTCTATCCTGCCGGGGATATTCTACACCTCACAGAATATTCTCCATCCTGCCGGGGATATTCTACACCTCACAGAATATTCTCCATCCTGCCGGGGATATTCTACACCTCAAAGAATATTCTCCATCCTGCCGCGGATATTTTACACCCCACAGAATATTGTCCATAATGCCGGGGATATTCTACACCCCACAGAATATTCTCCATCCTGCCGGGGCTATTCTACACCCCACAGAATATTTAACATCCTGCCGGGGCTATTCTACATCCCACAGAATATTTAAAATCCTGCCGGGGCTATTCTACACCCCACAGAATATTTAACATCCTGACGTAGCTATTCTACACCCCACAGAATATACTCCATCCTGACGGGTCTATTCTACACTCCACATAATATTTAACATCCTGCCGGGGCTATTCTACACCCCACAGAATATTTAACGTCCTGCCGGGGCTATTCTACACCCCACAGAATATTTAACATCCTGCGGGGGCTATTCTACATCACACAGAATATTTAACATCCTGCCGTGGCTATTCTACACCCCACAGAATATTTAACATCCTGCCGTGGCTATTCTATACCCCACAGAATATTCTCCATCCTGACGTGGCTATTCTACATCCCACAGAATATTTAACATCCTGCCGGGGCTATTCTACCACCCCACAAAATATTGTCCATCCTGACGTGGCTAATCTACACCCCACAGAATATTCTCCATCCTGACGTGGCTATTCTACACCCCACAGAATATTCTCCATCCTGCCGGGGCTTTTCTACACCCCACAGAATTATCTCCATCCTGCCGGGGCTATTCTACACCCCACAGAATATCTCTCATCCTGTCGTGGCTATTCTACACCCCACAGAATAATCTCCATCTGCCGGGCTATTCTACACCCCACATAATATTTAACATCCTGCCGTGGCTATTCTACACCCCACAGAATATTCTCCATCATGCCGGGTCTATTCTACACCCCACAGAATATTCTCCATCCTGCCGGGGCTATTCTACACCCCACAGAATATTCTCCATCCTGCCGGGGCTATTCTATACCCCACAGAATATTCTCTCCATCCTGCCGAGGCTATCCTACACACCACAGAATATTCTCTCCATCCTGCCGGGGCTATTCTACACCCACAGAATATTCTCTCCATCCTGCCGGGGCTATTCTAAAACCCCACAGAATATTCTCTCCATCCGCCGGGCTATTCTACACCCCACATAATATTCTCCATCCTGCCGGGCTATTCTACATCCCACAGAGTATTTAACATCCTGCCGTGGCTATTCTACACCCCCAGAATATTTAACATCCTGCCGTGGCTATTCTACACCCCACAGAATATTCTCCATCCGGCCGGGGCTATTCTACACCCCACAGAATATTCTTCATCCTGCCGTGGCTATTTCTACACCCCACAGATTATCTCCATCCTGCCGTGGCTATTCTACACCCCACAGAATATTCTCCATCCTGCCGTGGCCTGATTCTACATCCCACAGGAATATTTAACATCCTGCCAGGGCTATTCTACACCTCACAGAATATTCTCCATCCTGTTGTGGCTATTCTACACCCCACAGAATATTCAACATTCGCATGGGGCTATTCTACAATCCCACAGAATATTTAACATCCTGCCGTGGCTATTCTACATCCCCACAGAATATTTAACATCCTGCCAGGCTATTCTACACCTCACAGAATATTCTCCATCCTGTTGTGGCTATTCTCCACCCCACAGAATATTCAACATTCTGCAGGGGCTATTCTACATCCCACAGAATATTTAACTTCCTGCAGAGCTATTCTACACCCCACAGAATATTCTCCATCCTGTCGGGGCTATTCTACACCCCACAGAATATTCTCCATCCTGCCGGGGCTATTCTACACCCCACAGAATATTCTCCATCCTGTCGGGGCTATTCTACACCCCACAGAATATTCTCCATCCTGTCGGGCTATTCTACACCTCAAAGAATATTCTCCATCCTGTCGGGGCTATTCTACATCTCACATAATATTCTCCATCGTGCCGGGGCTATTCTACATCCCACACAATATTCTCTCCATCCTGCCGGGGCTATTCTACACCCCACTTTATATTTAACATCCTGCCGTGGCTATTCTACACCACACAGAATATTTAGCATCCTGCCAGGGCTATTATACACCCCACAGAATATTTAACATCCTGCTGTGGCTATTCTACATCCACAGAATATTTAACATCCTGCAGGGTCTATTCTACAACTCAAAGAATATTCTCCATCCTGACGTGGCTATTTTACACCCCACAGAATATTCTCCATCCTGACGTGGCTATTCTACACCCAAAGAATATTCTCCATCCTGCCGTGGATATTCTACACCCCACAGAATATTCTCCATCCTGACGTGGCTATTCTACACCTCAAAGAATATTCTCCATCCTGACGTGGCTACTCTACACCCCACAGAATATTCTCTATCCTGACGTGACTATTCTACACTCCATAGAATATTCTCCATCAAGCCGGCGATATTCTACACCTCAACGAATATTCTCCATCCTGCCGGGGATATTCTACACCTCAAAGAATATTCTCCATCCTGCCGGGGATATTCTACACTTCAAAGAATATTCTCCATTATGACGTGGCTATTCTACACCCCACACAATATTCTCCATCCTGCGGGGATATTCTACACCTCAAAGAATATTCTCCCTCCTGCCGGGGTATATTCTAACACCTCAAAGAATATTCTCCATCTTGCCGGGGATATTCTACACCTCAAATAATATTCTCCATCATGACGTGGCTATTCCTACACCCCCAGAATATTCCCCATCCTTCCGGGGGCTATTCTACACTCCACAAATATTCTCCATCCAGACGTAGCTATTCTACACCCCACAGAATATTCCACCTGCCGGGGATATTTCTATACCTCACAGAATTTCTCCATCTGCGGGATATTCTACACCTCACAATTATTCTCTATCCTGCCGGGGATTTTCTCACCTCACGAATATTCCCCCCCATCCTGCCGGGATTTCTACACCTCACAGAATATTCTCCATCCTGCCGGGATATTCTACACCTCAAGAATATTCTCCATCCTGCCGCGGATATTTTACACCCGATATTCTAAAACCCCAAACAAAATATTTTTCCCCTCCCTTACTTGGCAAATTCTACCCCCCAATAATTTCCCTCCTGGGGGGGTTTTATTCAAACCCCCCACAGAAAAATTTCCTTCATCCTAAACGGGGGGAACTATTCTACACTCCATAGAATATTCCCCACATAAAGGGGGGCGATATTCTACCCTCAAACAAAATATTCTCCACCCTTTGCCGGGATATTCTACAACTAAAAGAATATTTTTCCCACCCCTGCCGGGGTATTCTACACTTCAAAGAATATTCTCCATTAGACGTGGCTATTCTACCCCCCAAACCCAGAATTTCCTTCCTTCCGGGGATATTCTACACCTCAAAAAAAATTTTTCTCCTCCTGCCGGGGATATTCTACACCTCAAAAAAATATTCTCCATCTTGCCGGGGATATTCTACCCCCCTCAAAGAATTTTTCTCCATCTGCCGTGGCTATTCTACCCCCCCCAGATTTTCCCCCATCCTTCCGGGGCTATTCTACACTCACAGAATATTCCCACCAGACGTCTTTTCCCACCCCAGATATTTCTCCATCCTGCGGGGCTTTCTATACCTCCCCGAATTTTCCCTCCATCCTCGCGGGGATTTTTCTACCCTCACAGAATTTTCCTCTATCCTCCCGGGGATATTCTACACCCCCACAGAATTTTCCCTCCATCCTGCCGGGGATTTCCACCTCACAAAAAATTTGCTCCCTCCTGCCGGGATATCTACACTCAAAGAATATTCCCATCCTGCCGCGGTTTTTACCCCCACAAATATTGCCATCATGCCGGGGAATTCTACAACCCAGAATATTCTCCCCCTTGCCGGGGTATTCTACCCCCACATAATATTCCCCATCCTGCTGTGGATATTCTACATCCCAAAATATTCTCCACCCCGGCCGGGGCTATTCTACCCCCCCAGAATATTCTCCATCCTGACGGCTTTTCCCTACCCCCACAGAATATTCTCCTTTCCTGACGTGGCTATTCTACACCTCACATAATTTTCCCTCCATCCTGCCTTTGGCTATTCTACCCCCCCACAGAATATTCTCCACCCTTTCCGGGGATATTTACATTTCAAAAAATTTCTCCATCCTGCCGGGGATTTTTCCTACCCCTTTAAAAGGGAATATCCTCCCATTTTCCCCGGGATATTCTACCCTCAAAAAAATTTCCCATCCTGACTGCTATTATACCCCCACGGAATTTCTCCATCCTGCCGGGATATTCTACACCCACAAAATATTCTCCTTCTTGACGTGGCTATTCTACACCCACAAGAATATTCTCTATACTGCCGTGGCTATTCTACACCCTACAGAATATTCTCCATCCTGACGTGGCTATTCTACACCTCAAGAATTTCTCCTCTGCCGTGGATATTCTACACCCCACAGAATATTCTCCATCCTGACGTGGCTATTCTACACCTCAAGGAATATTCTCCATCCTGACGTGGCTACTCTACACCCCACAGAATATTCTCTATCCTGTCGGGGCTATTCTACACCCCACAGAATATTCTCCATCCTGACGTGGCTATTCTACACCCCATAGAATATTCTCCATCCTGCCGTGGCTATTCTACACCCCACAGAATATTCTCCATCCTGTCGGGGCTATTCTACACCCCACAGAATATTCTCCATCCTGACGTGACTATTCTACACCTTACAGAATATTCTCCATCCTGCCGGGGCTATTCTACACCTCAAAGAATATTCTCCATCCTGCCGGGGCTATTCTACACCCTACAGAATATTCTCCATCCTGCCGGGGCTATTCTACACCTCAAAGAATATTCTCCATCCTGCCGGGGATATTCTACACCCCACAGAATAATCTCCATCCTGACGTGGCTATTCTACACCCCACAGAATATTCCCCATCCTGACGTGGCAATTCTACATCCCACAGGTCACATGCGAATGTACATTAAACCTCATGCTCCATCGCATCTCAATTCCCTTCATTTTAATACACTAAATAGAAATCGATTGAATGCCACAATTAAGAGAATTGATTTAATAAAAAAGTAACTTTCCTAAACAATTTTCGATTGACAGCAAACCAGCACTATATTTATTACAGTGGTTGTCATACCACTTAACAATAAGGCTGATTTCATTGTGAATGTGAATATAGTCACGTGATGCTATTAGTACAATTACAGCGGTTGATGGGTTATGCAAGAAGTCAGAATTAAATATCATAATGGGTGACTTGAATGCCAAAGTTGCAAATCAACAGGACGGATGCATAGTAGGCAGGTATGAACTAGGGGAACAGCATAAAAGAGGTTGCAGACTTGTACAGTGGGCAAAAGAGAATGATATGATTATTGGAAACACCTGGTATAAACAAGGCCCAAGAAGATTATGGATATGGAGGAGTCCTAATCATAAGATCAGAAATCAAATTGATTACATTCTCATCAACAGACAGTATCGCCTGGATCTTTCTCCGGGGCATGCCGGTGTGCTGGTGAATGAACAGGCGGTAAGATTGGCGGGCTCTGCAAACCTTGGTGGAGTATTGATGCATGACAAGGCAGACGTGGTTGCGACCTTGTGAGAGCACGTGTACACCACGGAGTAGCAAATGGATTACCATGGTCTGGCAAGAATGAGACTGCGAGGTGTGACGAGGGGATCTGGCCAACGCTCGACGCTCAGAGGAAAGGCGAGACGGACATATAATCAGATTGCTAATGGTACTATTGGTGTTGGAACTCTTCGCTGGCTGCTGAGGATGGGGACGGAGCGCTTACGGGAATGCCCCGAATGCTGTGATGTCGGTTCCTAAATCAATCAATCAATCATTAACAGAAGATTTCGAAATTCTTTAAAAGTCGCATAGATCAGCAAGCAGGGAAGGAAGCAAGCAAGCAAGCACGCACGCACGCACACCTCACACAAACACACACACACACACATATATATATATATATATATATATATATATATATATATATATATATATATATATATATATATATAAAACAAAGTGTATGTATATGGTGTATGTATATATGTATGTATGTAAATATGTATGTCCTTTATTTGTTCGCGAACGGCCCATCCGATTGAGATGAAATTTTCTACACGCCTTCCTTTCATTCCAGAGCTGTCAACTGTCATAGTTTTTTTTTTCTTCTTCCTCCTCCTCCCTCCTCCCCCTCCCAAAATACGTACGTAAATATATGATGATGATGATGAAAGAATCCCCGAACCAAAACGCTAGGGAAAGGGAAGAAAATGACGTGACTACACAGAATCGTCACACGGCAATCATCATCATCAAGTGCCGTGCCGGCTGGCGTAGGCGTTCATGGCTCTCCTGTAGATCTCAGTCTTTGGTTTTTTTAATCAACTCTGCTGCTGATATTCCTCCATGCCACGGCAATATCAATAACAATTCATCTTTTTATGTGTAAGGAAGTTATCTACAGTCGTGTAGAAGGGAAGAACTAGACGAGTATGAATTCGGAATGGCGAACTCTCTCCCCCTCTCTTCTCCTCCCTCTACATCCTCCCTCCACCCTTCTCCTCTTCCTCCTCCCTCTCATCCCTCTCCCTCCTACCTCCTCCTTCTCCCTCTTCCTTCTCCCTCTTCCTCTCCCCTCTCCTCCATCCTCCTCCCTCCTACTCCCTCCGCCTCCTCCCCCCTCCTCCCTCATCTTCCCTCCTCCTCCCTCTCCCTCCTCATCCCTCCTCCTCCTGCCTCCCTCCTCCTCCTCCTGCCTCCTTCTCCCTCATCATCCTCCCTCCTCCTTCTCCCTTCTTCTCCCTCTTCCCTCTTCCTCCTCCTACCTCCTCCCTCCTCCTCCTCCCTCCACCCTCCTCCTCCCTTCTCCTCCTCTTCCTCCTCCCTTTCCTTCCTCCTCCTCCTCCCTCTACCTCCTCCTCCCCCTACCTCTTTCCTCCTCCCTCCTCCTCCCCTTCCACCTCTCTTTCCTTCCTCCCCTCCTCATTCTCCCTCCTTCCTCTCCCTCCTTCCTCCTCCTCCTTCCTTCTTCTCCCTCCTTCCTCCTCCTCCCTCCTCCTTCCTCCTCCTCCCTCTCCTCCTCCTCCCTCCTCCTCCTTCCTCTACCTCCTCCCTCCTCCTCCCTTCACATTCCTCCCCTCCCTCCTCCTCATCCCTCCTCCTCCCTCCTCCTCATCCCTCCTCCTCCCTTCTCCTCCTCCCTCCTCCTCCTCCCTCCTCCTCCTCCCTCTACCTCCTCCTCCTTCACATTCTCCTCCTCCCTTTTCCTCCTCCTCCCTCCTCCTCCTCATCCCTCCTCCTCCTTCTTCCTCCCTCCTCCTAATCCTCCCTCCTCCCCTCCTCCTTCCTCCTCCTCCCTCTCCTCCTCCTCACTCCTCCTCCTCCCTCCTCCTCCTCATTCTACCTCTCAATCCTCCTCCTTCACATTCCTCCAGCTCCCTCTTCCTCCTCCTCCTCCCTCCTCCTCATCACTCCTCCTCCCTCCTCCTCCTTCTTCCTCCCTCCTCCTCCCTCCTCCCCTCCTCCTTCCTCCTCCTCCCTCTCCGCCTCCTCCTTCCTCCTCCTCCCTCCTCCTCCTCCCTCCTCCTCCCTCTACCTCCTCCTCCTCCCTCCTCCTCCCTCTACCTCCTCCCCCCTCCTCCCTTCACATTCCTCCTCCTCCCTCTTCCTCCTCCTCCCTCCTCCTCTCTCCGCCTCCCTCCTCCTCCTCTTCCCTCTACCTCCTCCCTCCTCCTCCCTTCACATTCCTCCTCCTCCCTCCTCCTCCTCCCCTCCTCCTCTTCCCTCCTCCTCCCCCTCCTTCTCCTCCTTCTCCCTCCTCCTTCTCCCTCTTCCTCCTCCCTCTTCCTTCTCCTCCTTCTCCCTCCCCCTTCTCCCTCCGCCTCCTCCCTCTTCCTTCTCCCTCCACCTCCTCCCTCCTCCTACTCTCTCCTCCTCCTCCCTCTCCCTCCTCCTCCCTATCCTCCTCCTGTGCCCTTCTCCTCCTGCGTTCTCCTCCTCCCTCCTTCTCCCTCCTCCTCCCTCTTCCTCCTCCCTCCTCCTCACCTCCTCCTCCACCCTACTCCTCCCTCCTCCTCCTATCCCTCTCCTCCCTCCTCCTCCCTCCTCCTCCCTCTACCTCCTCCCCCCTCCTCCCTTCACATTCCTCCTCCTCCCTCTTCCTCCTCATCCCTCCTCCTCTCTCCGCCTCCCTCCTCCTCCCTCTACCTCCTCCCTCCTCCTTCCTTCACATTCCTCCTCCTCCCTCCTCCTCCTCCCCTCCTCCTCTTCCCTCCTCCTCCTCCCCCTCCTTCTCCTCCTTCTCCCTCCTCCTTCTCCCTCTTCCTCCCCCCTCTTCCTTCTCCCTCCGCCTCCTCCCTCCTCCTACTCTCTCCTCCTCCTCCCTCCTCCTCCCTCTCCTCCTCCTGCATGGGCGAAATAGAGAACACACTGAACCGTTCAACAGGGATTCATTGTCAAAGAAATGTGGTTATTAAGACAAACGAAAGTGAGGGAAATGAAATACTTTGGGCGTGTAGAGTCTGGAAAAGATGTATATGGAGGGAGGCCTAACGAGTAAGCGGACAAGAGGAAAACCCAACATGGATGGGTATATCTTCTTCTTCTTCTCTTATATATAAAAGGCGATCTCCGTCCGTCTGTCTGTCTGTCTATATGTCCCTAATGCGCTCGCGAACGGCCCATCCCATTGAGATGAAATTTTTTACACGTCTTCCTTTCATTCCAGCGCAGCCCACTGTCATATTTTTTTAGTATGAAATTTGAAGATTTTATATTTCTTTACACTGTCGCCAACTCTAAGAAGACATGGAACAACCTCAGCCATTATTAAATCTACAGGCATATGCGTTATATTCCTCCTCCTCCTCCTCCTCTCCTCTCATCCACCTCCTACCCTCATCCTCTTCTCCTCCCCCTCCTCCCTCTCCCTCCTCCATCCTCCTCTTCTCTCTTTCTCCTCCTCCTCCCTCCTCCTCCCTCTTCCTCCTCCCAGCTCCTACTCCTCCTTTTTCTTCTTCTTCTGCTGCTGCTGCCGCTGCTCCATTTACCCAAGTTAATATATTACCAAGTTGGTCTTCGTTTATCTAAGGTTGTTCTAACTGCAACCAATAAATGATTAGACAGACAGACAGACAGACAGACAGACAGACAGACAGACAGACAGACAGACAGATAGACAGACAGACAGACAGACAGACAGTCAGTCGGGAACGGGAACTTATATGACTACTCATATGAATTAAATGAGATGCTCCCCATCAGGGGCTGGGCGAAGCCGGGCCGGATCAGACAGATAGACAGACTGACAGACAGACAGACAGACAGACAGACAGATAGATAGTCGGGAACGGGAACGTGAGCTTATATGACTACTTATATGAATTAAATGAGATGCTCCACACCAGGAGCTGGGCAATGCCGGGCCGGGTCAGACAGACAGACAGACAGACAGACAGACAGACAGACAGACAGACAGACAGACAGACAGACAGTCGGTAACGGGAACGGGAACTTATATGACTACTTATATGAATTAAATGAGATGCTCCCCACCAAGGACTGTGCGAAGCCGGGCCGGGTCAGCTAGTATATATATATATATTACAACACGATTGCACATTGAAAGAAATTACATAATCAGTTCATACTGCTGTAGGTTGTGAAAGGGTCCGTGCTTTATAAACATCAGGTCAGAGTTGGATAACATGCTCATTTCGTGCCCGAGGACAAAGCAAAGTTAAATCCCCATTGTTCAATGAGCACAAGAGTGCGAATTCGCATCCTAGTTAGGATCCAATCACAATAACAGTGAAAGTCGATTCGCTCGGCGGTCGGTGAATAGAACGTTCAATAATATAATAAACGCGTGTAGTCGGAACAATCCTCGCGTGTCTTTGAACGGTAATGATAATGGACATAGAAAGTATTCAACAAGCTACAATCTGAATGGGATGTACACACTGACATCAATAAAACAGTAGCAAAAATTTGCAGACTTCCATTGGTACAATGAAAGACATTTAAAGACGAATATCTATTGAATATCTATTGCTCCTCAAAATCTAAATCAACTTAATAAATCGTAGAGTGGGCTACAAAAAAAAAATGCAACATACGCTTGTGAGACCTGGACAGTTAACTGAACAAGTTGAACAGCGCATAAATGCCTTTGAATATAAATGTTATAGACAAGTTCTAAGAATACCCCGGATAAAAAAAAAGAGCACATGCATCCATATGACAAGATCTTAATATTGAAGAAGGTTAGCTACTAAAGACGATAACACGAAGAAAAGTGAAATCTGCTGGTTACTTGAAAGTCTTGAAACGTTATGAAAGTTTGGAGAGAACAATGATGGAGGGGCACATGCCAGGGAAGAGAGGAAGAGGACAGTAAAAGAGAAGATGGGTGCAGAATGTGGCGGATGATTTCCGGATTGGTGTATCGGACGCGGGACATCTTGCGTATGGCCGAGAAGTTTTCCGGAAGGTTGTTATGGGAACGAGGTTCTACAATTGACATCTTCTGAATGAATTAATTCTTGGGTGGGAGCGTTAGTGGATTACGCTGATGTGCCATGAGCCCGTGGGGCGACGGCTCGGCACCTGCGTTCATCGCCTTATAGCTGAGGAAAGACTGACTACCTATTCCTATCACACACTTACAGCATTTGATAGTTCTATCACATACCTACAACATGTGATAGTTCTATCACATCACAGACCTACAACATGTGATAGTTCTATCACATACCTACAATATGTAATAGTTCTATCACATCACAGACCTACAACATGTGATAGTTCTATCACATACCTTCAACATGTGATAGTTCTATCACAGACCTACAACATGTGATAGTTCTATCACATACCTACAACATGTGATAGTTCTATCACATCACAGACCTACAACATGTGATAGTTCTATCACATACCTACAACACGTGATAGTTCTATCACATACCTACAACATGTGACAGTTCTATCACATACCTACAATATGTGAAAGTTCTATCCCATACCTACAACATGTGATAGTTCTATCACATACCAGACCTACAACATGTGATAGTTCTATCACATACCAGACCTACAACATGTGATAGTTCTATCACATACCTACAACATGTGATAGTTCTATCACAGACCTACAACATGTGATAGTTCTATCACATACCTACAACATGTGATAGTTCTATCACATACCTACAACATGTGATAGTTCTATCACATCACAGACCTACAACATGTGATAGTTCTATCACATACCTACAACACGTGATAGTTCTATCACATACCTACAACATGTGACAGTTCTATCACATACCTACAATATGTGAAAGTTCTATCCCATACCTAAAACATGTTATAGTTCTATCACATACCAGACCTACAACATGTGATAGTTCTATCACATACCAGACCTACAATATGTGATAGTTCTATCACATACCAGACCTACAACATGTGATAGTTCTATCACATCACAGACCTACAACATGTGATAGTTCTATCACATCACACACCTACAACATGTGATAGTTCTATCACATCACACACCTAGAATATGTGATAGTTCTATCACATCACAGACCTACAACATGTGATAGTTCTATCACATCATACACCTACAACATGTGAAAGTTCTATCACATCACAGACCTACAACATGTGATAGTTCTATCACATCATACACCTACTACATGTGATAGTTCTATCACATCACAGACCTACAACATGTGATAGTTCTATCGCATCACACACCTACAACATGTGATAGTTCTATCACATCACAGACCTACAACATGTGATAGTTCTATCACATCACACACCTACAACATGTGATAGTTCTATCACATCACAGACCTACAAAATGTGATGGCCGTATCGCATCACACACCTACAACACGTGATAGTTCTATCACATCACAGACCTACAACATGTGATAGTTCTATCGCATCACAGACCTACAACATGTGATAGTTATATCACAACACACACCTACAAAATGTGATGGCCGTATCACATCACAGACATACAACATGTGATAGTTTTATCACATCACAGACCTACAACATGTGATAGTTCTATCACATCACAGACCTACAAAATGTGATGGCCGTATCACATCACAGACCCACAACATGTGATGACCCTATCACAACACAGACCTACAACATGTGATGGCCCTATCACATCACAGACCTACAACATGTGATGGCCCTGTCATATCACAGACCTACAAAATGTGATAGCCCTATCATATCACAGACCTACAACACGTGATGGCCCTATCATATCACAGACCTACAACACTTCATGGCCCTGTCATATCACAAACCTACAACACGTGATGGCCCTATCATATCACAGACCTACAACATGTGATGGCCCTATCATATCACAGACCTACAACATGTGATGGCACTATCACAGACCTACAACATGTGATGATCATATCACAGACCTACAAAATTTGATGGCCTTGTCATATCACAGACCTACAACATGTGATGACCCTATCACAGACCTACAACATGTGATGACCCTATCATATCACATACTTCCATGTTAACAACAGTGTAGGGAGTGCTAGCATCAAGGAGGAATGGTTACACAGCTATCTGATTCCCTTGCCGAAGCCTGACAAAGACCACAAAAAAATTCAGGGATATCGAATTATAACCATGCAGAATACAATAGGCAAGCTGCTGGAGAAGGTAATTGCCAGGAAAATATCAAGCCAACTAGAGAGGCAAGGTGTTTTCCCACCTACTCTGGGTGGGTACCGTCCAAAAAGAGAAACCTGGACCAATGCAGCAGTCTTTGCCCATGATGTCTATGAAGGTTTCCACTCAGGCACTGAAACCGTTGCTGCAGCGATTGATCTTGAGGACGCATACAACAGAGTACCACTGGATTTTTTAATGTTTCAGCTTCTTGAACTAAACGTAAGTCCATTCCTCCTTAGTTGGATCGCTGCAGCCCTCTACCAACGGAAAGTAGTTTTAGATGTGGCAGTTGGACTTCGGAACCAACAACAATATATCCTGGCCTACCACAGGGATCACCATTATCTCCGGTACTGTTCAACGCCTACACAGTGAGAATCACCAGTGAGCAGATCACTGGACCTGGCAGGACATTGTCGTATGCCGATGATGTTTTAGTGTATCGTCAGGGTAAGGATAGAGAGGAGGTTGCTGTGGAACTACAAACCGAACTCAATCGCATAAGTACTTGGTGTGATGAAGCTGGGGCAGTGGTCAACCCAACAAAGGCAACAGTGACTTGGTTCTCGTTGAATAATCATATTGTCAACAATCCAACACCAACTGTAATGCTGTGTTCAGAGACGGTGGAAAGAACGCAGGCAATGAATTACCTGGGGATACGGTTTGATCGAAGCCTTGCTTATAATGTGCACATAGACCAGGTGATAACAAAGGCCAAGCGGGGTTTGGCAGCGATGCGGGTGATGGCGGCATGTTATGGCCCTTTCACATCACAGATAAAATATCAGTTCCTATTTCGGAGCATGTTTGTTTTTGTTTTATATACGTGGTCATAGAACCAATTTTAACATACGGCTGCAAATCCCAGATAATTATTAATCAGACGGAAAAAAACCCTAGAAGTCTTTGAGATGTGGTTTTGTAGACGAATCTTGAAAATCTTATGGGCAGCCAAAATGAGCAATCTGGACATTTTGAGGGAAGCTAAGTCGCAAAGACAACTTATCGCAAACATCAGAAACAAGCAGTCATAATTGTTTGTTACATTATGAGAAGACAAAAACTTGAACATGTCATGACAACCGGACTGATGTGTGGAAAGAGAGATAGAGGAAGACAGCGTGAGAAAATTCTTGACAATCTTCTGTCATGGCAGGGAATGGAGTCATCACACGAATTGATCCATGACGTCGGAGATGGCAATTTCTGGAGAGGCATGATCGCTCACACTAGCCGGCATGGCACTGGATGATGATGATGATGATGATAACACACATTGGTAGAATGAAATTATAATATAGAATCAAAGGAAAGAATCACTCGATGTTGCTTATTTTGTTGACACAACCACCGAGAATATTTTAAGTCTGTTAGTGGCAGTTATTAGGATAAGATAATTGCATTATCGAGGGTTTGAATACGGAACGCCCCAACATTCAAGCCACTTGGCCAGACGCCCCCCGTTTTGGAAACAACCATGATACACCGATAAAGAACATGTTATGAAGGACGGTACGTTCGGGAATACGATATGACGTAACGAATGAGGTCAGTAGCATTACCGGATTTTTTTTTTTTTTTTGCATATCCAATTTTACAGGACATTGCTGTCAACACCAGCATTTCACTGTTATTGTTGATGTCATGGCAAGTGTTACGTTCAGTAGTTTGCCATTGCTTTCTGAACGACCGGCTCCCATATCAACACGTTAAAACCCCAGCGCGAGACGGTCTGCTGCCAAATCGGTCTCCGCGTTGTTTCGAACACGTGGTAAGCGGCTCACGAATCGCGTTCGCAAGCCTTTAGGCATTAGCAGATTACCAGTTATTAGTCTGGAATACGCAAAGTTAAAAAAAAAATCGCAAGAAGAAACACAATTATTCAGCGATGATTACTTGCAAGAAAAAGATAAACAACGCCAGAAGGCATTGAAAGACCATTAGCGGATGTCAATGGATATGGCGTCTTCCTATCAGACGTTCGATAGTTTCAAATTTATGAGGACAACAAAATAAACTTAAAGTAAATAACAAAGGAACACGGAGGCAACATAAGATAATAAGAGATAGAAAAATTAAAGTGTACATTTATTGAAAGTTTGACGTAGGAGAAGACAGACAGTGTCTGAATAGAAAACAAAATCACAGAAGGAGCCTGATTTCACTCGTTCTGTCACAGGTAACTGTTACTCGAAATGTTTCTGCCATAAAAAAAACATTTGTTTTAAAATTTAAAAAATGGTTTGGTCTTAAAGAAGTCCGGGTATAAAACACAAGAAGTCGAACGAGTTATAATAACAAGAAGCATCACTGATTAATAGCAGACAGACAGTGTTGGAGATCCATTGCAGCCAACCTTCATTGTGGAGACGGCACCTGATTGATTGAATATCTTGGGTTGTCCAGTGTCACTCATAACAACAACAGCAATAACAAGAACCCGTTATGGGTTTATGATGTGATAGAGCCATCACATTGTGCAGGCCTGTATGCACACATGAACAAGTGGCCAGTCTTTCCCTAGCTTAGCGAACGATGAACGCAATCGAGGAACTCTCGTCCGACAGCGCTCATGACAATGTCAGCGTAGCCCCATATATATATAGACTATGAATGACTTCCTAAAGACCAGGCAGAAGAGATATTAAGTGCATTGACGGCGTTGTGTTTGCAAGTTGGGAACACATAGATCATGTGTTCCTCTACTAGATTGTGGTTCTTCTATCAAGAATGGATCAGTTATTATCGGGTACACTATATTCCCTTGAACGTGCATGTGCACATCATTATGCCCTGCATGCCTCACAGTGTGGACATTGCACACATCCTCAGGAGACTATAGAACGTTGCCTGTTCTAATGTTCATCACTACACCATCATTGTTCTTCCGCTTAGCCTGATACACAGAACGTGTTTATTACCAGGCACTGACCAAAGTAAGAAGACCAAACGAACCTTGATATGTCACAGGAACAACTGAGGTGTGCATTGTGCTCATGTGTGAAAATGGAACAATATGTGCTAAGAACATACAAGAAATGTGTAACAGAGAGTTTTTTTTATCTTTTTTTTCATTGTTACAATAGTATTCCAATTTGATGGAAAACAAACAAGAAATACTTACACATTATATTAGGGACGTTCATTTGAAACTCGTTCCAATGGCTTTATTACAAAAGCGTGAAAGAAATATTAACAGGTGTGGTAGAATTAAACAAAGCGTTCATTTTGAATGAATTATGCACCACGGGTTGGTCAGAGGAAGTCGCCGTAAGCATTCAGGAAAGCGTTCATTTGAAACCCGTTCAAAAGGCTTTATTACAAAAGCATGAAAGAAACATTAACAGACAATTCAAATTACTGATTAAAATGTTCATGTCAGGTTAGAAAGAATGTTCACAAATAAATTAAATAGATTAAAGGAAGTTGCATAACATATATTGACATTTAAATGAAGATGATTAATGAGTTTCTATATTTCAGAATGACAAGAAGTTATCAAGAAATATTGACATATTACAGATAATTTACATATTCCATTTTGCGTAATTGCATGGCATCCTGATGTCTGTGGTGCGACTCCTGGCTGGTTGCCTCCGTCTTCAGCACCTTTTCATTGCTAGAGCAGACTGTGGCCTCACTCGAGTTTAGATGTGTACGCGCGTACACACGTGTCTGCGCATGCATGTACGTACATACACATCTAGAGCATACTGGTTATTTTTCGGCGCCAGAAACACGCCGTCGCCCCTTCTCCTGTTAATAAAAACAGGCATATCGCTGGGCAGGAGAGAACTCTCCTCTGAGCGATTAGTTGGGGCTAGAGTTTGGGACATGGGTCTATAGTCCGTGTAGTACGGCCATATATTGTGACACTACATTTGTAGTTAATTATATGTTAGGTAGACTCTAGGTCAGTGTTTCCCAACCTTTTTTGTGCTATGCCCCACCTAAGCCTTTCTAAAATTCTTATGCCCCCCCCCCCCCCCCACCCCACCCCACGTAACATATACATTATTTTTAATATTGAAAAATTGAAATATTCACTAAAGAAACATGAATGATAGGTTTTAGGAAGAAATCAATAGGAAATTATTGAGCAAACACAGTAAGTAAATTTTCAAAACATATAATGTAGAACTGAAATTCAAGTACAAAAAAATGTTAATGAAAGATGTTTATATATTATTTTAATTATTAGTAATTATTTATTATTTAAATTTAGTGAGATACTTGCGCTTTATGCTTGCTGCAAAAAGAGATTTTGTGTCAGGTTCCAATTTAGTTAACTTCAGTCTCAAGTCTCCCCGTTTTGTTATATCCAGCCGATTTCTTCCATTTTCGAATTGTCCCCCTCAACAATCGAATTGCCCCCCTGTGGGGCGTGGGCCCCACATTGGGAAACACTGCTCTAGGTATTACGTAATCGTTGTGTAAATGCTATTGTGAGTTGTTTTATATCTAGAGTCAAACTAAGATTGAAAATACGAATTGCGTTCTGTTATTTGATCTGCCTTCAGTGTTTAAAGAGGTAGTTGTTGTGAACTGTGCAGAAGTGGCGATCGCGGAACACTTACGCTACACCATAGAAATGTACTGTGTGTGTGTGCGTATATATATATAAACGTTTAAACAATTTTCATATGCGGTGTCTGCGAAGAATTCTTGGTATTAAGTGGCAGGACAAAATCACAAATACTGAAGTATTGGAAAGATCAGGTTGTGTGACGGTTTATTCCATGCTCAGTCTTCGTAGACTTAGATGGATCGGACATCTTAGAAGGATGGATGATGGTAGAATACCAAAGGACATCTTTTTTGGTGAATTACAGATGGGTAAGAGATCTCAGGGTCGGCCTCTACTACGATACAAAAATGTATGTAAGCGGGACATGTTTGATACAGGCATTGATAATGCACATTGGGAGCAAGTCGCCGCTGAACGTGTTGTATGGAGGGCAAACATCAGAAATGGAATAAAGACAACGGAGAAATGTATTGCAGATAAGTCAGACACCGAGCGTGTGAGACGAGAGATGGTGCACTATGGTGGAAATGACCACGTGCTCACATGCACCCACTGTGAACGGACATTTACAGCGCAAACTGGCCTTATCAGTCACATTCGCTACCGCTATAGTTAAAAGTTATTATGCATTTTAAAGCACAAACTATCGTCTGTCAAGACAGCAAGGTGCCAATGTAATATATATATATATATATATGGGGTGTTCATTTGAATTCCGTTCGTGCCGCACCGAGCGCAAATGCGTACGTTGAACATGATCATGTCACAGTCATGTGATAAGTACTGACCAGTGAATAAAAGAGCAAGTGCTTATCGTCCCATGATGCATAGGTTCTGTTTCTGACCGTTGAGAAAATGGCCGGGTTGATCCAAAACCCGTCCAAAGAAGCTCAAAGAGCGGTTATTCAGTTTCTTTCATTTGAAGGATGTCGATAAGTGGACATTCGTCGAAGAATGCAGGCAGCGTACGGTAACAAATGTGTGTCGAAGACAACAGTGACAGACTGGGCACGAATATTTCGGAAAGGACGTCAGTTCACGCTAGATTTTCGACGGCCGGGTCAAGCGCATATCGTTGCAACAGAAAAAATCCATCGCCAAAATTGATGCAGCAGTACAGATAAACCGTTGTCGTGGCTAGCGAAAGAATTTGATGTGTCAATTGGGACAATTCAAAAGGTCGTTCGTAAGAAACTGCAATATCGGAAGGTGTGTTCACAGTGGGTGCCACGGATGTTGACCGACCACCAAAAAGAGGGACGCGTGGGATGGTGTTTGAACCACTTGCTGCGTTACAGAGTTGAGGGTGATGCATTTCTCTTCCGCATAGTGGCAGACGATGAATCGTGGTGTCATCACTTTGAGCCGAGCAGCAAAAGAGAGAGCATGCAATAGAAGCATGCTGAATCATCAAAAGCCAAAAAATTCAAGTTTACAGGTTTCCACTGACCGCATTGTATTTTACCATGAAGGGCTATTGTTAGCCAACTTTCAAGAACCTGGTGTCAACATCAATTCTACCCACTACTTGCAAACACTAGACAAGCTGCAAAAAGCCATCAAGAATAAAAAACCCGGCATGCTTTCTATTTGAAAGATTATTATATATCTACATCTATAACTGCAATGTTGTCTCTCATTTCATCTCATCATATTCCTCTTGTACCTTGCGGTGTCGAGGTGAAGTATAAGCAGCGGATGAGTGCCCGCTTATGGGTCTCATGTATCGATATTCCCATGGACTCTGTTATTCCCTGCGTCCATCGTTTATGTGGTCCAGTCTTCCTCTGCTTCCCTCTGGTCTGTACATCATTGCTTGTTGTGGTATACTGTTAGTTGGTAACCTACTTGCATGGCCAAACCATTTGACTTGCTGCCTTCTAATAAAATCTAGTGCAGCTATAACCCCAACTGTAGTCCTGATTTCTTCATTTCTGATCTTATCTCTTCTTGATACATTGAGTATTCTTCTCAGGAATCTAATTTATGTTGTTGTGATTTTTCTTTTCTCTTTTTCTGTCATTGTCCAGGTTTGGCATTGGTACATTGAGGTGGTAGGAAGATTGTATTGTAAAGTGCTTTCTTAGTAGTTGTTGATACATGTTTGTTCTTTAGTATTGGTGACATTTGTCCAATGAGTTGGTTTGCCTTATTGCATCTATTTTCGATCTCGTCTTCTGATTTGCCATTTGATGATATTATACTTCCTAGTTTAGTAAGCTGGTATAGCTTTTTTTTCGGTCAGTCCTGCCGGCGTAGCTTGAAAGCTCGTCGGTAGGTGTCCAGTGGTTTTGCATGTATCACCTTGTACCGGGAGGGCGCGCTTTAGCGATGCTACTCTTGGCTTGCGTGTGCGTGAACGTCTGTCCTGTCAGTCGCCATGTGCACTTGTGCGCTGGTGAGGCTCAACCGTAAATCGGGAGATCTGTTCGCAACTTAGACGAGCAATATCTTCTGTGGGCAGCTTCTCGCCTCATATGTGTGTGGTCTGGCGGTCAGTCCGTCTTCGGCGAAGACAATCTTGTGGATCCTATCAGAATTCATACGCTCATTGCTTGTCGCTACGCTTGTCTTAACACTGAAAATTAAAGGAATTGACGGAAGGGCCGTTTGCACGAGGCTCTCGAGAGCCAATATATACAGGGATAACTGGCCGTGGCAGCCTAACGTTCACTGCATCTGTGTCCGTCTTCCAGTCGTCTTGCCATGCTCGCCACTGGAGCCAGACGGACACAGACGAGAGAGCGGTGACGACGGAGTTGTGCGACCACTTCCTCGCTATATAAAACCAAAGCGCAAGTCATTCGTTCCTCATCAAAAGATGTGGTGTAATGAATGGTCCTCGTCATTCATGATGGACGATCATCGCTTCACTTCCTAGGTACTTGAAATTCTTTACTCGTTTCAAGGGATGTTCGTTTAGGCGAATCGTTGCTGTTTTGTCTTCTTCAGTTATAGTCAATACCTCTGTTTTACTTGTGCTAATGTTCATGTTATGTTCCCTACACATTTCGTTTAGACCAGTGTTTCCCAATCATTTTAGTGCTGTGCCCCACCTAAGCCTTTCTAAAATTCTTATCCCCCCCCCCCCCCCCCCCCCCCAACATATGCATCATTTTTAATATTCAAAAATTGAAATGTTCACTAAAGAAACTTGAATTTTTTTTTTTAAAGAAGGGCTCACGGTTCGCAGAGGGGCCAGAGCCCCCCCCCCCCCCCCCCCCGGTCCCGCGTAACTATGTGTTGGTTGTGTTGAGTGAATTTTTTTGTTTGTTGGTTTGGTTGTTACCCCAGACAAGCTGGTTCCCCTGCCTCCCCCTTTTTGTGTGGACCCTTAGTCTCACTGTGAGCTATTGCCCACAGTGGTCCACCAGGCCCACATCTAAGGTGAAGATATATGATGGGTTTTTATTTGATCACCCCTGCCCCATATCAGACCAGGCGCACTACTGGGGGGAGAGTAGCAAATTCACCCGATCCTAGCCAAAGGACCGATATTTTTTTGTTTTTTTTATATTCAGTCTTCTCATTTATTTCTTCTTTTTATCAAAGTTTGGGAAAGACGTAGGATTAATTTTCTTTAAATTTTATGTTGCCCTAGGACGCCAGTAAAAAATGTTTTTTTTTTTTTAGGTTTTAGGAGGACAATACTAGGAAATTATTGAGCAAACACAGTAAGTAAATTTTCAAAACATATAATGGAGAACTGAAATTCAAGTACAAAATAATTTTAATGAAACATTTTTCTATATTATTTTAATTATTAGTAATTATTTAAATTTACTGAGATCCTTGCGCTTGATGCTTGCTGCAAAGAAATTTTATGTCAGGTTCCAATTTAGTTAACTTTAGTCTCAAGTCTCCCCGTTGTGTTATATCCAGCCGATTTCTTCCATTTTCGAATTTCCCCCCTTTACAATCGAATTGCCTCCTCCCCCCCACCCCCACCCCCTGTGGGGCGTGGACCCCACGTTGGGAAACACTGGTTTAGACTATTCATGTGGTCTTGTAATTCAGATTCTGATTTTGCTATTAGTGCTTGGTCGTCCGCAAACAGGAGTTCTCTAATGGTTAGATTTGCAGATCGTTCTGTGTTCTCGTCATGCGGTGTTCTTGCGGTCTCTGTTTGGTTGGTTTCTTTACATATGTTGTCTATATATGTTATAAACAAGAGAGGGGACAGGACACAACCTTGTCGTGCTCCGGATCTTATGGTAAAGGGTTCTGAGTGTCCTCCAATTGCTCTCACTATGTATTCACTGTTGTTGTGTAAGCTTCTACATAGGTTTGTTAAATGTGTTCTCACTCCATATTGTTTAAGGATTTCCCACAGCTTGTTTCTATCTACTCTATCAAATGTCTTTTATTGGTCGACAAAGGCTACGTAGAGTGTGTCATTGAATTCGATTGATTTTTCTATAAGTTGTCTAAGAGAAAAAATGGCATCTGTGCATCCTTTGTTTTTCCTAAATCCAAGTTGTGTTTCGCTTAGCTGGGGTTCTATAATAGGTCGTAGTCTTTTCTCAAGAATTTTGAAAAATATTTTCCCAGTATGACTCAACAGTGAAATGCCTCTGTATCGCGTGCAGTCTCTTTTGCTGCCTTTGTTTTTCCAAACTGAGATAATTATGGCGTTTCCCCAGTCTTATGTATGAATTTAACTGTCTTTTTTAGTTCACTCAGCGGTCCATAGAGTTTATCTTCCACTGTCGTCTCTCTAGGCCAAATGGTTTTCCTAGATATGCTGTAATTTGGGCAGTTTTGGAGTATGTGCTCTGCTGTCTGCAACGCCAATCCACATGTGCACATGGCTGATTCACCAAAATCTTAAATTTTGTATACATGTGGTTGCATAATCTATTGTGTCATCGGCACCTTGCCGTCTTGACAGAGGATAGTTTGCTACTTTGTGCTTTAAAAAGGCATAACACTACAACCCATGGCGGTAGCAAATGTGACTGATAAGGCCAATTCGCGCTGTAAATATTCGTCCACACTGGATGCACTGTGAACACATGATCATTTCCACCATCATGCACCATCTTACGTCTCGCACGCTCGGTGTGTGACTTATCTGCAATAATTTTCTCCTTTGTCTTTATTCCATTTCTGATATTTGCCCTGCCATGCAACACGTTCAGCGGCGACTTGCTCCCAATGTGCATTATCAATGCCTGTATCAATCATGTCCCGCTTACACACATCTTTGTATCGTAGTAGAGGCCGACCCTGAGATCTCTTACCCATCTGTAATTCACCAAAAAAGATGTCCTTTGGTATTCTACCATCATCCTATCCTCCTAACGATGTCCTATCCATCTAAGTCTACGAAGACTGAGCATGGAACAAACCGTCACACAACCTGATCTTTCCAATACTTCAGTATTTGTGATTTTGTCTTGCCACTTAATACCAAGAATTCTTCGCAGACTACCGCATATGAAAGCTGTTTAAACATTTCTCTTGATGTGAGTAAGTTGTACCAGGCTTCACTGCCATAACGAAGAGTACTAAGGACACAGGCTTGATAGACTAAGAACTTTTGTTTTGGCAGGTAAGCTCCTGTTCTCCCAGACTATTTTGTTAACCTGTTCATTGTTGTTGCTGCCTTACCAATCCGGATGTTTATTTCCTGATCTAGGGATAATTTGCTATTTACCTCTGATCCTAGATATGTAAAATGGTCCTACTAGTCTCCAGTTCGGCGTCGTCAACTAAAGATTGATGGTACCTCATGTGCACCTTGTTACATAATCTATGTCTTCTTTTTGCTAATTGTTAAAAGAAATTCAGAACAAGCATTGGAGAATGCAGATAGTAGACGTTGTAATTCTTCCTCAGAGTGGGTCATAATTGCAGCATCATCTGCAAAAAGCAACTCCCTGATCAGTACCCTCCTAATTTTGGTCTTGGCCGTCAATCTCTGAGCAGTTGTAGAGTCCGCCATCTGAGCGTGAGTAAATGTATATACCACCATCCTGATCACGAAAGGCATATTTCAGTATAAGTGAAAAGTATATTCCAAAGAGGGTGCGAGCTAGTACACAACCTTGCGTAACTCCACTCTTGATTTCAAACTCTTCTTCTTAAGTTGCACCATTAAGCTTGATTATACCCTTCATGCCTGTGTGGCACGATTCTACAATGGACAGAAGAGTTGGTGGGCAGCCAATCTTCTTTAGTGCCTTGAACAGACCCTCACGACTGACCAAATCAAATGCCTTTGTGAGGTCGATGAAGGCAATAAACAGTGGCTGATTCTGTTCACGGTATTTTTCTTGCATTTGTCGCAATGAGAATATCATATCCATGGTACACCGGTTCTGCCGGAAGCCACACAGTGATTCGGGGTGGACCTGGTCTTCCAGGACTTGAAGTTTGAGCAGAACAATTCTGGCAAATACTTTCCCAACAATACACATAAGTGAGATACCCCTATAGATGTTACAGTCTTTCTGATCGCCCTTGTTCTTGTAAAGTGTTATGATGCTTGAGTCTTTGAAATCCTGTGGGACTCGTCCTTCTCGCCAGCATAGTTCTATTAGCTGGTGAATCTGTAGAGTGAGTGTGTCTTGCACACTCCTGATAACATCTATTGGAATCCTATCCTTACCTGCAGCCTTGCCAGATGCAAGTTCATTTATAGCACACTTAACTTCTCTTATGGTAGGAAGTGTGTCCAGGTGGTCAAGATTTGGCGGATCGTCTATGGCGAAGAGGGCATCATCCGCTAGTTTGTCTATGGCGTTGAGGGCATCATCCGCTAGTTTTTCTATGGCGTTGAGGGCATTATACGTTAGTTTGGTCTCACTTGAGTAAAGCTCCAAATAGTGCTCTATCAATCTATCCATCTGTGGTTTCTTATCAGTGATGATTTCTCCAGTATAGGTTTTCAGTGATGCACTTCTTTTGATCATTGGACTACAGTCTTTCTTTATCCCTTCATGCATGCTTCTGATGTTTCCCTTATCACTAGAATTTTAAATGGACTCACATAACTTGATCCAATAGTCATTTTCACATTGCCTGGCAGTCGTTTGCACATCCTTCCTAGCCTGTTTCAGCTCACTGGGAGTGTTACGAGTTGTGCTTTTCTTGCTTCTTAAGAGAGCTACTTCTTTTTATCAATCAAGGGCTGCAGCGTCTGGCTGTGTGCCGCAAACCAGTCCTGCCTCTTATGATCCACAGTGCTGTAAACCCCTACTGCTGTTTTATAAAGAGTTTCCTTTAGTATGCCTCACTTTTCAATTGCTGTACAATTTTCTGATATATTAGTGAAAGCGTCTTCACGTTACTGTTGGAACTCAAAGCACTTATCAAGATCATGGGTGTTAATAATTTTAATCCTGGGGCTAGATTTGTGTTTAGCTGTGTAGATTCTCTTTGGTCTCAGTCTAACCCTTGCAACAATCAAAGAAAGATCAGTATCAAAGTCAGCACTGTGGTAACTTTGAGTGAATGATGTTTGGTTCAGATGTTGTCTTCGTTTGATGCTGAAGTCCAGCTGATGCCAATGGCCGGATCTTGGATGTTTCCATATAACCTTATGCAGCTCTTTTGTTTTAAAAAAGGAGTTTGTAATACATAGGTCATTTCTGGTGCATTGCTCAAACAGCCGTTGCCCATTTTCATTCATGCGACCAATGTTGTATTTTAAAAGGCACACAGGCCATGAACTCGAGTACTTGCCCACACGAGCATTGAAATCACTGAGCATATAAATGTAGTCGGATTTTGGAACTGCCTTGATCACGGAGTCTAACTCCTCATAGAATGAACCCTTCACATCATCAGAGGAAGTGAGTGTCGGTGCATATGCAGTGATAATGGTGGCTAAACCACAAGAGGCTGCCACGCGCAAGAATAATAGTCTTTCATACAACCAGCTGGAATTTCAATCATTCCCAGTAGCGAATTCTTCACTGCAAAGCCCACACCATGTTGCCTTTTTTCTGCCTGCCTTCTACCCTTCTAAAAAGGTGTAATCGTTTTCCCTGAGTAAACCTTCCTCAGCGAGGCTAGTCTCCTGCAAGCCAGCAATATCAATGTAAAGACGATTGAGTTCGGCATTAATCACAGCGGTTTTTCTCACATCGTCAACATTCGTCAGGTCCGTGGAAAACCCCGGACACATGGTGTACATAATCAGTAACGTCAAGTCTCCTATTACACTCCATAAGACATAATGGATATGTAGTGGCAGACCAATATAATTATAGCATTCCAGTCTGCATTGAACTGAAATGAACAGAGTCACAAATGAGTTCTCACAAGAACGAATTAGTGCCAATCTGCACTCCAGCAGTGATGCGGTAAATATCACACAAGATGCCTTTACCTCCCAAAATAGTTCCTGGTACTTATTTTAGGCGGGGAGCCAAGGTCAATTTTGAAAAAAAAAACGGTCTATTTACAGATTAAAACCAAGACTCCCATAGGGACAGAAATGCATCTAGCCACTACTCTAGCCTGGCTCTCAGTATAAATAATACTTGTGAATATAAACTAAGCCAGCCTGGCTCTCAGTGTAAATGATACTTGTGAATATAAAATAAGCTAGCCTGGCTCTCAGTGTAAATGACACTTGTGAATATAAAATAAGCAAGCCTGGCTCTCAGTATAAATAATACTTGTGAATATAAAATAAGCTAGCCTGGCTCTCAGTGTATATGATACTTGTGAATATAAACTAAGCTAGCCTGGTTCTCAGTGTAAATGATACTTGTGAATATAAAATAAGCTAGCCTGGCTCTCAATGTATATGATACTTGTGAATATAAACTAAGCCAGCCTGGCTCTCAATGTATATGCTACTTGTGAATATAAACTAAGCCAGCCTGGCTCTCAATGTATATGATACTTGTGAATATAAACTAAGCTAGCCTGGCTCTCAGTGTAAATAATACTTGTGAATATAAAATAAGCTAGCCTGGCTCTCAGTGTAAATGATACTTGTGAATATAAACTAAGCTAGCCTGGCTCTCAGTGTGTATGATACTTGTGAATATAAAATAAGCTAGCCTGGCTCTCAGTGTATATGATACTTGTGAATATAAACTAAGCTAGCCTGGCTCTCAGTGTAAATAATACTTGTGAATATAAACTAAGCTAGCCTGGCTCTCAGTGTATATGATACTTGTGAATATAAACTAAGCTAGCCTGGCTCTCAGTGTACATAATACTTGTGAATATAACATAAGCTAGCCTGACTCTTAGTGTAAATAATACTTGTGAATATAAAATAAGCTAGCCTGGCTCTCAGTATAAATAATACTTGTGAATATAAACTAAGCTAGCCTGGCTCTCAGTGTATATGATACTTGTGAATATAAACTAAGCTAGCCTGGCTCTCAGTGTATATGATACTTGTGAATATAAACTAAGCTAGCCTGGCTCTCAGTGTATATGATACTTGTGAATATAAAATAAGCTAGCCTGGCTCTCAGAGTAAACAATACTTGTGAATATAAAATAAGCTAGCCTGGCTCTCAGTGTATATGATACTTGTGAATATAAAATAAGCTAGCCTGGCTCTCAGTGTATATGATACTTGTGAATATAAAATAAGCTAGCCTGGCTCTCAGTGTATATGATACTTGTGAATATAAAATAAGCTTGCGTGGCTCTCAGTGTATATGATACTTGTGAATATAAACTAAGCTAGCCTAGCTCTCAGTGTAAATAATACTTGTGAATATAAAATAAGCTAGCCTGGCTCTCAGAGTAAACAATACTTGTGAATATAAAATAAGCTAGCCTGGCTCTCAGTGTATATGATACTTGTGAATATAAAATAAGCTAGCCTGGCTCTCAGTGTATATGATACTTGTGAATATAAAATAAGCTAGCCTGGCTCTCAGTGTATATGATACTTGTGAATATAAAATAAGCTAGCCTGGCTCTCAGTGTATATGATACTTGTGAATATAAACTAAGCTAGCCTGGCTCTCAGTGTATATGATACTTGTGAATATAAACTAAGCTAGCCTGGCTCTCAGTGTATATGATACTTGTGAATATAAAATAAGCTAGCCTGGCTCTCAGTGTATATGATACTTGTGAATATAAAATAAGCTAGCCTGGCTCTCAGTGTATATGATACTTGTGAATATAAACTAAGCTAGCCTAGCTCTCAGTGTAAATAATACTTGTGAATATAAAATAAGCTAGCCTGGCTCTCAGTGTATATGATACTTGTGAATATAAACTAAGCTAGCCTGGCTCTCAGTGTAAATAATACTTGTGAATATAAAATAAGCTAGCCTGGCTCTCAGTGTATATGATACTTGTGAATATAAAATAAGCTAGCCTGGCTCTCAGTGTATATGATACTTGTGAATATAAAATAAGCTAGCCTGGCTCTCGGTGTATATGATACTTGTGAATATAAACTAAGCTAGCCTGGCTCTCAGTGTATATGATACTTGTGAATATAAACTAAGCTAGCCTGGCTCTCAGTGTATATGATACTTGTGAATATAAAATAAGCTAGGCTGGCTCTAAGTGTATATGATACTTGTGAATATAAACTAAGCTAGCCTGGCTCTCAGTGTAAATGATACTTGTGAATATAAAATAAGCTAGCCTGGCTCTCAGTGTATATGATTCTTGTGAATATAAACTAAGCTAGCCTGGCTCTCAGTGTAAATGATACGTGTGAATATAAACTAATCTAGCCTGGCTCTCAGTGTATATGATACTTGTGAATATAAACTAAGCTAGTCTGGCTCTCAGTGTATATGATACTTGTGAATATAAATTAAGCTAGCCTGGTTCTCAGTGTATATGATACTTGTGAATATAAACTAAGCTAGCCTGGCTCTCAGTGTATATGATACTTGTGAATATAAACTAAGCTAGCCTGGCTCTCAGTGTATATGATACATGTGAATATAAACTAAGTGTGCATTCACGGAGTTTGTGAAGCTGGGACAGGATTTATTGTTAGAAAGACGACACTTGATCAGATTCGCAGATGCTCACTAAAATGAAGCCTTGAAAGAACAAAAAGAAGCAGGTGAGACCACAGTTGGGGTTAGTTAATTATTATTCCAAATTCGTACCACATTTGATCTCCTTCACATCTGTCTTGTTTCCACTGACAAGAAAGGTCTTGCTAGTTGCGTGAATGAAACTAATAACGTGCGCATGCTTTGACAAATCAAATGTACTTTGATTGAGGAACCACTGTTAATTGTGCCTAGATTGATTTTACCTGTTTATTTAATGGAAGATGCGCCACTGCCAAAACAGAGGAAATAAGGATGTTCTGGAAGAGTTACTAGGCGATGCGGAGAAAGCTGCAAGGGGTTGGGAAGCAGATATTCTCCCTTCATATAGTAAAATCTTAATAACTGGCAACTGAAATGTTAGAACTGTATAACTGGAAAGGTGTTTGTCTGGAATCCACATGCCAAAATAAACAGGGAGGCCCGACAGCACACGGAGAAGAGAAGCACGGACAGAAATGAATAAAATGAGGAGGATAATAATGGCTATAGCTGAAGATAGGACGACGTGGAGTTATTTGTTTGAGGGCCTATGCCCCAAAAGGTGATCGAGGGCGAAAGTAAAAAGCCGATGCAGGTAAATGGTGTTGTCTGTGCGCTTATGCCGTGGTTAACAATGTCCTATTTCTTGTATTGTATGCTGGCAGTGGAAAGAGCCCCACGGAAACATAATGCGATATTTCTGGGCGTGAAAATATAAGCATTGCCTTGTCAGTGGACACTTTGCCAAATACCTCCTGTGTCGACGATTCTACATATTTTGTCGAATTATAAAGCATTAGCCATAATACATTATGACAATGTACTCGATAACGGAATAAATACTGCGATGGAATATGTTTCTGCAAGGCCTTGAATATACTCTCCTGTATCGCCGTGGGAAGGGCACGATGCGGTAGATTATTTGTGACCGCCTATGAAGATAGTTCCATAACTATATGGAAAAAAAGAGTAGACAGAGCGAATTAGTATTCTATGATCGTATCGTAATTGCTAACATTATGCTCTTCAAAGAACAATTTATCGTATGCTCTAGAGATGTGGACAAAAGGTATTGTTCTTCAACTACTGCATCGTAATTATGGATTATTATATCCAGAGAACAAAATATGGACATACATACTACCTCAGATATTCTACAGCCAAATAACGATTGCGGTGGACTTATTTAATTATTTAACAGTTAACTGTTTGTTATTAGTATTGGAGTTTGCAAGTAATTTTTAATTTATTTCACATAAATTTGTCTCGTGGAGTAAGTGACGTGAATTCCGAAACAAAGACATAGGATTGACTGCTTGATGGCATGTGCTATCTTGGATCTGCTCAACAAATCCATGTTTGTAGCAAAAGAAACTCCTGGTTTCAGTTAACTCGAAGAAGAAAAGGAAGCAATGGAGGGGAGGGGTGTAGAGCACCTACTGCACATAGTATTACAGAGAAGGTTAGACAAAGACCTGATAATGAATAAAAACACAAAAATAATGCCGTCGACGTATTATGATGCGACTTTGGTTATTTAGCTTTGCAATCGGTAAACTAGTTTTGGAAAGAAGCCTTACCGAGGGAAGGCCGACAGAGGGCCCATAGGACCCTTTCGCAAGAGGCCCAGAGGAGGGCTGCATATTCCACTGGCAAGAGATCAGGTTGTAGTTACTGAATTGGGCAGGATATAACCAGTTGCCACTTTGGCAGGAAAATACGTTATTGCTAAACAGAGATGAGAGACTTAAAGCGAAAACATGATTAAAGTATAAGTGGTATACAGATGCTTTGAACGGCTTAAATGAATGTACCCCGGAGGACGATGTCACGTCTGAATCATCTTTGGTACTTTATAAACAATTGCAACAGCCTGAATGATGATATTACTAGACCAACATAATCATCCTCCGTTAGAAAGTATGGTGAAGTAAATGATTTAATGTTTTTATGGTCGGACTGTAGGACAATATTACGACTATATCCTTATTGTGCACGAAGTCGAACAAATGGAACAGTCTGAAGGAGGTTTAATAGTATGTGACCGTCGATGACCACGAATAGCCCACATTGCTCCTTGGAATCCTTTTACTTCAAACACCGGCGCTGTGGCCTAGGGACAACGGATGCCTTTCACAATTCGCCGACACACCGAGTGGAGGGTTCGAAATCAGGTGTAGACGATTTGGAAACAGACCGCCTAGAGTTGATTCCGATAGTATTGGTATCGGTCGTTCAGAAAGTGATAGCAAACTGCCTAAAGTAAACACAGCCTAAAATATTAGGGTTGACAGCGACGTCCTGTAAAGGACACGCAACTAACTGTATTACTTGAAACTGCCAGTAGTATGCCACGTTCACCTCGCAGACACACACACTGAACCATAGTTTTAACTAGTGACATATTAAACAGTCTCCACCCAGCAAGCTCACCTCGCAGACACACACACTGAACCATAGTTTTAACTAGTGACATATTAAACAGTCTCCACCCAGCAAGCTCACGGGGAAATTTGCAGTCACGTGAAATGCCAAGTGCTAGTTTTTTTGCATATCCTTTACATGGCCGTCCACCGGGCTCTGGAACGCAAATTATTCCTCCCCACGACGCTTGACAGCAGAAGTGGATGATGATGATGATGATGATGATGATGATGATGATGATGATGATGATGATGATGATGATGATGATCCTTTACATGACGCTGCAGTCAACATCAGTATTTTTCAGCTGCTTTTGATGTACTAGACAAGTTTTACGTTCAGTAGTTTGCCATTGCTTTCTGAACGACCGGCTCACATACCCCCGTAAGTTACCAGAGCGACTAGAACCGCTGCCGATTCTGGCAGGTGCTATTTGCTTCACGTGGATATTCGGGATTACGAACAATGTCGCTAACCTCTAGGCCAGGGAGATCGGATAAGTGCTAGTAGTCCCGTGTAATTACAGGAACTGGTCACCTCACGTCATGTATCAGGAACTAGTGACGACGGGAAGTATCAGAGCCTAGTGTCACGTGAAACATTATCAAAGACAATATCTGGTTCACAAACAACGGAAGGGCCTTAGTTTCTTCTATAACTGCTTCACGTGGTCTAAAATATCCTGTTTACTCGGTTGCCTAGGCTACAATTTGAGCTTCATCTGGGCCGTAGTCTCCTTCTCGTTTCGATATTGACTGCCTACAGCGGGATCGATACTACTGGCTTTTTGTTTTAAAAGCATGGATTTAGAAGGCACCGGTTACTTGGTTTGTTCAGTCCATGTCATTTATTACCTCGGCAGTTGCTGAAATAGATGTATTTGATAATACCTCGTGTCAAATCTGAGTTAGGAATCCTTCTTGTTGGAGTATTTAGGGAACTGTTTGTGAAATAATATCTTGAACCCATGCTATACGTAATATGTTGTGGGATATTATGTCGGATTTTAACAAGTTATGTTCATTGGTTTGCCATATCCAAATGTTAATCAACTAAGTACTTTTTCCTCTCTCCACAGAGTTCACTGCGTAATGATTGAAAGTACCTAATGCGAAAACAAAACCTCGTCTGTTATAGAGACTTTATAAGGTGCCTATGCACAGATGAAGCCGTAGTGGCATTATCGCTAGCGCACTCGCCTGTCTAGACAGTTTCCCGGGTCGAACCCCCAGTACAGGTAGAATCATTTCCCGCACATTAGTCAACCCTGCCTCATAAATTTGCTACCAGACAATGTTCATATTTTTCTGGAAATTTTTGGGAAGAAAGGGCGATGAGAAAACGTAGTGATCACATGACCTGTGATATCGTGTTCTAGGATATGAGAACACGTAACACTTTACACCTCAGCACTAGTATATGAGCTGTGATATCGTGGTCTAGGATATGTAAACACATGACACTTTACAGCTCAACACTAGTATATGAGATGTGATATCGTGGTCTAGAAAATGTGAGCACATGACACTTTACACCTCAGCACTAGTATATGCTACTCAATAAATGTCCCGTATCAGTTTCCTGCTATGAGTTTGAGAAGTGATAGCGCCACCCCATGTTGTAGGCCTAGAGCAGGGAGCAAGAGGCGGCCAATCTGTCCCTCACTGAAACAAGAGATCAGTCTGTCCCTCACAGTAACAAGCGACCAGTCTGTCCCTCCTGTAACAAGAGACCAGTCTGTCCCTCACTGTACCAAGAGACCAGTCTGTCCCTCACTGTAACAAGCGACCAGTCTGTCCCTCACTGTAACAAGCGACCAGTCTGTCCCTCACTGTAACAAGCGACCAGTCTGTCCCTCACTGTAACAAGCGACCAGTCTGTCCCTCACTGTAACAAGCGACCAGTCTGTACCTCACTGTAACAAGAGATCAGTCTGTTCCTCACTGTAACAAGCGACAAGTCTGTCCCTCACGGTAACAAGCGACCAGTCTGTCCCTCACTGTAACAAGCGACCAGTCTGTCCCTCACTGTAACAAGAGATCAGTCTGTCCCTCACTGTAACAAGCGACCAGTCTGTCCCTCACTGTAACAAGCGATCAGTCTGTCCCTCACTGTAACAAGCGACCAGTCTGTCCCTCACTGTAACAAGCGACCAGTCTGTCCCTCACTGTAACAAGCGATCAGTCTGTCCCTCACTGTAACAAGCGACCAGTCTGTCCCTCACTGTAACAAGCGACCAGTCTATCCCTCACTGTAACAAGAGATCAGTCTGTCCCTCACTGTAACAAGCGACCAGTCTGTCCCTCACTGTAACAAGAGACCAGTCTGTCCCTCACTGTAACAAGCGACCAGTCTGTCCCTCACTGTAACAAGAGATCAGTCTGTCCCTCACTGTAACAAGCGACCAGTCTGTCCCTCACTGTAACAAGCGACCAGTCTGTCCCTCACTGTAACAAGCGACCAGTCTGTCCCTCACTGTAACAAGCGACCAGTCTTCCCTCACTGTAACAAGCGATCAGTCCCTCACTGTAATAAGCGATTAGTCTGTCCCTCACTGTGACAAGCGACCAGTCTGTCCCTCACTGTGACAAGCGATCAGTCTGTCCCTCACTGTAACAAGCGACCAGTCTGTCCCTCACTGTGACAAGCGACCAGTCTGTCCCTCACTGTAACAAGCGACCAGTCTGTCATTCACTGTAACAAGCGACCAGTCTGTCCCTCACTGTAACAAGCCACCAGTCTGTCTCTCACTGTAACAAGCGACCAGTCTGTCCCTCACTGTAACAAGCGACCACTCTGTCCCTCACTGTAACAAGCGATCAGTATGTCCCTCACTGTAACAAGCCACCACTCTGTCCCTCACTGTAACAAGCCACCAATCTGTCCCTCACTGTAACAATCGACCAGTCTGTCCCTCAATGTAACAAGCGACCAGTCTGTTCCTCACTGTAACAAGCGATCAGTCTGTTCCTCATTGTAACAAGCGACCAGTCTGTCCCTCACTGTAACAATCGACCAGTCTGTCCCTCACTGTAACAAGCGACCAGTCTGTCCCTCACTGTAACAAGCGACCAGTCTGTCCCTCACTGTAACAAGCGACCAGTCTGTCCCTCACTGTAACAAGAGATCAGTCTGTCTCTCACTGTAACAAGCGACCAGTCTGTCACTCATTGTAACCAACCACCAGTCTGTCTCTCACTGTAACAATCGACCCGTCTGTCCCTCACTGTAACAAGCGACCAGTCTGTCCCTCACTGTACCAAGCGACCAGTCTGTCCCTCACTGTAACAAGCGACCAGTCTGTCCCTCACTGTAACAAGCCACCAGTCTGTCCCTCACTGTAACAAGCGACCAGTCTGTCCCTCACTGTAACAAGCCACCAGTCTGTCCCTCACTGTAACAAGCGACCAGTCTGTCCCTCACTGTAACAAGCCACCAGTCTGTCCCTCACTGTAACAAGCGACCAGTCTGTCACTCATTGTAACAAGAGATCAGTCTGTCACCCACTTTAACAAGCGACCAGTCTGTCACTCATTGTAACAAGAGATCAGTCTGTCACCCACTTTAACAAGCGACCAGTCTGTCACTCATTGTAACAAGAGATCAGTCTGTCACTCATTGTAACAAGAGATCAGTCTGTCACTCATTGTAACAAGCGACCAGTCTGTCACTCATTGTAACAAGAGATCAGTCTGTCACCCTCTGTAACAAGCGACCAGTCTGTCACTCATTGTAACAAGAGATCAGTCTGTCACCCTCTGTAACAAGCGACCAGTCTGTCACTCATTGTAACAAGAGATCAGTCTGTCACCCACTGTAACAAGCGACCAGTCTGTCACTCATTGTAACAAGAGATCAGTCTGTCACTCACTGTAACAAGCGACCAGTCTGTCCCTCACTGTAACAAGCCACCACTCTGTCCCTCACTCTAACTAGCCACCACTCTGTCCCTCACTGTAACAAGCCACCAATCTGTCCCTCACTGTAACAAGCCACCAATTTGTCTCTCACTGTAACAAGCCACCAATCTGTCCCTCACTGTAACAAGCGACCAGTCTGTCACTCATTGTAACAAGCCACCACTCTGTCTCTCACTGTAACAAGCGACCAGTCTGTCCCTCACTGTAACAAGCGACCAGTCTGTCCCTCACTGTAACAAGCGACCAGTCTGTCCCTCACTGTAACAAGCGACCAGTCTGTCCCTCACTGTAACAAGCGACCAGTCTGTCCCTCACTGTAACAAGCCACCAGTCTGTCCCTCACTGTAACAAGCGGCCAGTCTGTCCCTCACTGTAACAAGCCACCAGTCTGTCCCTCACTGTAACAAGCGGCCAGTCTGTCACTCATTGTAACAAGAGATCAGTCTGTCACCCACTGCAACAAGCGACCAGTCTGTCACTCATTGTAACAAGAGATCAGTCTGTCCCTCACTGTAACAAGCGACCAGTCTGTCACTCATTGTAACAAGAGATCAGTCTGTCCCTCACTGTAACAAGCGACCAGTCTGTCACTAATTGTAACAAGCGATTAGTCTGTCACTCATTGTAACAAGCGACCAGTCTGTCATTCATTGTAACAAGAGATCAGTCTGTCACCCACTGTAACAAGCGACCAGTCTGTCACTCATTGTAACAAGAGATCAGTCTGTCACCCACTGTAACAAGCAACCAGTCTGTCACTCATTGTAACAAGAGATCAGTCTGTCACCCACTGTAACAAGCGACCAGTCTGTCACTCATTGTAACAAGAGATCAGTCTGTCACTCACTGTAACAAGCGACCAGTCTGTCCCTCACTGTAACAAGCCACCACTTTGTCCCTCACTGTAACAAGCCACCACTCTGTCCCTCACTGTAACAAGCCACCAATCTGTCCCTCACTGTAACAAGCCACCAATCTGTCCCTCACTGTAACAAGCCACCAATCTGTCCCTCACTGTAACAAGCCACCACTCTATCCCTCACTGTAACAAGCCACCAATCTGTCCCTCACTGTAACAAGCCACCACTCTGTCCCTCACTGTAACAAGCCACCAATCTGTCCCTCACTGTAACAAGCCACCAATCTGTCCCTCACTGTAACAAGCCACCACTCTGTCCATCACTGTAACAAGCCACCAATCTGTCCCTCACTGTAACAAACCACCACTCTGTCTCTCACTGTAACAAGCGATCAGTCTGTCACCCACTGTAACAAGCCACCAATCTGTCCCTCACTGTAACAAGCCACCACTCTGTCCCTCACTGTGACAAGCCACCAATCCAGGCGTTTTACCGGCAACAGACCGTGTTTGACATGACCAGCGCAGTTCGCTATCAGTTTCGCCAGCGCGCCCGTCAGTATACGTTATAGGACTACCTTATGTACGGATCTGTCAGATTAAGGATTTGTTAACAATCTGCATATATCGAATGATATACGTCAACTGGAAAACTACTCCACATACTTTTGCAGATATAAACAGTTCAAGGTATGAAACAACTAGAATATCTCATCTCATCTCATCTCATCAAGTGCTCTTGTACTTTTCGGTGTCGACGTGAATGCCTCGACGTAACTCCATTAATATTGAATATGGAAATTAACATCAATTGCTTTTGAACTCGTCAATAGAGAATAATAAACTTCTCATCTTAAATTTCGGGAACAAATGTGAAAACAGACTGACGCAATCCAGCGAACAATATCACACGTCTATTAATGTGCTGGATAACAATAATAAGCTATAGCCTCATAGACTGTAAACTGCCCGTTTACACAGGGTCGGTGTTTATCTATTGTCTATGACTAGATGCCCTATTCTATCCATTTCAACTTGAAGCGCAGTCTTCTATTTCGCCGTTCCGAATTCAGGACTGGTCTAGGTTTGGTCCTTATATTGATAGTTTCCTTGTCACTAGATTCCTCCTCCTGTTATTTACTTGCCGAACCTCGCAATCATTGCATCCAGCTCTTCATCAAACACGGGCTTCACGAAGACACATCCGCGCCGTAGCAGAATCTCACGTCTGTTTTCTTGTTGTCCTCTGACGTCTACGGTTTCTCTTGGTTTCCGTGTTGATCGTTCCGTTTGGTGTGTCCTTATGGGAAATCCCTTTTCTCCTTTTATGTATCTTCTTCTAGTGCGTGCCCGTCACATGGCAGTGAAGTATATACAGCAGGAGAGTGTCCGCTTATGGGCTTCATGTATCAATATTCCCATGGACTCTGCTATTCCCTCCGTCCATCGTTTACGTGGTCGGCCTCTTCCTCTGCTTCCATTTGGTCGGTACATCATTACGTTTTGTGGTATACTGTTAGCTGGTAATCTACTTGCATGGCCAATCCATTTGACTTGCTGCTTTCTAATAAAATCTAGTGCTGCTATAACCCCAACTTTAGTCATGATTTCCTCATTTCTGATCTTACCTCTTCTCGATACATTGAATATTCTTGTCAGGAATCTAATTTCTGTTGAGGTTTTTCTTTTCTCTTTTTCTGTCATTGTCCATATTTCGCATTGGTAGCATAGAGCTGGCAGGAAGATTGTATTGTAAAGTGCTTTCTTAGTAACTATTGACACATGTTTGTTCTTTAGTATTGGTGCCATTTGTCCGATGAGTTGGTTTGCCTTATTGCATCTATTTTCGATCTCGTCTTCGGATTTGCCATTTTATGATATTACACTTCCTAAGTATTTGAAACTCTTGACTTCTGTAAGGGGATGTTTGTGTAGGTGAATTGAATATACCTTGCACAAACAACAAAGAAACATATGCTGTCTCAAGAAAACACATATCTTCAGAAATGTAGCTTCCTAAAATCAGAGAATGTCAGAGCCTTCGATATGAGAGGCATGACAGGAAAGAAGAAGGAATACTCACATTTGCATGCAACTATACAAAGGCATGTCAGATAACTAAATGTATGAAGTGAGCAGTATACCAGATGCTACCAGAAAGATCAGACTTTTATTGACTGGACTACTAAAGCCGCAATGATCGTCCATTTTCTATAAAAACTGTGTTGAGGCAAGAACCAACATCACTGCACTCGGGACATTTCCTTACGTGCTCTGTCCTCATCTTAACAGCCAGCGAAGAGTCCAAATAGTAATGGTATCAGTTATAGTCTGATTATGTTTCCGTATGCCCTTTCCTCGGCATGCTGACTGTCCGTCAGATCCCCTGGTCATGCATGACCTAACGCTCCATTCTCTTCAGGCTATGATATGTATCTGCTCCTAGACGCAATATACACCATCTCAAGGTTATACAGTCTTCAAACAAAGCAGCAGCAGCAACATTATCATAGTTCGCTAGATTAAGAAATTACTGGCATTAGTTATACCAGCTGTGCGCTCTGCCATGAAAGATAGCACCGACATTGGCATATAGGGTAAACATACTGCGGTCGAGATGTGAAGTCACTAGAGTAAACATACTGCGGTCGAGATGTGAAGTAACTCAGAGTAAACATACTGCGGTTGAGATATGAAGTGAATCGGGGTAAACATACTGCGGTTGAGATATGAAGTGAATCTAGAAAAACACACTGTGGTTCAGATGTGAAGTGAATCGGGGTAAACATACTGCGGTCGAGATGTGAAGTAACTCAGAGTAAACATACTGCGGTTGAGATGTGAAGTGAATCGGGGTAAACATACTGCGGTTGAGATGTGAAATGAATCGAAGAACAACTGATCCAGAAAAATAAATGGTGTGCCAGGCGGGAGCAGAACCCTGACCCTTGTCTCAGCAAACACCAACCACTCCAGCATGCGGCCCTGCCAACATCTATAAGTATAAGAGTATTAGTGTACACGCACACACTCGCAGATATAGTATATATATTTGTGTGTGTGTTGTTTTTGTTGTTGCTGCTGCTGCACATACACACGTGTATGTGATTGCGCGCCGCGTAATAAAATAACTGTTGCTAGACAGAGTAAAATGAAAACATTGCTGACTGTGACAAAATCGATGGCAACACAGGTGCTAAATTCCAGCTATCTGTTGAGATCAGTCACGCACAGCTTCAGATGAACACAGTTGTTAGAGAGATTGCTTCTTGTGGCTAAATAATTGGCTATGGAATGAAGTCACGACCACTCGGGCTCACGAAGCAATACTAGAGATTCCTCTCTGTATTATTTGCATTGCTGATACAGCAATCTGATGATAACTGCTGATAGCTTTGATATAACACATGGAATCAGTGAGTTTTGCATTTTACCCCTTATCTGTTTAACTTGTATACTGAAAACATCATGAGGAATGTGAGAGAAAATATTGACGAGGAGCGGTATGATCCCTGTGTAATCGGAGGACTAGAAATATCCGAACTTCGAACTTCGAGATGGTGACGACACAGTGTTACTATGAATGACATAAATAATAATTGAAAAAGTAACAAGCCAGCGAAAAAGTAATATAGAAAACTAAGGTTATGTCTCAGTAATTAAAATGAATACCTCCGACAAAACTATAAAACAACGATGTCTACAGATACTATATATTTAGCGTAGTGGAGAGGAAGTAAAGAACGTGAGCAGTTGGCGGACGACGAACATGTGATGACACGAAGTAGAAGAATATTGTTCTCCAAATATGACAATAATTAAAGCTTTAGTTAGTTAGTTAGTTAGTTAGTTAGTTAGTTAGTTAGTTTAGTTAGTTAGTTAGTTAGTTAGTTAGTTAGTTAGTTAGTTAGTTAGTTAGTTAGTCGCGGTTCAAACTTCACGGCAACGGGTTGTCTCTATATTGCTCCGTTCCTGTGACAGTGAATATCACACAAAATGCTCTTCACTGCCCCATGTGAACAATAGAATAGACAGGAGTATCGGCAAGCAAACAGCCCGCACAGGTACACTGTGCATAACGCCGTCGCCAGAATGCCAACACAAAAGTCCTCCATGAAAAATACAGTTCATCGTCGATGGAAACGGTAGTCACCAGAAAGACTTCATTGACCCGGGTTTTATCCCATATGGCACGGTCTCTTTCCGCAGGGCGACCCACTGAAATCGCCGCACAAAGCACGAACTCCGTAGCTACAGTGACGACTCCCAGGAGTCTCCTGAAAAATGCACCCATGAACCGAAAAGGCAAACCAGTCAATCCAGCAACAGCTGGCCTTCGTTCCAAACATGCATTTCACACTAAAAACAACCGCGGACAGACGCAAAAGCATCCCGCGCGAAATTCACTGCTCACAGTGTCTCGCCACGCACTCACTCAGTAGCAGAGCGACGGAACCATAGCCTCCTTAGTCGCCTCTTACGACGTGCATGGTAGGCAACAGTGTTACTATTCTTTGCTCCCCCGTATGGGCCACGGCACGACGGGCAATCATAAACGTAGATGTGACGACACCTGAAGCGGTGCATCAGACAAATTAAAGCCTTTATAGATTGGAACAGATAGAAACAACAAATGTCTGCGTATTGGGCGCAATTTCCAGTGGAAACATGAAAGGATGGAAGTTGGACTTTCAACAAATCATCTGACAAGTACAAATGTGTTTTTGAATATAAGTAAGTGTTCCTGTCGAGTAAAACGGGACAAGAAACAGATCAATCAGACAGATCAAATAAGAATTCGATGTTGAAGAAGACTGGTAATGAAGCTAAGTAAAATGAGGGAAATGACTGAATGCAACATAAATGAATGTATGGACCAGATATCTGTGGATGGTGGTGTACAAGGACAGGGAGAAGAGGGAGACCACAACGTAGATGTGACGACAACAGAAGCAGTGCATCTGACTTATTATAGTGATACAGATTGAAAGAGTTATTGGGGGGGGGGGGAGTGAGATAGAGAGAGAGTGAAAGAGGGGGGGGAGAGAGAGAGAAAGAAAGAGAGAGAGAAAGAAAGAAAGAGAGAGAGAGAGAAAGAAAGAGAGAGAGAGAGATAAAGAGAGGGGGGAGAGAGAGAGGGGGGAGAGAGAGATAGAGAGAGATAGAGAGAGGGGGAGAGAGAGAGATAGAGAGAGAGAGAGAGGGAGAGAGAGAGAGAGAGAGAGAGAGAGGTGCCGGTTCTGTGTATTAGCCGCCTCGTGGCGCATATATGTGGCCGCATATGCCAATGCGTATTGAGTGACAGTAAATGTGCTATTAGATTCCTAACCCAACACACAGCACGCGGGGTGTTCTTGTCACTGTTCTCTATCATTGGCAGGGGTTACAATATTCTAACATTATATTGCGTGATATACATAGTATGCTGGTGCTGTGGCACAGGGGCAGTGAATCCGTTTTACAATTCCTCGACATACGGATTCTAGGGTTCGAAGTTATTTGCACACATTTTCAAATCACGATCGGCTGGGGTTGAAAAAAAAAAAAAAACAACGTTCTGTCACGGACATGCAACAAATTGTATACATCGATTACGAGTACAGTATTTTATTCTTTATATTCTAATAAAAACTAAACAACAATAGCACATATCAGTTTTTAATTCCTTGTATGCTATTTTCAGTATGTTACTAACAACCCTCAGCCAAGGTTGAGATTCTAGCTGTTTACTTCGATTAGTTTGCCAATGCTTTCTGAATGGGACATCAGCGCTGAAGTCCAACTGATCAATGCAAGTAACGATCCCCATTACATAGCCATCAGCGCAGCGGAAGTTCAAGCGCAAGCACATGAATCTCCGCGTCCATTTGGACTGCCCATACATAAGTACCGTGCCCTAACAACATGTATGTATATATTCATACAGTTAGATGTTCACTCTTCTTGCTTTCTTATTTGCCAATTCCTCAATTATATCCGATATGTTCAAACTTCCACACAATTCCTTCTCTACAGCCAACAGCACCAGATCATTAAAACTTTCAAATCGTTGACTTTCTTAAATGTGTCTATTTACGTTTGAGTTTCGAAAAACGCCTTTCATCTGATGCAATACAAACTGGTAATATCAGAAGAATTCTCAAAGCAGTACACGGATTAGGAAATGATGATACTAACTTTATTATTATTATTATTATTATTATTATTATTATTATTATTATTATTATTATTATTATTATTATTATTTGTTTTGTTAAATATATTAAGTTTTTAAAATGGGTCTACCCATTGTAAATTTCCCTTCTCAAAACTCCGTACCTTGTCATCTCATTGGAGAGCTGAAGACAATCAATAACCATATTATCATATGCTTCCTTTGTTGGATAGCAGCTACCCTGCAATCTTGTAGAATTGCTCTCCGTCTACGTTCAAGGACTTCGGAGGCGTGCATTATTACTCTGAGATTGCCACATAAATCTGCAATATCACCTGTGTTGTTCAATGTATACACAAGCAAGATTGCAAGCACTGGATCACCAGGAAATGGAAAGATACTGACATGTGCAGATGATGCCTCCGCGTATAGGCATATGAGAGACTGGGCGCAAATAGCGCAAGAGTTGCAGGAGACAGTAAACAAAATGATGGACTGGTGTACACAGATGGGTAGTGTCGTCAATCCAAACAAGGCATCTGTGATATGGTGCTCTTTAGACATTATGATTATTAAGGTTAACGTCCCAAGTCTTACAATAAATGACATAAACGTTAACCGAAAAAGTAAACTCAGGCACCTGGGAATCACCTTCGACAGAAGCCTGTTATTCGGAGATCTTGTGGAAGCAGCTGTTGTGAGACCTAATAAGAGCCTCGGTGCTCTGAAGAGCATGGCAGCAATGAACATGAAGCAAAGAATGTTGTTCATACGCTATCAACATACGTAATTGAGTATGAAATATGGATTGGGACTATTCACGGTGTCAAAGTGTCAGCTGACAAAACTAGAGCGCATACAGAATGAAGCTATTCAGGTGATACTGAGATGCACGAGGAACACGCCAGAAGTGTGTATGCGATACATTCTAGTCGTACCCACTATTTCAGGCAGACTCAAGGTGCTGGGGGATAAACCATAAGTCCGAGTGCCTGCAGACATGGAAGATTCATTTCAGACCCCCCCCCCCACCCCCGGACCTTGTTTGTTTGTTTGTTGTTGTTGTTGTTGTTGTTATTGTTGTTGTTGCATGAAGCCTGGTCTTAATCTAAAGCCACATGCTGATCAGAGGAAAAATCATGGATGGCTCATGCAGAGAACACAATCAGAGAAGTGTGCATACTTGACAACATTGGGAGAAGAGAGGAGTTGGTCAGAATGCCATTGTAAAAGCCAGGGGATTCGTGGCGAAGATTGGTGGACGGTGGTTGGTGCAGGAGAGCCTGGCATATGCTACCACATCTAGTCTGAGAATAAAGGTGGAGGTAGTCACGTTGGCGTTCCGCTGGCTGGAAGACAAAATACACGCATATCGTAACTGTAACACACTCACAAAGAATAAGAATTTGATGAGAAAGATGAAGACAGGCATGCTTCGAGCAGACTAGCAGGCTTCCATTCAAAACAAAAACAAAAACCAAAAAAAACAAAAATAAATAAAAGAAAGAAGGAAAACATCTGTTGAATTTGTTCCCTAGGACATGATGGTGTGGTCGGAAACAAGCAAGCGGCCAGGTTGGCTGGCTCAGCGCCCCCTCGTGGGGTATTTTATTATGATAAGGCAGATATGGTCGCAGCCCTTTGGAATCACGTGTATAGTGCAGAGGAACGGGTAAATGGACACATGGCCCTCGGGCTGGCAGGCGAGCGTGCTAGACCCTGTGCTACCGCGGCTCCGGGGGGGGGGGGAGAGGGGGCTGCGTGGTCTCGAGGTATGGTATCCGCCTCGAGTGCTGGGGGTCCCGGGTTCAAGCCCCGGTGATGCCGGGATTTTTTCTCGTGGACCTCTAGTAATAAATTTCCCCTGGTCTCTGGGTAGTGAGATCGGACGCCCGTGTGTATTGTTGCGCACGTAAAAAAATCCCTTGGCAGTTGGAAATCGAAAAAGAGTAGCCTAACGGCGCTGCCAGGGCAAAATTTTAAGTTAAAAATCTACCCAAAGTATTTCAGGATCCTCGCCGGTGCTACGGAGTTCGTGCACTTAGCTGAGTTTCTTCACACTCAGGTTTGAGTTAGGAGGAGAACGGAGCACTTATGGGTTGCACCCGTGTGCTGTGATGTTGGTCCATCGACTAAACTAAACTAAACTAAACTAAACTAAACTAAACTAAATTAAACTAAACTAAACTAAACTAAACGGGTAAATGAGAGAATGATGCTGCAGGGAATGACCAGAGGATCAGGCCGACACTTAAAACTCCAAGGGAACGATAGAATGACACATAATCAGACTACCACTTTTACTATTAGTATGGTACTCTTCGCTGGCTGTTGCAGATGAGGACGGAACGCGTATGGGAATCTCCCGAGTGCTGTGATGATGTCCGTTCTTGACTCAACTCAACTGTACTCAACTCTTCCTTTGTTAAGTAGCATGAAACAAGACATATACATCAAATCAATTTACTTTTTATTTCCTCTTCGATAATTTCTAAAATTTCAGAAATCAGTTTAAACACATTGTGCTAGTCCTGTAGATATGTTGTATATAATCATTTAAACTTTTCAAGGTTTATTTTAATTGCAATCTCAGAGATCGCACTGCTTTTATTATACTCGCCCACTTGTATCACTTACATATTTCAATGTAAATCTACTAATTTTAAGCTTTAGTATGTTCGACCTGAAAGGGCATGCAGAAAAATGCTATACAATTCTTCGATAATGTTAAATAAATTAACTATTTGAAATGTAACTTTGGCAGTATCATTCACAACTAACTTTAATGAAAAGGATGCATAAAAAAGGCTCTAGAATTTATGTTTCTAATTTCCTTTTGCAAACCATTATGTTTATCAAGCATATGTGTCCAGTGACATACCCCTTTCCACACATAATTTTAACATCTAGTTCATAATCTGTTAAGAGTTCACTAAGTTTAATTTTAAAGCAAACAAATTTCAACAAAAGCAAAACACACAATTTGAATTTATAGAATATATTAACCAAGGTCTTTGAAATTGTTCATTGAGAGATAAAAGTCTCTCATACTGTGAAACAGAAAATTATCTTCCTTTGTTATCTATAAAAAAAATTTGATATTTGTTGGCGCTGTCGGTCCCTTATGAATCATGATTTCTAATAACCAATTATTAATCATAGTTGGCCAGTTAAAAGGATCTCATATATCAAACTCAGTCGTTGATTTAGCACAATTATGTAACGAATGGTTCTCAATACAACTTAATCCAGGGGCTGATACTTCATGACATAATTTCTACCTTGATGCTTGATGTTTCACCTTCAATTTTATTCTTACTGTCTGAAATGGATTCTATATCAATTTCTAAAAGTTCCAAATAGTTAGGCCGTCCCGGCCGCGCTAGGAATGTGTCTGCCTGCGTGCATGGAAGTATTGCACACCCGCAGAACCGACACCTCATGAGATCTACATTCGAGAGGTTTGTGGGATTACAAGGAGTTATATGAGTTGAGAGCACACATGTATGGGAGCGACGGTAGCACAGTGGCTAGTACACCTGTTTGCCGGCCCGTCGACATGTGTTGAAGTACAAACATATTTGTGTGTTCGCGGTCGTCGGGTCGCGGGTGCGCTTTTGTCGTCATTCGCAACTGCGAGCGCTAACAAGACAAGTCACCTGAACAAGTCAAGAAACCTGATACGGGGGAAAATGGCACGTGCAAGAAAACCAAAAGACACGCGGTATCCAAGATGTGCAGCGTGGGAGCCGACAAGAGGAAGAACGCGGAGAACCTGCCTGCGAGCTGTAACAAAGAACCTGAACCTACAGCTACTATTGAAGCCACCACGAGGGAGACCGTCGACATCCCACTACAGACAAGAGCCAAACCTACTGAGAAGCAGAGAGAGGAGAAAGATACCAGAGTCGGAAACACCGACTCACCGTCAATCAAGTGGGTTATCAAACGTATCCAAGTGGAGCTATCAGACGAAGAAATCTTGAAGCAGCTACAAGAAGAGAATCTGCACACCCGATTCTTGTAGGCGGAGCGGCTCCTCACCTACTCCAAGATTCCCACAATATTGGCGGTGGTGACGACAGAGGGCAGAGAGATGCCGACCACAATATCAATCAACAAGAGAATGCAGCAGTCAGAGAGATACATCCCAAGGATCACCCAATGTTCCAGATGTCAGAGGGCCGGCCACAGCAGAGCAGCATGTCGCAGTAAGACGGAAATCTGCCGTTACTGCGCCGATCACCACGCCTTCAAGGAGGTGTCCGCTGTACACGGACTTCAGAGCACCCAACAACAAAAGAAAGTGCGCCAACTGCCTAGGCAAGCATGGAGCAAGATACTTGGGCTGTCCGTACCTGCAACGACACAGAGACGTGCTAAAGTTTGCCGTCAACACAAAGACACCATACAACGAAGCAAGGCGGAGGTGCGAGACAACCACAAGCATCTCACAAGCGGAAAAAGCTCAACTGCAAGACCAGATAGATGAGCTAAAGAAGCAAATCAAGCTACTTCAAACATCGGCACCGACCAGAAACAATGAAAAGACGCTGGCTGAAATACAGGATATACAGCGAAACATCAAGCAAGAAGTGGAACATATGGTAAAGACGACAAAGAAGAATGAAAAGATTCTACGGGACATCAAAGCGGAGAGAGAAATGCTAAAAAGGGATCTAACCCAAAGCAAGTCAGCTGAAGCCAAGGAAATGATCACAGAAAAGCCGCCAGCTAAAACCCAACAAAATACCGAGATGTTAACGTGCTACATGAAATCCAAAACGACATCGGTATACCACGAGACCACTGGAAAAATCATAGGGGAGGCGAGTGACGACGGCACAGATTACCCTCCTCCAATGACAATGGAGAAGTTCCTAGCGTTGGGTAGAATGAATGAACTCGAGCTAGCAGAATGCGAGAGGAAAAAATAAAGCAGATATCTCGAAATGGACACGGGGCTAAAGAATCAGCAGGAGATAATGCGCAAACAAGAAAATGAAACCGTCGAGAAGCTTCTACAGAAAATACACAAAAAAGAGGCCAAAAACAACAACAACAACAACAACAACAAACAAATAAAAAGTCCTTTTAAGGACTGCAACCAGTCAAGCCAGGCGAACCAGCAGCCTTCATCAACAACAGACATCACCAGAGGAGACGGGTCCTTCTAAGGACTGCAGCCAGTCAAGCCAGACAAGCCAGGAACCTGCACCAACAAGAAAACCACAATAGGAGATGGGCACAAAGGATAGCCGCCGACCAACCCCCAGCTGACGTCACAGACACAAACCAACATAACTAGTCCTAGATAGAACCCACTCGTAAGAGCGCATAAGACAAGAATTAGAGTGAATGAACCCACAAAAACCACGGACCTCAACAATAAACACAGCAGAAAGAAACAGGTTGAACGAGGCCGAATTTGGAATTTTTGTTTTGAAAATGGAATTGGAATAGTGCTTTCGGCGGCCTATATTTTCAAGTATCAAACACATACTGTGGCGTAAGCAATACACTATTATAGAGATATGCATGTTTATATTGTCACTCCCCTTGTCTGTGAACTGATAATTTTAGACCTTAGATTTCCCTGACTCGCGCTCTAGTCTGATCAATGAACTGCTTTTATACGTCGGGCAGGCTGTCTACGTCTTGATGGTCGATTTTTCTCATTAGATTCCAGTATGCAACATTACTGGCAATTATATTTCGTCACACAATCAATCAATCAACGCGGACCGACGGGATGTAGGTCTGGCATGGTAGAACTAATTGAAGTCATTATTCCGTAAGATGTTCAGGGAGACACCAAAGTACATTTACACTGCCATTATCGATGCGTGTTTACTTGCTAAGTCAACAATAATTCCTAGTGATTACGCGTTTCTTATCACATCAAATTGCGTTACAGATAAGACGGGAAGCAAGATGGGAGATGGGGAGATGAGAGAGAGAGAGAGAGAGAGAGAGAGAGAGAGAGAGAGAGAGAGAGAGAGAGAGAGAGAGAGAGGAGATACACACATACAGAACCAACATGTTTTCCTCTTGGTCAGTTCAGTGTCAGTATCATGGATGTGTAGTTTATGTACCGCGTCAAACTACAGAAGGCTTAATTACAAACAACTAGGTATATTTAGCTCCTGGGAAAAGCACAGACATGCTAAACACAAACACGGGGTACACACCCTACAATGGACTCCACACATGTGAAACAGAGTGAAAATTATCAAGAACAAGGATCAATCAACAAATATATAATAATAAAGTAATAATATTTTTTTTTTAAATAAGTATTATATGACATCACCAACAACCGACGTTTAGATTCTTAGAATCAATTTCAAGAACAGGACAACACAAACAGATATAAAGAAACAAACACAACATGATGAAATAATCTTCTCTGTTGTCAAGAAGGCACAAAAGTGGGGTCCAGTACGGTTGTGAACGGTAAATAATGCCTGACATGCCCACACGTTATTCAGACACCGGTGATCACATTCCCCCTAGACACCCTCTCATTCATTCACATGCATATCCTGCAACCTAATATATGTTATCATCTGCAAACGATGTGACATGAAGTATATTTGTCAAACTGGTAGACGGCTTGCCGACAGCTTTAGGGAACACTTTGCCTTGGAGACATAATTCAAAACTCTGACAAACCTGTCGCTAACCATTTTAATTCATCGAATCATGATGGAGTCGATGATGTATGAGTCACTGCATTAAAGCCTTGCTCCTCTAACAACTACATTAGGCTTACAATTTAAAGCCAGTTGATAAACTCTATGGGATGCATCCATCCAGCGGGAATCAATACTGTTGTGGATGCAAATGTATAACTCTGCTGTCTTACTCCTATATATTTATATCTGACCGTTCGGCAGCTGAACTATACTCAACCTTTATAGTAAAAGAGTACCTTTCAAAACCGTACTGAACCCCATTTTGTGCCTTCTTGACAAGAGAGAAGCTATGTTTATTTTATCACTGTGTTTTTTTTTTCTTTATATCTGTTTGTGATCTCCTGTCCTTGAAAAATATTCTTAGAATCGAAACATCGGTTGTTGGTGGTGTCCTACAATACTTAAAAAATTTTTTTTTTTATTACTGTAATGTTATATATTTGTTGGTTGTTCCTTGTTCTGCATAATTTAAACGCTGTTTCACTTGTATGGAGTCCAGTGTAACGTATGTAAACTAGTCTCAGCTTTTCGCAGGAGCTAAATATACCTAATTGTTTGTAATCCACACTGTTATATCTTTCTGCAGCAGCTGCTTCTTTTGTACAGTAGGCTGACAGTCCAGACCTCTAATGGGCTCGGCAGTAACATACGTTGAGCTATGGCGGCTAAGTTGTCGGTGAATTCTATGGACAAATGAGTTCTACGTAATAAGCCCATTGCTCTGGAGTTCATATCGTCGGGCCCTTTAGATAGACTTGCGTCCATGGAACTGAAGTTGTTGTAGAGGCTTTCCTCCCAGTCCAGTTTCACAGTAGCAGCCCCACTTGATGTTTTGTAAAGCTCTCGTTGCCCTCTCCGAACTCAGAATCTCCCTTAGTGTGCCAGACCTGCACTGGAATTTCACAACAACTAAGAGGTATATGATTAACCAGGTCCTGATTAAACATATGACTAGCCAGGTCATGTTTCAATATATGACATTCGGACTGGCCGCACATGTTAGGTGTGTGACTGTAGGTAGACTCTAACCCAATGCCCAGAGAGAAACGTGCAAGAAAACTAGCATCACATTTAGAGACACAATCATAGTATCTGTACGTACACCACAAGCAGTCACGGCGACTTCACGTTGGTGTATCGTGCAGACCCAATGATTACTCTAAGGTGAGAAAGGAACGGCCGGGAGTAAGTGAACTAGTCACCTCATGTGAAAAGACAATCCATATAGTATACGTCATATGTCTTCCCCATTTGGGGACATGGGCTCTCAGCTAAACCATGTCAAGCTATCTTTTGTTATTTCTTCCATCTTCCTCCACATCTTCCCAATATTATTCATCTTTGTCTCTAATTCTCTTCTCCAAGTGTTTTTAAGTATTATGCTTTTTTTTTTTTTTTGCCGATTGCAGACAAAAGCTATATTGATCTAAGCTGTTGGTTGGCAGGGATTTGGTTAGTTCTATGCATGAGCTCTACATTGATGACTTTGTCATGCCATTGTATACCTCCTATTCTGCACAGGTGCTAATTAGTGAACGTTTGTAGTTTATTTGTAGTTCTTGTAGTTGTTCTCCGTGTTTCTGATCCATAGAGTAGAACCTTTTAAATATTGCAGGTCAAATATTTAGACATCTTATTATGTAAAACTAGCCAGACTTGCTGTGGAATTAGCCGGAAACAAGACCTCGCCAAGGTTTTAACGGATCGCAAGTCTGTCCGCCATATTAATGCGGAAGTCCACCTCGTACTACAGAATGATTGTAATCTTATTGTGCATCACTCGTGCGCCTGCAACCACAAGGACAGCAACTATCATTAGAACCACTGATACATCTAGGCTCACATATAACTAGACACTTAGTACTAGCACATCACTAGTGCGCCTGTAACCACTAGGACAGCAACTATCACTAGGACAAGTATTCCTGTAACCACTAGGACAGCAACTATCACTAGGACCACTATTACATCTAGGTTAGACACTTACATCTAGCACATCACTCGTGTTCCTGTAACCACTAGGACAGCAATTATCACTAGGACAAGTATTCCTGTAACCACTAGGACAGCAACTATCACTAGGACCACTATTACATCTAGGTTAGACACTTACATCTAGCACATCGCTCGTGTTCCTGTAACCACTAGGACAGCAATTATCACTAGGACAAGTATTCCTGTAACCACTAGAACAGCAGCTATCACTAGGACCACTATTACATCTAGGTTAGACACTTACATCTAGCACATCACTCGTGTTCCTGTAACCACAAGGACAGCAACTATCACTAGGACCACTATTACATCTAGGTTAGACACTTACATCTAGCAAATCGCTCGTGTTCCTGTAACCACTAGGACAGCAACTATCACTAGGACCACTATTACATCTAGGCTAGACACTTACATCTAGCACATCGCTCGTGTTCCTGTAACCACTAGGACAGCAATTATCACTAGGACAAGTATTCCTGTAACCACTAGGACAGCAGCTATCACTACGACCACTATTACATCTAGGCTAGACACTTATATCTAGCACATCACTCGTGTTCCTGTAACCGGTAGGACAGCAACTATCACTAGAACAAGTGTTCCTGTAATCGCTAGGACAGCAACTGTCACTACGACCACTATTACATCTAGGCTAGACACTTATATCTAGCACATCACTCGTGTTCCTGTAACCGCTAGGACAGCAACTATCACTAGGACAAGTGTTCCTGCAATCGCTAGGACAGCAACTATCACTAGGACCACTATTACATCTAGGCTAGACACTTATATCTAGCACATCACTCGTGTTCCTGTAACCGCTAGGACAGCAACTATCACTAGGACAAGTGTTCCTGCAATCGCTAGGACAGCAACTATCACTAAAACCACTATTACATCTAGGCTAGACACTTATATCTACCACATCACTCGTGTTCCTGTAACCGCTAGGACAGCAACTATCACTAGGACCACTATTACATCTAGGCTCACATACAACTAGACACTTACATCTAACACATCACTCGTGCGCCTGTAACCACTAGGTCATCAACTATCACTAGGAAAACTATTACATCTAGGCTCACATGCAACTAGATATTTACCTCTAGCTTACATGTGTCAAACTCAAGGCCCCAGGGCCACATCAGTCATATCAAGCCCGAGAGGTCTCAACCGACGTATAAATTTATTCTGCCCGAGAGAGAATTTTAGGCACAAATATTTTTTAACGGCATGATATAAAGTGCAAATCAAATTTCCTAATTAGCAGCCTTACTGAATGATAGGCTACCTGACAGCGTTCTCGCTTCGATCAGAATAAGCGAAAATAAAAGTTGTGTAGTGAGAGGATGTCCGTCGTTATAGTGACCTAGCAACATTCAGTTGCTCATTTTGGATTGGCGCATAAGAAATGAAAGTAGTGTAGTGCCAGATATCACATAACATTTTCCCGCTACGGCTAACCTGATGTCAATCAAGCGTCTGTCGGTAGATGCACAATATTTTTAAAATAAAATCTAGCCTTTAAAAAGAACAAGAGAAAAGTTGATTCTGAAAACAGAGCCTTTCAAAGTCACTGGGAGGCTGAATATACGTTTACTGATATTGGTGGTAAACCTGTGTGTCTAATTTGTGGAGATAATGTGACTGTGATTAAAGAATATAATCTGAGACGGCACTACGAGACTAAACATCAAGACAAGTTAAACAGCCTGAATGCAGAGCAGAAGCTACAGAAGGTAAAAGAATGGTATAGGCATCTAACATTACAGCATTTGTTTTCACCAAAGCAAAATCACAAACTGAAGCTGCTGTGAAAGCAAATTTTATTGTAGTGGAGGAGATCGCATAATCAGGCCGACCATCTACAGGAGAGTTTCTGAAGCGCTGCATAATGAAAGTGTGTGACGTCTTGTGTTCATACAAAAAGCAGATGTTTGCAAAGGTAAGCCTTAGCAGAAATACGGTTGTTGATCAGGTGTGTGAGATGGTCACTGATGTGAAAACACAGCTGATCAAAAAAAGGCAAAGACTTTGTTGCATTCTCCATTGCTGCCGATGAAAGTAATGACACGACTGACACTGTACAGCTCGCCATCTTCATCCGTGGAGTTGACTCCAGTTTGAATGTTATTGAAGAAATATTGGACATGAAATCCATGCATGGGACAACGACAGGAAAACGTATGTCAAAGTTTAACCAACATGAACTTGTCTTGGGACAAACTTGTTGGATTAACAACAGACGGAGCACCGGCGATATTTGGCGAAAAAAAGTGGACTAGTTGGAAGGATGCAGTTAAAGATGCAGGAGAACTATACTGGTGAACTGATAGCATAAAACTGCATCATACGCCAAGGATACGCCAAGGATCGCCAAGGATTATGGAAGATGTAATGAGTACTGTAACACATACGGTCAACTTTATCATAGCCAAAGGTGTAAATCACCACCAATTTCAGTCTTTTTTATAGAAAATAGAGTCGGCGTTCGGCGACATGCCTTATCATACAGAGATGCGGTGGCTAAGTCGGGGAAAAGTTGTCAGTAGATTATTTCCAGTTGATCGAAGAAATCTGTCTATTCATGGACAGTAAAGGAAGAGATTCCACCTTTTATTCGGGATAAAAAGTAGAAATGTGAGTTTGCGTTTCTGCTTCATTTCATATAACCACTCATCTCTACGACTTGAACCTGCAGCTTCAGGGACGGGATCACTCTATCACTAATATGCATGATGCAGTGAAGACATTTCAAGTAAAGCTGCGTCATGTGATACACAAATGCACCAATGCAACCTGTCTCCCTTTTCTTGTTGCCAAGCAGTGTTAACCCAAGTCAATGCTATGGTGTTTCACAATGCACACTTTGCTGAAAAAATTAACTGACTTCGCGCCGAGTTCGCACGGCGCTTTAGTGACTTTGAAGCACAGAAAAGTAATTTCGAGCTGTTTCGTAATCCATTTGCCATAGATGATAAAGCAGCACCTGTACATTTGCAGATGGAGTTAATAGAGCTGCAGTGTAATGGGGCACTAAAGGCAAAGTACGACACTGTGGGGCCTGCACAGTTCACTCGTTTCATTCCTGAAGAGGTTCCACGGCTTTGTCTACATGCGACTCGAACCTTGAGCATGTTTGGTAGCACTTATCTGTGTGAGCAGCTGTTTTATGTTATGAAGATTAACAAAACATCACATAGGAGTCATCTCACTGATGAACACTTGCAGTCCATCTTGAGAATCTCAATGACACAGAACATTACTCCTAACATAAACGAACTTGTAGTCAAGACAAGATTCCAAACATCGTGCTCTGACAAACTGACATAAGAGTGAAAATGTGTATACCAATGATGTTTTATTATTAAAACTTGTTTTCTGTTTTTAATTTATATTAATGTTTAAAAAAGGTTTAATTTTCAGCTTATTGAATGTTTATCCTATTTGGCCGGCAACCTTACGTGTGATTTGAGTTTTGGCCCGCTGAGAGATTGAGTTTGACACCCCTGCCTAACACAACACAACTGGGAGCAAGAGGTGGCGTAGTGGCTAGACGCTAGCTTGCCGGCCCGGTCATCGTAGGTTCCATCCGCATGGTTGCCGATTATAATCTGTTAACCTGACCTGGACTAGTATGAAACCTACTATAGGAAATATTGTGGGAAGTCAAGGCGGTCGGGGTGATACTGGACATATCACCGGCAGAGTGCCGATTGTCTGTCTATACAGATATGTCTAGCACCACATACCGAATGTGTCGAAGGCGTGTAAGAGTACACACCACAATTACCACTAGTGTACATGTGACCAGGGATGTGAAGTGTATTGGTCTGCTTGTCATACTATTGCCAGAGGCCAGTCCAACCAGGCATACAATATCAGTTGGAGGAATATTACCAAGCGCCCCTAATTAAAGCAGTAATGGGAAACAGCTATTACACGTTTGGTTCACTTATCGTGCCCCGCAGACTAAATAGCCTCGTCTGTCTGGCGCTTGTTTGCTGAAGCGGTTACAGGCACAGAGAGGGATACAGAGGGGTAGAATGAGGTGGAGAGGGATAGAGAGAAACAGAGAGTAAAAGAGAAGTACAGAATGGGACGGAGAGTAATACAGAAGGACGGGGGGGGGGGGGGGGGGGGGGTCTGTTCATTTCTGAAAGGATGCGACATCGGAAAGTAAACTATGCATTTTCTGTTTATCATATTTCAGATGGGCAGCACCGACTTGTAGCACTAAATAACTAGAGACCAGAGTTAATAACTCGGTAGCACGGATAATAAAACCATCTGTTTCTCTATTTATAAAGTGAGAATTTGTTTAAGATTTATGTCACTGTAATACAATTCTTCCCTGATGCTGGTGTAGGTAGATTGTGTCACTGCCACGGTTCTCTCTCTGAGGACGGTCACGCAATCTAGTTATGGCAATGAGTCACGTTATCTTTTCTCGGAAATGAGTTCCGTAATCGTTTCTTGGTAACCAGTGTTGTGATTTTCTAATAAATAAATGTTTGCATATCCTTTACAGGACATCGTTGTCAACATCAGCATCTTTCAGCTGATTGTTGATTTCTTGGCACGATTACGCTCAGTAGTTTGCCATTGCTTTCTGAGCGACAGGCTCACATACCCCGTAAGTTACCGACGTGATTCGAACCACTGCTGATTCTCACCGTCGTCACGTTACTTACGAGAGTATACGAGATTACGGAGAAAAGTTGCTAACCTCTAGGCCAGGAAGCTGGCTGTGATTGTCTAGCGTTAATAAATTATGTGATCTGCGTTAGAAGATGTACATGGCACATTTCGAGGATCCTGTCAGTACATTACTGTTACACCTGGTGCTTAAGATGGTCCATGAAGAGACAGGCGTAGCTAGGTTTTATATTGGTTACTTTCGCAATGTCACTAATTTGTTAAACGTATTGATCATTGAAAGAGAACTACTACCTCCATTCCCATAATTAAAAAGGGCAACCTGCAATTATGCACCAACTATAGAGCTGCCCTAATTAGTCATGCAAAAAAAATCCTACTAAAAAATCATAATGTAGGAAAATGGAAGAAGAAATTAACATGGTGCAAACTGGATTTAGACAAGGCAGAGGAACAAGAGATCACATACATAAAATGCGTTTAATAATAGAGAAGTGTAGAGAATTTAATTGCTCTATCTAGACCAACAAGCAGCGGTTGGAATAGATGGCGAGACATCAGATTTGTTTGACATCAAGCAAGGAATCCGTCAGGGCTGTGTGCTTCCCCCATATTGTTTAACGTGTACGACGAAAATATGAGAAATGTCACAGATAATATAAACAAGGACCAATATAATGCCCTAAATATTGATGGTCATGAAATACCAGAGATTCGATAAGCTGGTGAAACAGTATTACTATCCACATTATATAATAATATAGAAAAACTAGTAACCTCAACCCAAAAGAATAGTGAAAATCACAACTTATATCTTAACGTAGCAAAGACAAAGATACTGCTTACAGATAAAACTATTATGGAGAAAGAAATATATGTTAATGAGGAAAAACTGGAGGTGGTGGACAAATTCGAATATCTTGGGTCATTAATTACCGACAATGGTGATACAATGAAAGACCCATATATACCTTCTGGAAAACTTCTCGGTTATAAGCAAGATGTCCCGCATCCGATACACCCATCTGGTAATCATCTGCCATATCCTGCATCTATCTTTTCTTTGGCCTTCCTCTTCCTCTCTTCCCGGGCATATACCCCTCATTATTGTTCTCGCCAAGCTTTCATTGCGTTTCAAAGTGACCAAAATATTTCAATTTTCTTTGTTTTATCGTCTTTAGTAGCGAACTGTATTCAGTGTTCAGCTCTTGTTCGTATGGATTCATTTGTTCTTTTATGTATGCAAGGTATTCTTGCAATCCGTCTATAACATTTATATTCCAAGGCATTTATGCGTTTTACAGCTTGTTTAGTAAGTGTCCATGTTTCACGGGCGTTTGTTGTAATTGGAAAGATGCATGCTCCTAAAACTCTAATTTTTGTAGTTCTATCTGAACAGTTACTGAACGTGCTATAGAAGTAAACAAGGATATTTATCTTTGCTTTATTGACTACACAAAGGCTTTTGATAGAGTTAGACATGTCAACATGGTGGATATGCTTGCAGATCTACAAATTGATGGGAAAGATATTAGACTTATAAAAAACATATATTGGAAACAACAAGCTGCCATAAGGATCGATAATGAAGTGGGACAATATCAGCCTATTAAGAGACGTGTTAGGCAGGGATGTGTCATGTCTCCAGATCTTTTTTCCCTATAAAGTGAAAATATTTTCAGAAATGTAGAAGATATAAATGGAATCAGCATTGGAGGACGAAACATAAATAACATTAGATATGCAGATGATACAGTATTGATTGCTGACAATTCACAGGATCTGCAACAATTAGTAGGCGCGGTTGTTGTCCACAGTGAGCAGCTGGGGTTGGAATTAAATTGTAAAAAGACACAGGTTATGGTAGTCACTAGGAAGAACGAACTATCACAATGTAATATGGGAATATTCTTCAACAAGTGAATCGGTACAATTATCTCGGGACAGTCATAACATCTGATGGGAGATGCATTGAAGAGATTAGAACAAGAATCGGCATGGCGAAAGTAGTCTTTAGCTAGATGGATAACATTCTGACCAATAAAAAGATGTCATCTAAAACAAGAAAAAGAGTGTTGAGAGGATATGTAGAGCCTGCCCTTTTGTATGGATGTGAAGCGTGGACAATTAGCAGTCAAGCTGAAAAACATCTGATGGCTGCAGAAATGTGGTTTCTGATGAAAATGCAAAGAATGCCATGGACAGACAGAAAAACCAATGACCAAGTACTACAGGAGACAAATGAACAACGTAAACTGATTAGAGAAATTAGACGTAGACAGTCAAAACTTTTTGGACATGTTATGAGAAAAAATTGATTGGAGAACTTAGTGACAACTGGCAAGATCGAAGGGAACAGGCCAAGAGGCAGACCGAGAGGAAAATACCTGGATAGCTTGGCCACATGGCATGGACGAGACAGGAACACTGAGCTGATCCACGACTCTGGTGATCGAGTGAAATGGCGAGTCATGACCGCCCACGCTATCCGGCATGGCACATGATTGATTGATTGATCTGTCCTACTTCACAATTTATTCAATTGTTTTAGTCTTTGAAGAGAAATAGATATTCGTCTTTGAACTTCTTTCATTGTGTCACCATTGTTGTTAATCAATGACCTAAGATATTCGAAGCTTTCCACCACCGTCCTCATTAACATATATTTCTTTCGCCATATTAGTTTTATCTGTATGCATTATCTTTGTTTTTGCTATATTAAGATGTAAGTTGTGATTAATTTGTATTTAGGTCTACGTGTAACCATTAAAGCGATAACCATTGATTGGGTCAGGCACACCTATCGCATGAGAAATACAACGATGTTCTTTGTTTCAAACTGGATAAAGAAAGGTCAGATGTGATGCACAATAAGAGGCTATCAGTATCATATGCCAGATAGAAGGAAGGGGGTGAGTGAAGGTTCGTTTGTTTCATGTGCTATCGAAAGTTACAGATGTATACAGCTATGGATAAATGAATTGACAACACAGCGGATAACACAGTTAAGGTTAGTTGAATACCCTTTACAGGACGTTACAGTCATTTCCGGCACTGTTTGCTATTGTGAACTCTTGGCAAGTTTACGTTCAGTAGTTTGCCATTGCTTTCTGAACGACGGCACCCATGCCCATATCATTTTGTAAAATACCAACGCAACGCTGTCTGCTGCCAAATCACGCAACTGTGTTTCGAATGCGGGTATGCGGGCTCACGAACTGCGTCCGTAACACTATCGCCACGGAACAGGCGGATAACACAGTGCTGGAAGATATTACAGGTCGACTTATCCACATAGAGTAAATGACACGAGTGGTAAAGTAAGGGCGGTAACGCGTTATATTCAAAGGTTTTAAAATATGATACGAGTTATCTGTCTTGTTAAAGAGAGATTGGAAAATGTGTCTGAAATAGGCGTTCCTCTTTGTGATGTTTTACGATATATAAATATTAATAGGATGACACAATGAAAAACAAAACTATTACCATTCTAATTAGAAAGTTTTTGTCTGAAGCAACAGGGCAAAAGAAACAGAAGGAGACCCAAAACACACGGACGTGCAGACATGTTCTAGAGCAACGAAAGCTACTCTTGCCGTTTGCATTTTTATTTTAATATCCCTATCTTGTCCCCTATCTTTGTCTAGGTAACTACCTAAATAGGCGTTTGATTCCGCCTCTCAGACAAAAACTGATCGGGTTATCATTTCTATGATTCATTTTTTTATTGTCTTTGGTTTTATATATAAATAAAAATTAATCTTTGTTTTTCCCTTTTGCATGTTTAGACTTAACTGTTGTGACCTTGCATGCAGTTTCTTTATCTTGTAACGCTTTCGTGCGTCGGGCAGTAGAGCAATGTCGTCAGCCAAGACTAGATCAACAAGCTGCTCTGTAGAATGAATTCCGTGTTTGGCTGTAGTCATTATTGTCTTTATAATAACAATAAACGTAACACATGGTGTCCGTTTCTTACTATGTTCTTATTTTAAAAAAAAAGAATCTGCTAGTCTTTGCTCATGAAAATCTCCGCATTTGTTTTCTTTACATCTTCTAATTATTATATCGATTTTCAAAGATATCGGTTAAAAATGTTATCAACTTTGAAAGAGATCCCTTATAAATGCTATCAAAGACTGTTATAGACCACACATCCAATGTAAAGCGGCCACTTAATTGCAATGCTTTGCTATATTATTATGCCGAAGTTAGGTGCATGGCAAGAACAGGATCTGTATCGTCGGAAGATCCATTGTCATCCCTTAGGTGATGTTCAATAACCGTCCTGTCATTTACTGCCAACATAGTACCTTGCGATGTATGACAGGGGTGTCTTGAGCCTGAGGAATTAAGGCCGCCTGGCTAGTGCAGTCGCCGCGAACCTTACAGGTTTTCTTTTTGTTCCCGACAGAAAAAAACTCCAAACTTACCGAGGATTCGAACCTGGGCCTCCCGAAGGAGAATCCGGCATTCTAGCCACTCGGCCAGCTGCAATTGCATCTCTTAATCTCTCCAGAATTATCCTGCTTACTACTTTCGCATGAATTGACAATAGCATAATTCCTCAATAATTAGCATACTCCTGCAGCAAGTTTGCTTTCAGTGGCAGCTTCATTATATATTCTTCTCTCAAGTCTGCTAGTATTTTTCTCAGAATCGCAAACCTCATATCACTTGTGCAGTAATTTAGTTGACGTATTTACACGGGCACATAGCTTCTGCGGGTATACCATCCGGGCTATCTTAGTAATTTAGTTGACGTATTTACACGGGCATTATTAGCTTCTGTGGGTATACCATCCGGGCTATCTTAGTAATTTAGTTAACGTATTTACACGGGCATTATTAGCTTCTGTGGGTATACCATCCGGGCTATCTTTGTAATTTAATTGACGTATTTACACGGGCATTAATAGCTTCTGTGGGTATACCATCCGGGCTATCTTAGTAATTTAGTTGACGTATTTACACGGGCATTAATAGCTTCTGTGGGTATACCATCCGGGCTATCTTAGTAATTTAATTGACGTATTTACACGGGCATTAATAGCTTCTGTGGGTATACCATCCGGGCTATCTTAGTAATTTAGTTGACGTATTTACACGGGCATTAATAGCTTCTGTGGGTATACCATCCGGGCTATCTTAGTAATTTAATTGACGTATTTACACGGGCATTAATAGCTTCTGTGGGTATACCATCCGGGCTATCTTAGTAATTTAATTGACGTATTTACACGGGCATTAATAGCTTCTGTGGGTATACCATCCGGGCTATCTTAGTAATTTAGTTGACGTGTTTACACGGGCATTAATAGCTTCTGTGGGTATACCATCCGGGCTATCTTAGTAATTTAGTTGACGTATTTACACGGGCATTAATAGCTTCTGCGGGTATACCAACCGAACTATCTTAGTAATTTAGTTGACGTATTTACACGGGCATTAATAGCTTCTGCGGTTATACCATCCGGGCTATCCTAGTAATTTAGTTTACGTATTTACACGGGTAATGGCAAACTACTGAGCGTAATCTTGCCAAGAAATCAGCAATCAGCTGAAAGATGCTGATGCTGACAGCGATGACCTGTAAAAGATATGCGAACAAAAAAAAAAAAAAATTACACGGGAATTAATAGCTTCTGCGGGTATACCATCCGGACAATCCTTCCGAAGTTTATCAATTTATCCCCCCCCCCCCAAACCCTACTGTAGATGATCTCTCATATTGTATATTCAGCTCCACTTCTGCAGGCTGAATATCTGGGAGGTACTTGGAGACTCCATTCAGAATTTGTGTTAAAAATTTAACCAATCTGTTTATTCATTTGATCTTTGATGTTGATGAAAACTGTCCAATTACTGTTTTAAAAACAATAAATGTCTTTAAAAAACATAAAGGACCAGTTTTCACATCATGCTGCGCTTTAGGTGTAGTAAAGAACCAGTTTTTTCCACCTTGAAGCGCTTTAGGTGTAGTAAAGAATCAGTCAGTTATCACACATTGAAGCGCTTTAGGTGTAGTAAAGAACCAGTTTTTTAGGTGTAGTAAAGAAGCAGTTTTCACACTTTGAAGCGTGTTAGGTGTAGCAAAAAACCAGTTTTGACTCATTGAAGTGCTTTAGGTTTAGTAAAGAATCCGTTTTCACACCTTGTAGCGCTTTAGGTTTAATAAAGAATCCGTTTTCACACCTTGTAGCGCTTTAGGTTTAATAAAGAATCCGTTTTCACACCTTGTAGCGCTTTAGGTTTAGTAAAGAATCCGTTTTCACACCTTGAAGCGCTTTAGGTTTAGTAAAGAATCCTTTTTCACACCTTGAAGCGCTTTAGGTTTAGTAAAGAATCCGTTTTCACACCTTGTAGCGCTTTAGGTTTAGTAAAGAACCAATCTTCACACTTTGAAGCATGTTAGGTGAAGTAAAGAACCAGTTTTCACACTGTGAAGCATATTGGCACTCTTCCGCCTTGACAAACGATAAATTGGTACATTGTGCTTCAAAAAGGCTTAATAACTACGACCCATGGCTGTGGCGAGTGTGGCTGATAAGGCCAATTCGTGCTATAAATGTTTGTCCACAGTGGATGCATGTGAAAACATGGTCATTTCCATCATCATACACCGTCTTACGTCTCTCACGCTCTGTGTGTGCTTTATCTGCAATCATTTTCTCCTTTGTCTTTATTCCATTTCTGATAGTAGCCCACCATGCAACACGTTCAACGGCGACTTGCTCCCAATGTGCATTCTCAATGCCTGTATCAATCATGTCCCGCTTACACACATCTTTGTATCGTAGTATAGGCCGACCCTGAGATCTCCTACCCATCTGTAATTCACAAAACAAGATGTCCGTTGGTATTCTACCATCATCCATCCTCCTAACGTGTCCTATCCATCTAAGTCTACGAAGACTGAGCAATGAACACACCGTCACACAACCTGATCTTTCCAATACTTCAGTATTTGTGATTTTGTCTTGTCACTTAATACCAAGTATTCTTCGCAGACAACGCAGATGAAAGCTGTTTAAACGTTTCTCTTGGTGTGAGTAAGTTGTCCAGGTTTCACTGTCATAAAGAAGAGTACTAAGGACACAGGCTTGATAGACAAGGACTTTTGTTTTGGCAGTATGCTTTCTGTTCTCCCAGACTCTTTTTGCTAACATGTTCATTGTAGATGTTGTAATTCTTCCTCAGAGTGGGTCGTAATTGCAGCATCATCCGCAAAAAGCAACTCTCTGATTAGTACCCTCCTAATTTTAGTCTTGGTCTTTGTCAGGATTCCAATATCCTGCATGACAGGAGTTAGCGTAGGACAGCTCACGACAGACGATAAGGACAGGCAGCCTGGTGTCACCGAGTACAGGTCAACTACTAACCAATTGAAGCTTTGTGGTCGTCGTTCCACGGTACCCCGCACGGGTCGCATGAACTGTAAGAAGTGAAGGACTGACCGAACATACCTGTATCAGCCAGACGGGTTAAGGACTTCGAGACGGACGGACAGAGAGGATTATGCTTGTGTTTCATGATCGTTGTGAGATTGCTGTAATGAGGGATAGCGTGACTGAATGGTAGATTGAGATGTGCTTGAGCTGAGGCAGTGAGCGAGTTATTTTGTATTATTCTATTATAAAATGTATGATGCATGTATATGTGTCTTTCCTCTTGTGACTCAGGCGGCGCATAGGGCAGAAGTCGTGGCTCTCCATGTTTGTGCGAAGCGTCAAACATTTGGAACCAGAAATTCTGTAACAGTTGGGAGTTTTATGATGGCGGATTGTCAAGCCGCCGATCAACCGTCTTTAGTCAAGCTAGAAAAAAAACACGTCCCGCCATCTTGACCCAAGCCGGAAACTCTTTCGCAGCATGTATATACTGCTGTGATAATGTACGAGTTGCGCATAGTTATGAGCGCAACCTCCAAGAATGTACCCAATTTAAATAGGTTACGTGAATAACATGGGTTTACTTCACGTTGCAGCGTGTAAGAGTGTAATCATTGAATGTGTATGATTGTTTCGCCCCTGTTCTGTAGAGCGAGCCAAATGTTAACCTAAATAAGACCATGATAGTCTTCAATCTCTGAGCATTATAGAGGCCGCCATATAAGCGTGAGGGAATGTATATACCGGCAACCTAATCATGAAAGGCATATTTCAGTAGAAGTGAAAATTATATTCCAAAGAGGGTGGGGGATAGTACACAACCTTGCTTAACTTCACTCTTGATTTCAGACTCTTCTGAAGTTGCACCATCAAACTTCATTATACCTTTCATGCATGTGTGGAACGATTCCACAATGGACAGAATAGTTGGTGGGCAGCCAATCTTCTTTATTGCTTTGAACAGACCCTCACGACTGACCAAATCAAATGCCTTTGTGAGGTCGATGAAGGCAATAAACAGTGGTTGATTTTGTTGCCGGCATTTTTCTTGCATTTGTCGCAATGAGAATATCATTTCAATGGTAGACTGGCTCTGACGGAAGCCGCACTGTGATTCGGGGTAGACGTGATCTCCTAGGACTTGAAGTTTGCGGGGTACAATTTTGGCAAATACTTTCCCAACAGTACATAGAATTGGAATACCCCTATAGTTGTTGCAGTCGCTTCGATCGCCCTTGTTCTTTACAGAGTTATGATTCTTGAATCTTTAAAATCATGTGGGACTTGTCCTTCTCGCCAACATAGCTCTATTAGCTGGTGGATCTTGTCACAAAATGCGCCTGGAGAATTGCGATCAGGAGATGGGAACTGACTAGACACACGAGATCTCACGGCCTACGACAAAGTTCACGATTTATAGCACCGTTTGTAGTCTAGGGGAGATAATCCAAGTAATTTTACCCCTAAGGAAGTGGAAGATTACGGCCCATGGATTCTCTAAAGTTCTGATGGTGATGACACCGGAAGTAGTTTATTAACTGCGCAATCGCAGCAATCTAGCTGGGAGCTGGGAGAACTGATGGTTGTCTGGCTGGCTGGCGAACTTCTGTGTGGCTGCAGTTTGTCAGAAGGAAGAAATGGTTCCCAATGTCAACATATCGTTTACAGACTTTTGACAGTATGTCCCTAAGTTGGACTGAGGTTCCATGCTTTTAACTGCATTGCCAAACGAACAGGTAAGAATGCAACTATTCTTGAATCGAAATACACAATGTTGCATAGTGCATGCAGCCGTATTCACCCGTAGGTCAAGGGCGGGCCTGTAAATGCTGCAGCAAGCGGGCCTGTTTATTTGACCCCTTTTTCATCAGGCCTGTTTATTTGACCCAGTTCTGTCCTCTCTGGAACAGTGAACTGCTGTAGAGAGAAAAAGACAGGATAAATAACGCAGGACTTGTCTTGCCTGCCAGAAGTTGTTTGTGGGAAAATGGGAGTGGGCTAAATGTTGGTGATATGATGGCACTACTGGGCCGCCTTGGAACTCAGACGTAGTCGACTAAACCAGAGGTCGGTGACGGCGTAACTAAAACCCTATCGTGCAATATATCCTCCGACTCGGCCGGTCAAGACGAATCTCATGGGCATGTCCACAGTTGAATCGACGGGCATTGTAGTGATACCGCGTGTGTCGAAGTTCGCGACTTTTGGCAGGGCAACTACTGGTTTTTTCTTTGCCTTCCTCATACACATTATGTTCATGGCCTCCTTAAGGGAATACGGTCCTAATCTATAGTGGGTTCCTGTGAGAAGAACAACGGGGAGGGGATAGAGGGACAAGTGATGCTACAGACATGTCTGATGGTTGCAGGGGGGATGAATTGGGGAAAACATGACAACCTGGGAAGAGCTGGAAGGGGGTTTTGCCAACGGCCCTCCTTCGGGGCCATCTTGCCTATGGGTACTGTAGACCTTCTAACCCTGTATGTCATTAGAAGACTTCCTCTGGGGAACTGGGCACAGACACCCATGACCAATTACTGTGGGTTCACTCTATCCCCATTCCAGGGAAACAGATGTTCTGTTCAGCTGCTTTTCAGACCCCAGACCTTATTCGTTCTCTGACCCTGAGGCATGGCCTGTAATTGAACCATCACCCATTTTAGGGATGTGATTCACTCTCTGAGTACCACGAGGATGTCTATTCCCATATGATGAGTCGTGGTCACGTGATTCTCACCGAGGGTTGTCTGTGTCATTTTGTTCCAGATTCTACCTTCCGGAGAGGAGTGATGGATAGTCAGTAAAACCATCATTCTGTGCCAGCATCAGCAGTCTGGACAAACCAGTCAACGTGAGGTGATCATACTGCCCACTACCCAATCAGTCGTCTATACCCTCAGAGTAGGTCTAAGATGACTAAACAACCAGTTTAAGATAGAAGCAACATCTGGGCAAGTATACTGTTCGTGTGATTGTCCGGATGTGCCACTCATGACCTATTCGACCACCACTCAACTATCGATAATATAAATCCACACTTATTTCAAACGGATGATATTCTTGATAATAAATATAGCCAAAGACTTTAGGCCTTGTGACTTTAACAAGGTACAATGTTCTAGGGTAAATGTAGCACTGGACAGTGTGCTTCGATGAACTTTAATTCAGGAACTGTGGTTCTATCAACACATTGTTGAGTTGGTGCCACTGTTGGTAAAGCAACGAACTTTCAGATTAAGTTAAACCTTTTATAGAGGCACCTACATGATCGGATGAGGATGAAAATTCATGGTACCATTTGGACATATGCTCTGGTGTTCCATTGTCATTAGCCTGATCTTATTTCAACTCGGAAGAGGTGCTATCTGGTCGAAGACTGAGGATCTGCCGCGAGACACACGAGATAAGTACCATTCAGGTGTGGTGTGAGGCGTTGGCATTATACTATGAAGACATCTTTATCTGGCTGCCTCAGCTAACTATCTAGTAGAAACTAGCACACCAGACAGATCTGCACTACATCCACATTATCTTCACTTTCCTTTGTACAATACACTTTTGTTATTGAGTTTGTAGATACCGGAGTTGCATCATTTGTTCAGGACGTTGTTTGAAAGAGTAACATCCCTTGGTCGGTTGTGAGAGAGATAGGTATCTAAGGACTGGTGGGGTCGCAGACTGAAAGTGTCCAAGTCCCAGATCTGAAGTCATCCCAGGATTTATACATATACGTATATAAATAAATATAGAGATATATGTATCGATAGATATTCATAAATAAATGCGATAGCCTGTTCCATTCACCCCAGGGAAGCTATATGACAGATCTGTAGAGTGAGTGTGTCTTGCCCACTCCTGATTACCTCTATTGGAATCCCATCTTTACCTGGAGCCTTGCCAGATGCAAGTTCATTTATAGCACACTTAACTTCTGTTATGGTAGAAAGTGTGTCCAGCCTTTGCCCATTGTCATGCATGAGTCTAACTCCTCGTAGAACGAATCCTTCACATCATCAGAGGAAGCGAGTGTCGGTGCATATGCGGTAATAATGGTGGCAAATCCACAAGAGGTTGCCAAGCGCAGGGATAATAGTTTTTCATTACCTCCAGCTGGAATTTCAATCATTCCCAGTAGCGAATTCTTCACTGCAAAGCCCACACCACGTTGCCTTTTTTCTGCCTGCCCTCTACCCTTCCATAAAAGGGTGTAATTTATTTCCCTGAGTGAACCTTCCTCAGCAAGGCGAGTCTCCTGCAGGCCAGCAATATCAATGTTAAGACGATTGAGTTGGGCATCAATCACAGCCGTATTTCTCACATCGTTAACATTCGTCAAGTCAGTGGAAAATCCATGGCACATGGTTCTTATGTTCCAGGCTGCAAGTAGTAGCTTGAGGTTTCTATTTTTCTTTTTGTTAGTGCCTGGTGCATTGGTTTTACAGCCTGCGATTTAGATTTTGTCCTAGCCCCAAGCACCCATTGAATCAGGCAGGCTGTGGCCGATCAGCACCCAACTGGCCGGGGGCTGCCGAGCTTAAGGCGGGCGGCAGCTGATCAGTGACACCTGTAGGTGTCTCCCACCGTCAGAGGCAGCCTGTGGCGCCCCATGTCTGCGCCAATTGACAAGGATTTATAAATGTTGCCTGTTGCTTTGATTCCGAGACCGATTAAGACCAGGGATGGAGTTATTGCCTCTCAATAGCACAAAGCCTGGGCTAAAATGTAGAGACTATGTGTTGCCCATGCAGCATGATCCCTCTTTCGGCTTGCCTAGTTAACTCCAGAGGAAAGATAACACCTATACATCTGGAACAAGACAAGCTGGAGAAGCTGTAGAAGCTGCCGGATCAGCAAAGCAATGCTCTAACTGTCCGCCTGTCGGAGCTTCGATCCTAGACCTGCTGCCAACCAAGGATTAGGGCCTGGTCTGTCCTGCCATGACATTTTGTCTTTAGATTTCATTTCGTCGCACCAGAATAAGGCTTGTACCCTTGCAATTGTGCTATTTCGCCCGAAACCGTTGGCACAATGTGGGGTGTCGGGTTTGGTAAGCACCGCCCAACATTCGGCGCTACAGAAAGCAGGTAGAACCGTCTACTGTCATACGGTAGCTCAGTCGTATCTGACTAAGACCTGACACATAATCATACTTTGAAGCATATTATGTATAATAAAGAACCAGTTTTCACACCTTGAAGCGTGTTAGGTATAGTAAAGAACCAGTGTTTACACCTTGAAGCTTGTTAGGTGTAGTTAAGGACCTGTTTTCACAACTTGAAGCGTGTTAGGTGTGGTACAGGAGCAGTTTTTACACAATGAAGCGTGTTAGGTGTGCTACATGACCAGTTGTCACTCCATGAAGCGTGTTAGGTGGAGTTTAGGACCTGTTTTCACACTCCGAAGCGTGTAAGGCAGTGGTTCTCAACATTTTTTGGCCCGTGCCCCCCTTAACCATATTTTTAGGACGTCATTCCCCCCTCACCATATTTTTAGAACGTCATTTCCCCCCTTTCGTATTTCCTCCCGAAAAATTTCCCCCTGCCCCTACACAGTGTACGTAATAATTGAAGCTAAATTTAATAGCACATACTAAAACATGTCTAGACATCTCGATGTGTGGATGGGTAGGAGATGTGTGGGGAGATGTGTGTGTGTGTGTGAGGGATGTGTCTTTGGGATGTGTGTGGGTGTGGTGTTGCGTGGGAGGGGAGCTGGGTCGGTGGGGTGTGATTGGGTGTGTGGGTGGTTGAAGGATGTGTGTGAGGGTGGGGGATGTGTGTTAAGATGGGTGGTTGGGGTGTGTGAGTGTGGGTGGGTAGATAGGAGATGTATGTTTTGATGAGTGAGTGAGGGATGTGTGGGTGTTAGTGGTTGAGGGATAAGTACGTGTGTCTAGGGATGTGTGAGGGGATGAGTGTATGGGTTGGGGATGTGTGTGTGTGGGTTGTGTGTGCGTGGATGGGAAGTGTGTGTTTGTGAATGGGGGATGTGTTGGTGGGTGGGGATTGTGTGAGGGATGTGTATGGACGGGGAGATTGTGCGTGGGTTGGGATATTTGTGTATATGAGTAGGGGTGTGTGGTTAAGGGATGTCTGGCTGGGGGATGGGTGGTTGGAGGATGTGTGGTTGGATAGAGGATGTGTGGGTGGGTGATTGTATATGAGTAAGGGTGTGTGGTTAAGGGATGTTTGGTTAGGGGATGGGTGGGTAGAGGATGTGTGGGTGGGTAGAGGATATGTGGGTGGGTGAGTGTGTGTAGGTTAGGAGATTGTGGAGGATGTTTGTAGGGGTGGGCTCGGGATCTGTGAGTGGGCTGGGGGAGATGGGAGATTATGTGGCTGGGTGCGGAATTTGTGTGTGGGTAGGTGCGGAATATGTGAGTTGACGGGGTGATGTGTGTGTGTGTGGAATGTGTGGCTGATCAATGTGTGTTTGGCTGGGTGATTGGAGGTGTGTGGGTGGAGGAGGATATGTGGATTAGTGATTGTTGGTGGGTAATGGGACGGGCAGAGGATATGTGTGTAGGTGGGTGGATGTGTGTGGGTGGGGGATGTGTGGGTTGGGGAATGTATGTGTGCTTGGGGTGTGGGTGGATGGGGTGTGTGGTGGGTGAGAGGTGTGTGTGGGTGGGGAGATGTGTAGGTGTAGGGATGTGGTGGATTGGTGGGGGAATGTATGTGTGTGTGGGTTATGTGTGTGGTTGGGTATGGGAGTTGGAGTGAATGGGGGATGTGTGGATGGGTGGTTGATGTGTCTCATAACATAGTAATATGCATTGTTTATGTTTACAAAATTCATGTGACAATGTTTTTTTCCTATGCACTGTTGATGAAAGAAAGATGAGTGATTGGAAGGGCCGAATGTAAGACCGGCCTGCGTGCCCAATTTGTTACCCTTTGAAAATAAAGACTGTTCGTTCGTTCGTTCGTTCGTTCGTGATTTGCGGATCTACTTACGTTATAAAATGAATTTCAGAATGGTGATACGCACAGAACCGTAAAATATGAAGGGAAAAACAATATCAAGTAATCGGTTCTTGTATTAACGCAATCTAGAAATAATCTTAATTCCCCCCCCCCTCCCCTGGAAACCCTAATATTCCCCACCGGTTGAGAACCACTGGTGTAAGGTGTAGTAAAAGACCAGTTTTCATAGCTTGAAGCGTGTTAGATGTAGTTAAGGACCTGTTTTCACACTTTGAAGCGTGTTAGGTGTAGTCAAGAATCAGTTTTCACATCTTGAAGCTTGTTAGGTGTAGTTAAGGACCTCTTTTCACACTTTAAAGCTTGTTAAATGTAGCAAAGGGCCAGTTTTCACACCTTAAAGCGTGTTAGGTATAGTAAAGAATCAGCTTTCACACCTTGAAGCTTATTAAGTGTAGTTAAGGACATGTTTTCACACTTTGAAGCGTGTTAAGTGTAGTAAAGGACAATCTTTCACACGTTGAAGCCTGTTAGGTGTGGTACAGGTCCAATTGTCACACCTTGAAGCGTGCAAGGTATATTGTAGTATCCCCAGATTTTTCAAGACCAATTCGATTTGGGTGATGCCGTCAATATCACGACGTCCGTTTTTATTTCCCAGAACATCTTCTGCTACCATTTTAGTTTAGTTGGACCTGGATGTCCAAATCACTTTTTTAAATAATTCCTTCACCTATGGGGATTCGAACTCTTGACCTCCGGGCCGACCAGAAAGGATTCTAAACCACTGTGTTATCTATGTCTGTTCCCGATCAATCCAATTCGTTGAATATATTTCATTGCTATCTTCATTCTAAGTCTGTAAGTCTCTACCGCCACTTTGCTGCTACTTCAAACTCTCCTGCCAGACAATCTAAATGTATTGCTTTCTATATTCGTTTTATTTTTGTGTATCTTTAATGATATATGATGTTAGTAGCTATGGTTCGCCACTGTCTAAATTTACATGTTTATTTTTCCAATATTCTATTTTTTTTTTTTAGGATTTCAGGCGTTACCGGTGCTTTATCTTTCCAGTTACGTTTTCCAAAGACTTTTATTTGATTCGTTCCAAATGCGTTTTTCTTGCTGCCGTCAGAATTCCCTGCTCACCTCATGTACACATTGTTGCAAGACCTGGTACTTATTACAGATCGTGACCGAAACGTGTTCATTGTTTTCTCAATTTTTGAGACATCTTACATTGAATTTATTTCCATAATTAAATGGTGAAGGTAAAAGTACGTTGTTTAAACGAGCAGTGCAATAAAATTGAATTAAATTATATTAAAGATACAAAAAATAGACACCAGTGAACTCACAGGAAGAAGAATAAGAGTAGATATATGGTGATTGAAAACAAAAAAACAGGAAATATATTATTGGAGGAAGAAACTATAATGAAGAGATGGAATGAGTACTTATATATAAGAGAATTATATGATGAAGAAAGGGAAGAATTAACAGAAGAAAATAACCTAGAAGGTTCACCTATTCTAAAAGAAGAAGTCGCTGACGCTGCCAAACATATGAAGAACGGAAACACAGCTGGGCCAGACTGAATCACAATAGAAGAATTTGACGTACTGGGTGAATTTGGAGTAGATGTATTAATCAAAATGTTGAATGCTATTTACAGCAGTGTGTATTTATCGAGTGATATGCTAACGGATGAGGATGTCGAACAGATATCATCAATTTGCATAAATCAAAAACAGTTAGATGGCGATTCTGTTTCTGGGGCAATTATGTGTGGAAAAGTCAGTCTGTTGTAAGCCACCACATTAAGAAAATGACTGGGACGAATACTAGTGTGCTTAGTGATTTAAAGGCCAGCAGATTATGGTTTGAAAAATTCAAGGCGCGCACTGGCATACATTGAGTTACTAGGCACGGCGAAGGTGCGAGTTTGGACATGTCTGGGGCCGAAAAATAGTATTAAACACTATATTTATTCTCTATTAAAATGTGTTTTTTGTATGCATTTTAGTGTGTTTAGAACGAATTAATTGGATTTAAATTGATTCACATGGAAATAATTGCCTCGGTTTTAGTCGGTTTATGGTTTCGCCGATTGTTTTCGGACGCAGTATCGACGAAAACAGAGGTTTGACTGTATATCTATTTTTTTTCTGGAAAATAATGTACAGAAATTCAATTAATACTAAGGATGCAACGAGGATATGCCTGAATCGTTTCAACACAAGTGAATTCATGAATCAGCATATCGCAAAACAAACAGTGCGAAAAAGAACATTCCATGTCCAGTTAGCCTAAAATAGAAGTAAGAAATTATAACCAGTACACAGATGAGAAGCTATAATGGCGTACTTCATGAAAGGAACCCACACATCTAACACTAGTACACACAAGACGCCACAGATGTGCACATGAGGGAACACAAAGAAGAAAATTAAATTATCAAGCCGTCTGCCCGCACTGATTTACTGCAGTTTCCCGGTGATTGTCTTAGCCCAGTGATCTGTTCTCACACGCGATGTCTGCGGCACTGAGCATAGATCAACGTCACAATCTGATCACTCATTGCTCAGTTCCGCACACAGCGCATTATACTTTCTTTACACAGAATGTACTGGAATCTTTGCCCAACCAGTCAAGGTGAAATAACGTCCCTGTGGCAAATCAGGCATCCACAGATGGTCAACACTACTTTCACATGAGGTCTTAGAGTTTGCTTTGGAGAGGTTAGCGGAAAACAAGATGTCTGAAAACTGTTCTGTCCTCTGTGTCCCATAGCATGTCCCACATCATGTCTAATCATCATCATCATCACATGTCCCGCCAGCGTTCATATCTCTCCACACATCTCAGTCCTTGGTGTTCTGGATCAACTTTGCTGACGATATTTCTCCATGCCATCATCTCAATCTCCCCAACATTATTTCTCTTCGTCTGCCTCTGCCTCTCTTTCTATTGATTTTTCCTGGTGTCACAATGTTCTCTAATGCCTCTCTTCTTATCACATGCCCAAAGAAAGTTATTTGTCTCTTTCTGACTGCTGTATATAATGTTCTAGTTTCATTAGCCTCTTTCAGGTAGTCGTTGTTAGTTACTATAGCAGCCCAAGGAATTCGCAACATTCGTCTAAGGAACGACATCTCTGTTGCTTTCATGTTCTTCCTAATTTATTCATTTATATTCCAAGATTCACTACAATACAGCAAAACAGGTTCTACATAGCATTTCAGCACTCTCTTTCTGACTTTCAATGATTGTGTTTTATTGCATAAGATTCTTTTCATTTTCTGAAATGCAGCTTTTGCTTGCCCTAATATGTTATTAACATATATTGTACACCTTCCATATGATGTTATAAATCCCCCAAGTAATTAAAATGAGCTACTTGGTTAAACATTTTCTCTTCTATTTCCACTTCACATTTTGCTGTCACCTTATTTCTTTGATACCACCATTGCTACCGTTTTCTCGATATTCAAGGAGCGTTGTTTCTTTGCACTCTTTGTTACTACGATGCACAACAATTTCTGTAGATCGTTTGTATTATCCACCGTCAATACTGCAGCATTTGCATTGCCTAGATTTTATTTTATATTTTAACCTTCAAATCGTATTCCCGGCTTCTCTTTGATCTCTCTCATTATTACTTCGCTATAAAGGGAGAAGAGGTCTAGTGACAAGACACGCCCCTGTCGTACTCCTATATTTATTTGTTCATAAATGCCCTCTTTATTTCCCATTTTAATTACTGCTACTTGATTCTAGTAAATAGTCTTTATTAGTAAGATTAGTGACGTGGTTTATGAGATTAATTGTAGGAAAATCTTTGCACTCAATTGCTCCTGGTCTCTTTTGGTATAGCTTTAAATACCGATTTCAGCATATGACTAGGTAAATATCAACTATTGTAAATATCATTCAACATTGTTGTTACTATTTCTACTTCAAATTCTCCCACTACTTCTAATTCTTCTATTGTGATTCTATCTGGCCTGGTTGCTTTTCCTTCTTCATATGTTTTAAAGCGCCAGAGACTTCTTATAGAATAGTTGGACCTTCCAAGTTACTTTCGTCTAAAGTCTCCTCTTTCTCCATCATATAATTATGTTATATACTCATATAGCACATTCCTCCAATAATATCTTTCCTGTTTTTTTTTGTTTTTTTTAAATTTCAAACATCTTTCCGCGATCTCACTGATCTGTCTGTATATATTTTTGTTTTTGTATTTTTAATATAATTTAATTCAATTTGCTTAGACTGCTCGTTAAGCCTACTTTATTGTCTTCACACAGTTATCTCTTATTTCTTTATTTATCTTATTATACTATTGTTTGTCAGCTTTTCTTTGTTTTCTTTTATCCATTTAAGAGTTCTTCAGTCATCCATTCTTTTCTTAACTTTTTGGCTTCACTCCGGGAATATTTCTTCGCTTCTTTGATCATTTGAGTCCCTTAACATTTCTCAAATGCTAAAATATCTAATATATGCTAACATATCTAAAGTACGTTAAAACATCTAGCATATTCTAAACCATCTAACATATGCTAAAACAATCGAACATATGCTAAAACATCTAACATGTGCTAAAATATCTAACATATGCTAAATCATCTGACATATTCTAACTATTTAAAATATTGATTTATTTGGTTGTTTCGGGATTTGAGATTTAAATATTGAGCACAACCCACTACTGGCAACGCTGATCGTATTCTAGTCTGAACCTAAGGCCTATCCAGGTCAATGTGTAAGTACTAGACTCGAGTTTCGCTCTAGTTTTAGCTCGTCAGTAGTGCATATCCTTGACCGGACCCGGAAACAAACCCTGGATCAATGGCGTGCGAAGCGGGTGTGTAACCACTAGACCTATCTAACATATGCTAAAACATAAAACATATGCTAAAATATCTAACATATGCTAAAACATCTAATATATGCTAACATATCTGACATAAGCTAAAACATCTAACATATGCTAAAATATCTGACATATGCTAAAACATCTAACATTTGCTAAAACATCTAACATATGCTAACATATCTGACATAAGCTAAAACATCTAACACATGCTAAAATATCTGACATATGCTAAAACATCTAACATTTGCTAAAACATCGAGCATATGCTAAAATATCGAACATATGCTAAAATATCTAACATATGCTAAACATCTGACATATGCTAAAACATCTGACATATGCTAAAACATCTAACATATACTCTAACATCTAACATATAACCGGTCTCTGTGGCCAAAGGCTTGCGAACGCTGTTCGTGAGCCGGATACCAGGCGTTCGAAGCTCAGCTGCGACCGATTTATGCAGCAGACCGTGTCGCGTTGTGTTATAACGTGCTGGTTTGGGAGTCTGTCGTTCAGAAAGCAATGGCAAACTTGCCTAGTATATCAACAGCAGCTGAAAAATGCTGGTGGTGACTGCAACGTCCCGTAAGGGATACGGAACAAATTACTTTTACTAACATATACTAAAGCATCCAACATTTGCTAAAACATCTAACATTCTAAACTATGTACAATGCCTATTGAACACCAACATGATCTGATTCTCTCCCTTGGAAACAAGCAAAGCGTTCGTCAAATGCACGCACCGACAGACACCAGTCCACAGCGACATACCGAGCAACGAAAAAGCACATTATCTTGCAGTTTTCTGGATCTTTATATTCATTTGAAACATCAAAAACCTCTATACAAGCTTCTCAAGAGTCAAAATGACGCTTATCTATTTTCAAGGGATACGCCACTGTGTTATTGAGGCCCATATTCTTCTTCTTCTTAACCTACCTTAACTTACCTCAACCTATCTTAACTTACCTCAACCTATCTTAACTTACCTTAACCTACCTTAATTTAGCTTAACTCACCTTTTTTTGCATAAACTATTTTATAGGCCATTGTTGTTGATGTCATAAAAATGTTTTGCATATCCTTTACAGGACATCGCTGTCAACATCAGCATCTTTCAGCTGATTGTTGATTTCTTGGCAAGATTACGCTCAGTAGTTTGCCATTGCTTTCTGAGCGACCGGCTCACATACCCGCTACCGATTCTCGCCGTCGTCACGTTACTCACGAGAGTATACGGGATTACGGAGAAAGTCGCTAACCTCCTGGGCCAGGGAGGCGTTAAATTACCTTAACCTACCTTAACATGCCTTAATCTAACTGAACTTACCTTAGCCTATGTTTACCTACCTTAACTTACATTAACCTACCTTACCTTAACCTAAATTTAACTTACTTTAACCTACCTTAACTTACCATAACGTACCTTAACCTACTTTAACCTACCTTAACTTAACTTACCTTACCTTAATCTTCTTTAACCTACCTTAATTTACGTTAACCTATGAATGAAGAACGAGCAAAGAAAACAACTGTGTTCGCCTGTTGTTCAAATCAACTGTTACAGTAACTCACCATGAGCAAATGATATTTCCTGAGTGTGACTCATACAGGCTGATTATTGTACAATCAACATCATCATCATCATTATGTGCCATGCCGGTAAGCTTGGGCGGTCATGTTTTGCCATCTTACTCTATCACCAGAGTCGTGGATCAGCTCAGTGTTCTTGTCTCGACAGTACAACGTGGTCAAGCCATCCAGGTAGTTACTTCTCTGCCTCCCCTTGTTCTCTTCCCTTCGATCTTACCAGTTGTCACCAACCTCTCCAATTTACTTCTTCTTATAACGTGACCAACAAATTGGTACGCTGTACAGTTGGACTTAAATGTTAACTATTCGTCCTTGACTTTAGAATGTTAATAACAAGTACCGCGGAAGTCCGAGTGGGTTCGCCTGATGGTGAGGGACACTGGTAATAGGGGAAGCTACCACACAAGCACAAACCAACCCAGTACACTTCCTAGTAGTAGGAACTACTGCTAGTTGTAGTACGTGTATGGACAACACTGGAGTTAAACACGAGGAAATAAAACAACTCAAGTCTTCATTCACAAGTTTGCTGTTTATGTGTAACAAGTAGTTTCATATTGTTTAGTGTTGCTATGGCCATGCGTATTATCTTTCTTTCTTCTGCCATCACCTGGTAATAATTGTACTAGATAAAACACCACTGTCTTGTCCGCGTGTCTTTCCCTTCTTAGTAGTTTTCAAACCCGGCGTGTAATTATTTTTGTTGATAATTATAGCTGTTCTCTGCCATGTATTGATGCCAAAGCTGTTTCCGTTACACATTGATGTGGTTGCTTCACTTATTCTTGGAGACCTTGTTCTGCTTCTGTCAATAAAACTGTTTCGTCTGCGTATTTGTATGTTGTTTATTGATTTTGCCCAATGTTTATTCCTAGGCTTCTTTCTGGCTGTTGAAATATTTGCCTTATATAACTCATGTACAGTTATGGATATAATACTTCGCCTGGTTCACAATTCTCTGTATATCTATAAGAGATGATGTACGATTTCCTGATCATACTTCAGCTTTTGTTCCTAGTGTACGTTTGTTATTAATCCTCTAAATATGTTTTTTCTTAACGTGTTTCGAAAACAATACGATTTCTCGTGGTCCATTTTACTTGTAAAAATAAACCTCTCTTGCTCCTGATATATTGGACAATGTAAATTTGTTCTTGTCTTGTGTATTGTATACATCATTTAATAAAGTCGATGGCCATATCTACTCCAAAATCTTCAGTAAAAGCTATTAGTATGTATATTGAATCACTGACAGCGGCTTATCGTTTATTCAGTTTATGAGCAATGCTTTTAATTAAACTGTTTTATGACATGAGATGAATGAAAATATCATAAATAACGTAATATGAGATAAAAATATAACTTGTCACGCCACTGTCCGTGTTGAATTTGTCTAAACTTGTCACTCCACTGTCAGTATAGAATTTGTCTAAACTTGTCACTCCACTGTCAGTGTAGAATTTGTCTAAACTTGTCACTCCACTGTCCATGTTGACACTATCTAAACTTGTCACTCCACTGTCCGTGTTGAATTTGTCTAAACTTGTCACTCCACTGTCAGTGTAGAATTTGTCTAAACTTGTCACTCCACTGTCCGTGTTGAATTTGTCTAAACTTATCACGCCACTGTCCGTGTTGAATTTGTCTAAACTTGTCACTCCACTGTCCGTGTTGAATTTGTCTAAACTTGTCACTCCACTGTCGGTGTTGAATTTGTCTAAACTTGTCACTCCACTGTCCGTGTTGAATTTGTCTAAACTTGTCACTCCACTGTCAGTGTAGAATTTGTCTAAACTTGTCACTCCACTGTCCGTGTTGAATTTGTCTAAACTTGTCACTCCACTGTCAGTGTAGAATTTGTCTAAACTTGTCACTCCACTGTCCATGTTGAAACTGTCTAAACTTGTCACTCCACTGTCCATGTTAAAACTGTCTAAACTTGTCACTCCACTGTCCATGTTGAAACTGTCTAAACTTGTCACTCCACTGTCCATGTTGAATTTGTCTAAACTTGTCACTCCACTGTCCATGTTGAATTTGTCTAAACTTGTCACTCCACTGTCCATGTTGAATTTGTCTAAACTTGTCACTCAACTGTCCATGTTGAATTTGTCTAAACTTGTCACTCTACTGTCCGTGTTGAATTTGTCTAAACTTGTCACTCCACTGTCCATGTTGAATTTGTCTAAACTTGTCACTCCACTGTCCATGTTGAATTTGTCTAAACTTGTCACTCCACTGTCCATGTTGACTTTGTCTAAACTTGTCACTCCACTGTCCATGTTGAATTTATCTAAACTTGTCACTCCACTGTCCATGTTAAAACTGTCTAAACTTGTCACTCCACTGTCCATGTTGAAACTATCTAAACTTGTCACTCCACTTTCCATGTTAAAACTGTCTAAACTTGTCACTCCACTGTCCATGTTGAATTTATCTAAACTTGTCACTCCACTGTCCATGTTAAAACTGTCTAAACTTGTCACTCCACTGTCCATGTTAAAACTGTCTAAACTTGTCACTCCACTGTCCATGTTGAAACTATCTAAACTTGTCACTCCACTTTCCATGTTAAAACTGTCTAAACTTGACACTCCACTGTCCATGTTGAAACTGTCTAAACTTGTCACTCCACTGTCCATGTTGAAATTATCTAAACTTGTCACTCCACTTTCCATGTTGAAACTGTCTAAACTTGTCACTCCACTTTCCATGTTGAAACTGTCTAAACTTGTCACTCCACTGTCCATGTTGAAACTATCTAAACTTGTCACTCCACTTTCCATGTTGAAACTGTCTAAACTTGTCACTCCACTTTCCATGTTGAAACTGTCTAAACTTGTCACTCCACTGTCCATGTTAAAACTGTCTAAACTTGTCACTCCACTGTCCATGTTGAAACTGTCTAAACTTGTCACTCCACTGTCCATGTTGAATTTGTCTAAACTTGTCACTCCACTTTCCATGTTGAATTTGTCTAAACTTGTCACTCCACTTTCCATGTTGAATTTGTCTAAACTTGTCACTCCACTGTCCATGTTGAATTTGTCTAAACTTGTCACTCCACTGTCCATGTTGAATTTATCTAAACTTGTCACTCCACTGTCCATGTTGAATTTGTCTAAACTTGTCACTCCACTGTCCATGTTGAATGTGTCTAAACTTGTCACTCCACTGTCCATGGTGAATGTGTCTAAACTTGTCACTCCACTGTCCATGGTGAATTTGTCTAAACCTGTCACTCTGCTATCCGTGTTGAAACTGTCTACACTTGTCACTCCACTGTCCATGTTGAATTTATCTAAACATGTCACTGCACAGTTGCCATGACCCAATCTAACAGTATCATAGGAAATGGCATAGTTCAGAGTGAAAATCTAGTTATTCACTAGACCAGTTGTTCTTAACCTTTGTTGGCCCATGCACCCCTTCACCATATGTTCAGAACGTCATTCCCCCCTTTCGTATTTCCTCCATATAAATTCCCCCATAACTACACAGTATACGTAAAAGTGGAAGCTACATTTAATAACACATACTAGAACATGTCTAGACGTCTACATAAAACGTGATTTGCAGGTCTAGCGAGCTAAAACATATAAGATAACCATGGTGACGATTCCATATAAAGTAACCATCTACAATTACCGCAAGACAAATCAGCATGCGCCCCGTTAGCTACTATTGGAAATTGAACGATACTGATCTCAAAATCGCTACCTCTCCGTGCAGCTATCGTGCGGTGACAACTCGTCCTGCTTCATTCCTCTAAAACTATAAGTCCATTGTCCGTGTTGGAATTTGTCTGATCTTGTCACTCCACTATTCGTGTCGAATTCGTCTAAACGTGTCACTCCACTGTCCCCTGTTGAAGACGTTTCCCCCCCCCCACCCCCTTACCCCCATTGTCCCCTGTTGAAGACGTTTCCCTCCTCACTCCCACTGTCCCCATTTCTCAGAAAATCTCATCAGCTGTTTCTAAACATGTCTGCACATCTCACTTATTAAATACCATGTACAATGATCAGGACCTGCAACATTTAGTAGATGCGGTTGTTACACACAGTGAACAACGAGGGTTAGAATTAAATTGTAAAAAGACACAGATTATGGTCGCCACTAGGAAGAACGAAATACCACAATGTAATATACAAGTAAATGGGAATATTCTTCAACAAGTAAATAGGTACAATTATCTCGGAACAGTAATAACATCTGATGGGAGATGCCTGGAAGAGATTAGAACAAGAATCGCCATGGCAAAAGTAGCCTTTAGCAAGATGAAAAACATACTGACCAATAAAAAGATGTCAATTGAAACGAGAAAAAGAGTGTTGAGGTGCTACATAGAACCTGTACTTTTATATGGATGTGAAGCTTGGACAATGAGCAGTCAAGCTGAAAAACATCTGATGGTTGTAGAAATGTGGTTTCTGAGGAAAATGCAAAGAATACCATGGACAGCCAGAAAGACCAATGAACAGGTCCTTCAAGAAACAAACGAAGATCGTAAACTGATTAGAGACATTAGACGCAGACAGTCAACATTTTTTGGGCATGTTATGAGAAGAAATGAATTGGAGAACTTGGTGACAACTGGTAAGATCAAGGGAACAGACCAAGAGGAAGACCTAGAAGCAAATACCTGGATGGCTTGGCCTCGTGGCATGGTCGAGACAGAAACACTGAGCTGATCCACGACTCTGGTGATCGAGTGAGATGGCAAAACATGACCGCCCACGCTTACCGGCATGGTACATGATGGATGGACAATGATCAGCTGCTACAACTATATACAAAGCAATTCGAAGTGTACTACATTATTATATTCTAGAACCAGCAAATAATTAGCAATGATTGATAAGTCCTGCTTGTGTGTTAGTAAACATCATGTTATCTATGCAGATATGCATCTAGTCAGATAATAATTAAATCAAGTTGACTTATAGTCGTATTTCACTGCTGCCCTGTCTTACCACAAAACAAGCTATTGACTTTCCAGGCTTCGCCGGCTGGGAATGTACCATAAATATTTGTGGGACAAACACGAATTTCCCCGATGTAATTAAAGCAGGTTTGATATTGCTCTTTGGTCTGACCGGTGTTGGTAATTATTAACACGGCTCCTTCTGCTTACAAAAATCAGAACTGTTGACAGGTTACAATTTCACGCTACACAGAAATCGATCAGACATTTGCGACAGGTCTGTCAATTATTTTCCAGAGGTTACTGTGGGAAGTAGTGGCTTATCGATTATCCCTGGTGTTTTAATTTTCCTTTTATCCATGAGCCATTGAGTGTAAATTAACGCATTGGTCAATAAAGGGAAATTAATAGGAAGCTTAAGGTTACGTCAAAGGATTGTGCTTTGAAGCGTGTGGACAATATGTGCAACGGTATGATAATTGCACAAGCACTCAATAAAATATAGCGATGGGAATGCAATATTTCAACTGTTAAAAATGAGTAAACAACTGGAGTTTTTGACATGTGCAGACTACTTAATGCTGAATACATCATCATCATGTACATGCCGATAAGCGGCCAGAGTTCGGCATTTCACACGATCACTAGTCTTCGACCAGCAACGTGCTTTTGTCTCGATCATGTTGTGCAACAATCATCCAGATATTTATCATTACCCTCCCCTTGCTGTTTTTCTCATCAATCTTGACAGCTGTCAATACATTTTCCAGTTTATTTCATCTTGACTATCTGCATCTAATTTCTCGAATCCATGTACGGTTTTAATGTGTTTCATGTGGGACTTGCTCAGTTGGCTCTTTGCATTTTCCTTGGAACTCACATGTCCACTGCCACAAGATGTGTTTCAACTGCTGAATACACACACTTAAAGTCGCTTAAAAGTCGACAAGTCATTGCACCGGGATTTTATCCCATATGGCTCGGTCTCTTTCCGCAGCGCGGAAAGCGTCGCACAAAGCACAAACAGACCCTGATCTGGCGAAATGACTGAAAAGCACAACACCCAATTAGATGCATTGATTGAAGAATTTGGATGGAGATTCCAAGATTTCAAGAACTTTGAGCAACAGTTTAATATTCTCAGTTCCCCTTGTAGTGCAGAAGCTGATACAGCCACAGAGGACATACAGTTGGAGCTGCTTGACTTACAAGCAGATCATGACCTGAAAGAGAAATTCAAGTCAGATGGTTTGCTGGATTTCTATGGATCTTTATCACAAGAATCATTTCCCAACTTGAAAAACTTTGCAGCTAAACTTTTATCATTATTTGGATCAACACACATTTGTGAACAAGCATTCTCTTGCTTGAAGATCAACAAATCTAAGAATAGGTCTTTATTGTCGGATTGTACCTTGCGTGCTGTCATGCTAATTTCAATAAGTAAACTTGCTCCAGATCTCAAGAATATTGTCAAAAAGTGCAAGCAGGTATATACATCTCATTATAAATCAACCATTATAGTGTAGTTGATTTGTGTCTAAATTAAAGCCATTGATAGATAATAAAGAATATTTGTTACAATAACAAGTTGTAAAATCTTGTTAACAAATTAGTAAAAGTTTTTGTCCATATTGTCAAAAATAATGTATAAGTTTATAAGTAAAATAACATTGCAATTATTAGTTATTTATACTGCTTAATAACCTATCAGTGGCCAGCAGGTGCCACGGAAGTGGAAATCCAGCAACTAATACAGGACAATGCTCACTCGGGTGATGTGATTATCTACACAGATGTTTCGGTGTCAAGAGGTGAGAGAAGTGGCTGGGGGTTCATAGCCAAAGCTAATGGTCGATGTTTGGGGCAGGAGAGCCTGGCATATGATACCACAACATCCAGCTTAAGAATGGAAGTGGAGGCAGTCACTGCGGCTCTCCGCTGGATGGAGAATACGACACACACACGCATCGTGATTGTAACTGACTCAGAAAGCATGCTGACGAGGGTGAGGACGGGCAGACTTCGTGCGGAGTGGCTTGCTTCGCTTCGGAGGTCACGGGTGACAAGCATCGCCTGGATCTTTTCTCCGGGGCATACCGGTGTGCTGGGAAATGAACAGGCGGACAGTTTGGCTGGCTCTGCAGAACTTGGTGGAGTATTGATACATGACAAGGCAGACGTGGTTGCGGCCTTGTGGGAGCACGTGCACACCTCGGAGGAGCAAATGGATTACCATGGTCTGACAAGAATGAGACAACGAGGAGTGACGAAGGGATCTGGCCGACGCTCAACGCTCGTAGGAAAGGCGAGACGGACTTATAATCAGATTTCTACTGGTACTATTAGTGTTGGAACTCTTCGCTGGCTGCTGAGGATGGGGACGGAGCACTTATGGGAATGCCCCGAATGCTGTGGAGTCGATTCCTGAATCAATCAATCAATCAATAACTTATCAATAATTAATAATTACTTATAGTGATAGGTTGCTGATACAAAACGGACATTATATATATATATATATATATATATATATATATATATATATATATATATATATATATATATATATATATATATATATATATATATATATATATATATATATATATATATATATATATGTGTGTGTGTGTGTGTGTGTGTGTAAAAGACGATGCATGTCTGTATGTATGTCCGTTATTTATGCGTTCGCGAACGGTCCATCTGATTGAGAAGAAATTTTCTACACGTCTTCTTCTCATTCCCGTGTAGCCAACTGTAATAGTTTGTTAGTGTACAATCAGCTATTTACTTACTAAAATTTAATATTTTAATATCTTATCATTTATATATATAGCGAGGGGACTTAACTTAAGAAAAGTTATTTAAAGGGGCATAACTTTCAATAACATTGCTATATATTTTATATATAGATTGTTGCATTGTTTTCAAAGATTTATAAACTCTTTGTCTACAGTTATTTACAGGCATATGAGTTATAATAAATAATTATATAATCTTTAAGGCATTTTCAAAGTTTTCGTAAAAATAATGCATCTATTTAAATAGTGAACATTTTCTATCTCATCCTTTTATTTTTCTTC
>JACEFZ010027584.1:0-245000 GCA_014155875.1 Cepaea nemoralis | reverse complement strand
AGTTCGGGTCTGTTTGTAAACATTCGTCTCGACAGGGATTTGAGTAGATGACCACTGGGCTGATCTCAGAGTTCTTATCTATTTGTAAACATTCACTCCGACGGGGATTTGAGAACATGACCATAGGACCGACATGCAGGCTTGCTAGCCAGTGTGCAATCGTGGCTCCCAAAATCAGAAAGTGTCCGAGACCTATTACAACCGTCCTTCAATGGAGAGGACATCAATTTGGGAACCAGTTGACGCCACTGAACAGTTACATAAATAAACACATGTGGTATTGTTTGGCGCTCACAGAAGGAGAAGAAAGAAGTAGAGACTAGAAGACGCACTAGACAACATACAATTTGAAAGCTATAGTTACCGACCGGGATTCGAACTTGTCAACTCCAAATGGCGACAGCGCCTCGCTGAAGGAATAAGTGTACTTCCACGCATGACCAACTAGACACTCCAAAAAAGAGTGTCTTCATTAGTCATGTCTATCATACACATGAACCTACAACTATGGAATTCGGACAGAATTCGTAACAAACCATTGAGATAGCACCATAGGTCTAATAATTTATATTACATCAGCATAGGTTAAATAACAAGCACATGAAAACATCGAACCGTAAATGATGTGTCCAGTATATTAACAAACATTTAAAGAAGAGAAATGATTGGTCGGTTCTAATGCTATACACGTATTACATACAGGAAATCAATTTTGGACCCAGTTGAGGCCACTGAAACAGTGACATAAATAAACACACGTAATATTGTTTGGCGCTCACAGAAGAAGAAAAAAGTAGAGACTAGAGGACGCACTAGACAACATAAAATTTGAAAGCTATAGTTATTGACCGGGATTCGAACCTGTCACCTCCAAATGGCGACAGCGCCTATAGCTTTCAAATTTTATGAAGTAGTGCTCTGCGGCTAATGAGACAGTCAAAGCCCTTTGCTGTAATGTTTACTCTTTGTCGTATCCCATTTGGCCAGCACTGTAGCGGTGACACAGACGGATCTCCAAACATACGCCTTCTGCATGGCGTCCTTCCAAGTCTGGCCTGTCTCTCGACGATCTATGGATATTGCCGCCCCACTGAACTTATGGACATCCAGAAGTTATTGATCCTTGGCGTGTGGTCCGCCACGCTTGTCGTGGCTGCAATGTTGTTCCCAGTCTGCAGACATGATAAAACCCTTCTCAACTGGTACTGCTCCATTTGTGTTTCAGAGGAGGGGGTTGAGGTTGGGCATCTACTCGTTGACGTATTGTCGAGTTAATGACGTCGTATCTTCGTGTCACCATAACCTTTCTTAAATTTCTCATTTATATCAGGGCTGTTATTTTATTATTATTATTTTTTTATACTTTTACTTAATTTAGTCCGATAGAATATGTTGCTGTTGTAGTTGAAATTAAAAGTATCATATACTCTAGTTCCCGGTCCCGTTCATTTCCACCTGTCCTTCCCAGTCAATGGCGGACGGCCGAAAGCGTCGAACAACGTATGAACTCCGTAGCTCCAGCCACGACCCCCAGGAATCTCCGAGAAAACTGCTCTCTTGAACCGAATGACGGAGTACGGAATAGAACCCACAACTTTTGGAATGCAAGGCATGCGACAGAAACACGTGGCCACGGAGCCCTTTTCCTTTCCAGATAACTTCCATGAAGATTCTGACAGTTATCAGATATCACTTATACATCCGATATCACTTATACACCCGGAATCACTTATATACCCTGTATCACTTATATACCCTGTATCCCTTATATACCCGGTATCACTTATACACACGGTTATCACTTATACACCCGGTATCACTTATATACCCGGTTATCACTTACAATAACGGTATCACTTTTACACCCGGTATCACTTACACGGAAGAAGCTCGATTCTTAGATCCGCACTATCCGCAAACATTGTTCATGGTTGGTTGCTGTGGTTGATTGTGAATCCTTTAAATCTGTAAGTCCGACATGAATGGGCTACTAGTGCCTCAGTGCCCTGAAATAGGTTTGCATCTCTGGATATAGGGTTGGTATAGAGTCGTTTCTACTGACACAGTACCAGTGTACCATGTCTGGATGTGGGGTTGGTATAGAGTCGTTTCTACTGACACAGTACCAGTGTACCATGTCTGGATGTGGGGTTGGTATAGAGTCGTTTCTACTGACACAGTACCAGTGTACCATGTCTGGATGTGGGGTTGGTATAGAGTCGTTTCTACTGACCCAGTATCAGTGTACCATCTCTGGATGTGGGGTTGGTATAGAGTCGTTTCTACTAACACAGTACCAGTGTACCATGTCTGGATGTGGGGTTGGTATAGAGTCGTTTCTACTGACCCAGTATCAGTGTACCATCTCTGGATGTGGGGTTGGTATAGAGTCGTTTCTACTTATACAGTACCAGTGTACCATCTCTGGATGTGGGGTTGGTATAGAGTCGTTTCTACTGACACAGTACCAGTGTACCATCTCTGGATGTGGGGTTGGTATAGAGTCTTTTCTACTGACCCAGTACCAGTGTACCATCTCTGGATGTGGAGTTGGTATAGAGTCGATTCTACTGACACAGTACCAGTGTATCATCTCTGGATGTGGGGTTGGTATAGAGTCGTTTCTACTGACCCAGTATCAGTGTATCATCTCTGGATGTGGGGTTGGTATAGAGTCTTTTCTACTGACACAGTACCAGTGTACCATCTATGGATGTGGGGTTGGTTTAGAGTCGTTTCTACTGACCCAGTATCAGTGTACCATCTCTGGATGTGGGGTTGGTATAGAGTCGTTTCTACTGACCCAGTACCAGTGTACCATCTCTGGATGTGGGGTTGGTATAGAGTCTTTTCTACTGACCCAGTATCAGTGTATCATCTCTGGATGTGGGGTTGGTTTAGAGTCCTTTCTACTGACCCAGTATCAGTGTATCATCTCTGGATGTGGAGCTGGTTTAAAGTCGTTTCTACTGACCCAGTATCAGTGTATCATCTCTGGATGTGGGGTTGGTTTAGAGTCGTTTCTACTGATCCAGTACCAGTGTACCATCTCTGGATGTGGGGTTGGTATAGAGTCTTTTCTACTGACTCAGTATCAGTGTATCGTCTCTGGATGTGGGGTTGGTTTAGAGTCGTTTCTACTGACCCAGTATCAGTGTATCATCTCTGGATGTGGGGTTGGTTTAGAGTCGTTTCTACTGACCCAGTATCAGTGTATCATCTCTGGATGTGGGGTTGGTATAGAGTCGTTTCTACTGACACAGTACCAGTGTATCATCTCTGGACGTGGGGTTGGTATAGAGTCGTTTCTACTGACCCAGTACCAGTGTATCATCTCTGGATGTGGGGTTGGTTTAGAGTCGTTTCTACTGACCCAGTATCAGTGTATCATCTCTGGATGTGGGGTTGGTATAGAGTCGTTTCTACTGACATAGTATCAGTGTACCATCTCTGGACGTGGGGTTGGTATAGAGTCGTTTCTACTGACCCAGTACCAGTGTATCATCTCTGGATGTGGGGTTGGTTTAGAGTCGTTTCTACTGACCCAGTACCAGTGTACCATCTCTGGATGTGATGTTGGTATAGAGTCGTTTCTACTGACCCAGTATCAGTGTACCATCTCTGGATGTGATGTTGGTTTAGAGTCGTTTCTACTGACCCAGTATCAGTGTACCATCTCCATGTGGCCACAATGTTGCGGAGCTCTCCTCCCCATCTTCAAGCTCTGAAACAACGAGATGTGCAACACCGGTACAGAAGCTTCACTTCTGCGGTCAGACATGTTCAGATGTGTAACCAGACCATGATTCAACACAGCGTTTAGGCACTGGCTGGAATCTGATCGAGGCTGGTAATGTTTTCTGTGCTAGCTTTAAGTATTTCATTGTCAACAGACCCATGTTTCTGCAGAGAAATTAGGATGAAAGTAAAACTATCAAGGGCCATTGTAAACTCACTTGAGCGTATTGAGTACATAGTCGTATCCGCACATATGTATAGACCAATCGGCCCCTTGTCTATGCCGTGGTTAGTATCACACCACCTTTACCTTCAAGGATATTTCCTAATACCCACTTGGGGCAGAGTCGACCCGCAAGTCCGGTCCACAGGCAAGCGTCTAGCTACCGCGCTACCATGATTCCCTAGAACATCGATACAGGTTAATTTCCTGAATGTTCTGGGAGCTGTCTAGGAAGGACAGGAGGGTTGGAAGGGAACTCTTCACTACACTGCATTATGCTGTGGCGTATGAGAAAGCGTCAACAAATAGTTGCCGTGGGACGACATTTTTACTTTGAATAATTTTTTTTTAATAAGGGTAATGCACATCCTTAATGTAACGCCTTCTCTCACAGGCTTCATCTCCAATCTCTTTCTCTCTCTCTAACCTTTCTCTAATCCTACACCATACACATGATTCACATTTCAAATACATCTCTCTCTCTCTCGCTCTCTCTCTCTCTCTCTCTCTCTCTCTCTCTCTCTCTCTCTCTCTCTCTCTCTCTCTCTCTCTCCATTCATAACTTCATTTCTTGATCAAACACTTGACATATGGAGGGCCTAATAAACAAATAGTTGGCATATTTGAAAGCGAGGCATGAGGCCGTCGCCAGTGTAGTAAGTCCTGAGTGCATTGGCGTCCCCATGAATGCCAGCTCTTGCTGTGTGACTGCCGTGAATATTACAGGTACCGTTTATGCTTCCTCCGCCTGGCAGGTAAAAGCTTACATAGGTTCTGGCGTTCCCAGGTAGGTAGATGTTACCTGTTCCAGTTGGACGCATGAAATATACAATGAAGAAGCCTATTATGGGATACGGAAACCACAGCAACACCTAATTTCATTTTCTCAGCACGGTTTGGACTGCTACCTTATAACAGTTGCTGCATATACGCATTGACTTGTGTCCTTCATGTTCTCCCTTGTCCAGATTGTCGTAACAGATTGAAGTAAGTGACAGAGAGATGTGGAGAGAAAGAGAGAGAGAGAGAGAGAGAGAGAGAGAGAGAGAGAGAGAGAGAGAGAGAGAGAGAGAGAGAGAGAGAGAGAGAGAGGGAGGAGAAGGAGAGAGATGTAAACAAAATTTCACTTGAATCAATGAAGATGTCTGGAAAGAAACCAACTGAGGAAGAGCACTGGTTTCTCATAACAGAAGTAGACAATGACCATTCTGTGGACACAGCATGAGAAGTGGACAGCTGAAATACCTCACGACAAGAGGACATTTGGAGAGGAAGACTGACTACGCAAGAATAGAATGAAAATGAAAGGTAGCTTGAAATAGTGGCATGGCTGTAGGAAAGGGCGTACGTCTGTAGTGATAATGTTGGCAGCACGCTAGACAAGAGGATGGGGACAAACACATCGATCATGCGGCATCAATTATAGGAAGCGGGAGAAGATTTCACGGCAGACATGGCCCTCGGGCCTATGGCATGTAGTGTTCACATACACTGTTTATCGGGTTTATGGAATGGGTGATTAGTTCTCTTCACTCCCATCTTTGCATTCCTCAACTCAGAGCAAAGCAGTGTACCGGTTTCATGAATATTGCGTTGATGCGTCGATGTTAAAGGATTTCAACCGCTGTGCAATGGATAAGAACGATGAACCGTCATTACTGTTTATGCTATACACTCGTTCACTCCCAGCTAAGTCTTACATCACCGGATCGTTGTTCAGAAAACAGCCCTAAAACATCTTCCATTCTCCCCACAAGTCAACACAAAAACAGCCCTAAAACATCTCCAATTCTCGCAACAAGTCAAAACAGAAACAGCTTTAAAACATCCCCCATGCTTGCCACAAGTCAACAATAGAAAACAGACTTAAACATCCCTCGTTATTGCATAATTAAAGATAACCACAAAAAAGACAGGGATAATAAAATTAGCAACATGAAATGCTCGAACGTTAAGCGACTACGAAAAATTAGTTCACATCAAACAAAATATGGAAAGATATCAGATTAATATATGAAAGAATGTACGAGACGAGATGGAAGGGGCAGGGATTAAGCCAGGGGGTGGGGGGTGTGGGGTGGGGATTATAAGATTATTTATTCTGGGGGAGAAGAAAGGCAAAGAGGTGTAGCAATTGTCTTGGATCGGCACACATCAAAATCTGTTCCAAGGATATGGTGATGTATCAATTGTTGCTGAGTTGAGTTAAGAACCGACATCACTGCACTTAGGATATTCCCATACGTGATCCGTGCCATCGTTCAACAGCAAGCGAAGAGTCATACTACTAATCGTTCCCACCGCTATCAGATTTAAAGTTCTCCTGGTCTTCCTTCACAGTTTTGAGATTCTTCCAGAAGCCCTGCCGATCCCCCGCAATCTCACTCTTTCCACATACGGGTTCTCGACCTGTTCCCATGTCTTCTCCACCTAGTCCCACAAGCGCAAGGCGATCCCCCCCCCCTCCTTTTCCCATAGGCAATCTACCACCAAGAGGTGCATTCCCTGCCATCCTATTAGCCTGTTAAATCTCCCGCACCCCCGCATGGCCAGGGCAAAATATCCATACAATTCTCACAACCTGTGACCTCTGAAGCGACGTTAGCAATTCCACACGAAACATTTCTTTCTCTATCTTACTAAGCATACACTTTGAATCCGTAATGAATATAATGTATTGCAGTGGTCTCCTCTAACCAACGAAATGCCGCTGTTACTGCTTCCACCTCCATCTGCGAGTCACTAGCTTTTATATATAATCAATGTCTCACCAAAGGTCACTTCCCATCAGCCTTTAAAATCGCTAAAGTGTATCCTCATTGAAAAGCTGGTTCTCTAGACGATCGTCTCATGAGTAATTATAGGCCAATTTCCATATTATCTCCATTATCCAAACCGCTAAATATATGATTATTGTGCTATTCATGTTTATTGTGCCATATGTAAATATATGATTATTGTGCTATTCATGTTTATTGTACCATATGTAAATATATGACTATTGTGCTATTCATGTTTATTGTACTATATGTCGCCCGTGTGTTGCCGGGGCCCATACGGGGGAGCAAAGAATAGTAACACTGTTGCCTACCATGCACCATATTTACATATGGCACAATGAACATGAAATACACAATATTAATATATTTACATATGGCACAATATACATGAATAGTTCGGGTCCACATCGATTGACGGACGTCAGTCACTGCGATCGTGCAAATCTTGAGCTACAGCCTACGATGGGTGACGTTGTAATATTATGTTGTGATAATCTGGACGTGTCCAGCGTCTGCCGCGTGGTCTAGTGGTTACACACACGCTTCACAGGTCAGTAATCCGGGGTTTGTTCCTGGTCCGGTCAAGGATATGCACTACTGACAAGCTCAAACGAGAGCGAAACTCGAGTCTAGTGCTTCCACATTGACGCGGATAGGCCTTAGGTTCATACCAGAATACGATCACCGTTGCCAGTAGTGGGTTGTGATCAATATTTAAATCTCAAATCCCGAAACAACCAAATAAATAACCATGAATAGCACAATATTCATATATTTACAAATAGCAATACATATGACGTTGGTTTTTTCGGAAAATGGTTTGGGTGCCTGTCGGTTAGAAAACAATGGCAAATTACTGAACGTAAACTTGCCAAGAAATCACAAACAGCCAAAAAATGCTGGAGTTGACTGCGACGTCCTGTAAAGGATGTGCAACTTACTTTAACTAACAATACATATAGCACAGTAATCATATATTTACCTATAACAGTACATATAGCACCATAAACATTAATAGCACAATAATCATATATTTACATGCAATGCATGTTTTAAATCAGCACAGTACGTATTCACTGTTAGTATATACAATGTCCTTTATATATACAGTTCCTTATATATACCATGAGAAAGTTCCAGCAACGTTTACTTGCGATAACATTTTACTGACATTAGTTACTTGTCCGTATATCTATCTACCCGTCCCTTCTGAAAGAAAGATGAGTGATTGGAAGGGCCGAATGTAAGACGGGCCTGCGTGCCCAATTTGTTACCCTTTGAAAATAAAGTCTGTTCGTTCGTTCGTTCTGTCAATCAGAGTGTTTGTCAGGTGCCCATCTGAGATTTCTATTTTTAAACATGAGGAATATATTTCATGTTGAAAATGAATATGAATCCCAACTCTATCGCTATTAGGAAAGAGGCGCTGGAACCTCTTGCCCCCGGGTAGATTGGGCCCGTTAGCTATTACAGCGGCCAATCTAGGAAATGGAAAACTCCGATTATAAACCCCTAAGTTTAAGTTGGACCTACGTGCCGAATGGCCACGTGTGAGCTGGTTGTGAACGTGGAACGTCTTGCATGCGGGCAGGGAGGCGCCAGGCGTATGGACTCCTAAGGGACATACCCTGCCCCTTCCCTAGCACGCAGGCTCTACTAGAGCGACCGATTATATCCTGCCGTCATATCTAACCAGCTATGAATAATACAAAGAATTATCGCCGAATGCAACGGAGTACGTGCTTTGTACTCAATACCTTTGACAACAGCCAGCGGGGAGAGAATGAAGCGGAGAAGAAGAGGTAGGGGAGAAGGAAAAGGAAGAAGAGCGCTGGAGCCAGAAGAGGTAGAATGAAAACGGATCGGTTGCGACTCAAAAATGTGCGGGATGGGTATTGGAATTGCCGCAGTGCAAAGCAACGAGGACCAATACTGGAGAAACTGATCTACGATTTCGATGTCCAGATGTTACAAGAACTGAATACAAACTCTTTTAAGTGACCTGGCTACACATGTTACATCGACCCAACTGGGCAGGGAAGACATGGGCAGGCTCTGGTGGTCAAGGACGGTTTACAGCAATCAATACTGGATATGAGTGAGTGGGGTCTGGAGAGTAAAGAGGTGCAGGGAATGCGGTTACAAATCTGCCGATACAGCTGGAACCTGATAAATGTATATCTGTATCGTCAGATTGGTATCTACATTCTCTGCACCTCTTTACTTTACTGATCCCACCCACTCATATCCAGTATTGAATTATGTAAACTACTCTTGACAACGAGAGCCTGCCCGTGTCTTCGCTGCCCGGTTGGGTTAATGTAACATGCATAGACAGGGCACTTAAAAGAGTTTGTCTTCAGTTCTTGTAACATCAGGACATCAAAATCGTAGACCTGTTTCTCCAATATTTGTCCTCGTTGCTTTGCACTACGGCACTAATTCCAATACCCAACCCGTACACTTTTTAGTCCCAAATGATCCGTTTTCCTTCTAACCCTTCTGACTCCATCCCTCTTCTTCCCCCCTCTCTCCTACCTCTTCTGCTACGCTTCATTTTCTCCCCGTTGCCCGTTGTCAAAGATAGCGAGCACAAAGCATGTACTCCATTGTTTCCGCGATAATTTTTTTTTTTTTTAAATTTAATTTTCGGTAGTTGGCTTGATTTAAAGGCAGGGGTTAACTGGTCACCTAGTAGAGCCTGTCTGCTAGGGACGCGGCAGGGGATGTCCCTCGGGAGTTCATTGCCTGGCTCCGCCCCACCCGCATACCAGACGTTCACGTTCACAACCACCTCACCCGTGGCCATTCAGCCCTCAGCATGTCGGTCCACCTTAAACTGTGAGGTTTATCATCGGAGTTTTCCATCTCCTAGATTGACCGCTGTAATAGCTAACGGGCCCAGTCTACCCGGGGACAAGAGGTTCTAGCGCCTCATTTCTAGCGACCACATTAGATAAATGTTGGGCTGTATCAGACAGGGTTCAAATAGTAAAATTAATCGACAGACCTGTTAAAATAAACGACATTCAAATATATGCCCCAACAGTAGAATGCGGTGAAGATAATATAGAGGAATTGTATAATGACATGGAGTCTGCTTTGAAGAAATATAAAAAGTCAGAAATAAATATCATAATGGGTGTCTTCAATGCAAAAGTAGGAAATCGATGCGATGGACGCACAGTAGGAAACTATTGTTTGGGAGAGCGAAACGAAGGAGGATACATACTTGTAGAATGGACAAACGAGAAAGAAATGATTGTAAGAAACACCCGATTTCAACACCATACTAGAAGAGTATAGCCAAGGAGGAGTCCTGACAACAGGATTAGAAACCCAATTGATTACATCCTGATTAGGAGGTTTCGAAATGCGATAACAATCGCAATAAAATTCCCAATGCTGTCTGTTACAGTGATCACATATTGATTACAGGCACATAGAGGGTAATGTTAAAGAAAGCCTAGTATACAACAGGAAACAGTAAATATGATATGTGTACATTGAAAAATGACTAGAAAATTCAAGACAATTTTAATATACAAGTAAAGATGAGAAATGACATGGTTTCCGATCTAGAGATCCTATTTCAAGATGTGGATCATCAAATGGGAAGTATTGAAGAATTCAATCAGTATGGCTGAAGAAACAACTATTCCCAATTTTAAAAAAAATATATATGGGTCGTACGAAATGGATGACTGAAGACATTTTAAAACTAATGGAACCAAGAAGACACAACAAAAATAATATTGCCAAATATGAAGAAATTCACGGAAAGATCAGAACATTTATGTAAAGAGGCTGACATATGCCTGGGTCATTGACATTGAGGTGAGTGATCTTGTAGCGGGGATACGAGAAAAACAACCAGTCCTGAGAAATAATGGTGAGGGTGAGTGCAGATCCCCAGGGTGGATGGGGTGAGAGACAGTTGAGTTTTGTGTGAAGTCAGGAGACTTGAAGGACAGTGGAGGACTGAGACCGACTGAGGGTCGGATCGTTTTTTTGTGTGGAGAGTTGATGTTTGGACTCCGAGTTGGTCGGTGGTGTAAGGAGAGGAGCGGGGTTATTTAGAGAGCTCCGTCCTGTGTTGTGTTGTGTTATTCTCCCAGTTTTGAATGGAGGCCTAAACCCAGAGGGGGTTAAATAGTTAGTGGAAGCCTAGACCCAGTGTGTGGATTTTATTGTGTGAGGTCCAGCCGTGGATAGTAGCTGGATAACTGTCTTGTGAATTTGAGATTAAGCAGGTCTTGAGAAGGCAGTGATGTGTGCATGTTAAGTTGTGAGGAGGATATATATATATATATATTCTGTGGATTATATTGTTTTCTGCATATGGAAATATGTTACGTGTGTCCGTGTTCATTCTGCATTAAAAGATTATGTGCGCCAACTCAATCTTGTTCACTGACTGGCGGATGCGTACTGCGGGGGTGAGATTTGTCTGAGACAGGTGGCTAGCTCAACTTACACTCCGTATTGACATATTGACAATCTAGACAACGACCATCTCACTCGGTTCTCATTAAGAACATCGTGAGAGAGGCAAAAGAAGCAGGCTTGAGAAAAACTTCATAGACATTGAAAATCAATACAACAGTACAATTAACAAATTAATGCCCCAAAAAAATAAATAACTCAGGAGCTTACTAATAAAAGAACGCATACATTAGTAAGCTGCCTAAAAACCTAAAGATGAAAAAATCATAATAGAAAACGATCAGATTATACATGTTTGGTCAGATTATGTGAAAAACCTTTATGATGATAACAGAGAAGAACTGTATGATATTCGAAATAATATTGAAGGACCACCAATTTTGAAGATGGAGATTCAGAATGTTCTTAACCTATGAAAACTGGCAAGACCCCCTGTTCAGGCAACAGCACAACAGAAATAATTAATGCTTTAGACCAGGGGTGGGCAAACTACGGCCCGCGGGCCGCATGCGGCCCGCCACCCGATTTTATGCGGCCCGCGAGGGCATTTAGGAATAAAAATTTTACTTCGTTTTTAAGTTATTTTGTTGAATTTTAAAGAATTTCATGTACCGTTATGATTATTTCAACATTTTTGATAAGATTTCTTTCTAATTATCAATTTTTTTAAAACAGTCCTTGGCCTTCGTAATGTAATGCTTCTTCTTCTTTCGTTCGCCTTAAATACTATAACTGCAATGTTGCCTCTTGTGTGAATTTAACTGTCCCTTTTAGTTCACTCAGCAGTCCATAGAGTTTATCTTCCACTGTAGTCTGTCTTGGCCAGAAGTTTAGCCTAGACATGTTGTAATTTGGGCAGTTTTTGAGTATGTGCTCTGCTGTCTGCGACGCCAATCCACACGTGCACATGGCTGATTCAGCGATCTTGAATCTTGTATACATGTGGTTGCGTAATCTATTGTGTCCTGTTCTGAGGAGCAGAATAATGACTTGTTCTGGTCTGTCCATAACGTGGTAGTCGTCTTGAGCAGGTTTTGGTGGCTTTCTGACTGATTTGATCATTCTTTTCATTTGGTGGTAACGGGCACATCAGGCTGTTCTTCTTTTGCTCCTTCCTTAGCCAATCGATCAGTTCTGTGGTTTCCGTGTACTCCACAGTGGGATGGTATCCACTGTATGGTGACCTTATGCTGGCTGCTATGTTCAGAAAGTAGTGTCCTTAATACTGGCAATTTCCAAGACATCATTTCGTTTTCGTTGAGGTGAGTTTCTTGCAAGCAACATACGCTCACCTTATCTTGGTCCAAGGTGTTTTCTAGTTATATTGTTGTGTTGCTGAATCCCTCCTCATTCCAGTGCATTAATTTTAGTCTTTGTTTGGTATGGCCAGACGCTCTATTCTCAGGTCCCCTGGCTCCACAGGACATCTGAGAAGGACTTCCAGTAGTTGTGGTTGGACTCTTTCGAGGCATATGGCCTGGCACTGCACCTGCATGGGGGTCCAAAGTAGGGCAAGCACCGTAACATTTAGCCATAGTCGACATATTTCATTGCGCGTGATTGGTGGCATCCTGATTTCTGTGGTGGGCCTCCTGGCTGGTTGCCATATAGAAATATTTATCGACATGAAAAATTTAATAAGGATGATTTTATGAAAAACAGATATTTCTCCGGTGAATAAAATGATTTATTTTGCAAGAAAATATAAAACTTAAAAGTCTTTTGCTGTTTTAAATTATTTCCACATTTATAATGTTCAAATTAATTTATTTGTTGTAGTAGGCTTGATATATTTCTGAAATTTATTCTGAGTTTACTACATGTTTTCCGAATATGTTATTTTCACACACAGCTTGAAGTAGGTTTTGTTTCATTTCCGTTTTAAAGTTTTGTGCAGTTCTAACTGTTCGAATTTTATTTACAAAATGAGTGTCAATAACAAACGTAAGATTGGCGGTGAATGCCGTGTTTTTAATTATGAATGGACACCTAAGTACTGTTTCATAAAAGTTGGTAGCAAATCAGTTTGCTTGCTGTGTCGTGAGTCAGTGGCTGTCTTCAAGGAGTACAATTTAAAAAGACATTAGCAAACAAAATATTCCGATTTCGGATACAATTTAACAACCGAAGGGAGGGAAAGGAAATGCCTTGAGTTGGTGAAAAATTTTGGAGAAACAGCAAACTGTTTTCACTAAACAGTCTTGAATTCAAGATGCTGCAACTGAAGCTAGTCTTGTGCTGTCACACAGAATTGTAAAACAGAACAAGCCATTTTCTGATGGCGAGTTCATCAAGGAATGTTTGCTAGATGGAGCAAACATTATGTGTCCAGAACACACACAAAACAAAAGCAAACAAACAGATCTGACAACATTACTTTAACCAGGAGAACTGTGGTCAGACGTGTTGATAAGATAAGTGGCAATGTTATACATAAACTTCAAGATGCAAGTAAACAAATTTTGTGGTAGTCTCTTGCATTGGATGAGAGTACCGATGTACATGATACTGCCCAATTATTAATATTTATACGTGGAATAAACACTTCTTTCAAACTCACTGAAGAGTTATTGAGTGTTGAGTCACTCAAAGACACAACCACAGGCCATGATATATTCAATGCTTTTACTAACTGTATTGAAAGAACTGGGTTAGTTCGGAACAATATGGTAAGTGTTACAACTGACGGAGCTCGTGCTTTGACTGGAAAAAATGTAGGTCTGGTAAAGTTGATAAGTGATAAGATTAAAGCAGAATATCTAGACCACACATTATTACCACTTCACTGTGTGATTCATCAAGAAAGTCTGTGAAAAATTGTTTTGAATATCAAGCATGTTATTGACCCAGTTGTCAGTGTCATCAACCTCATCAGATCAAGAGGACTTAATCACATACAGTTCAAGGCATTACTTGACCGATTTGGAAACTGAACAAACCGATGTCCTGTACCACACCAGTGTTCGATGGCTGAGTCTCGGCAAGCTGTTGAGGCGAGTGTGGAACTCAGAGAAGAAATAGTGATTAGTTAGTTATTTAGTTAGTTAGTCGCAGTTCCAACTTCACAGCAACGGGTCGTCCCCATTATGCTCTGTTCCTGTGCCAGTGAATATCACACAAAATGCTCCCATCTGCCCAATGTGAAAAGTGGAAAAGACAGGAGTCTCGACAAACAACAACCCGCACAGATACACTGTGCATAATGCCGCCGCCAGAATGTCAACACAATAGTCCCCCACAAAACACCCAGTTCATTTCTGATGGAATCGGCAGTCATTTTCCCATCTGGATGTTTCCTAGATGTTCACCCACACAGTCCACGAAATACAGTTCACCGTCGATGGAGTGGCAGTTAACCAGAAGCCCAGCAGCCACGCATTTCTGCATAAGGCAAAAACCGGTCAACTCTGGGACATAGCCATCTGCCATCCTAGAGATGAAGGGCATTGAATGTGACTTTAATACTAATATTGTCAATAAAGAGTGGAAGTTAGACTTTATGTTTGCCATTGAAATTATGGAAAAGTTAAATGAGCTGAATTGACAAACTTCAGGGCAATGGTGTGTTCGCAAATGAATTGTATGTATATGTAAAATCATTTCGGGCAAAACTCTCACTGTACTCCAGACAAGCAAGTGAAAAAGATTTTGTCACTTCCCTTTGCTGAAACAAGAAACCATTTCTGGTAAAATGACTGAAAAGTACAAAGCCCAATTAGATGCACTGATTGAAGAATTTGGATGGAGATTCCAAGATTTCAAGAACGTAGAGCCACAGTTCAATATTCTCAGTTCCCCTTTCAGTGCAGAAGCTGATACAGCCACAGAGGATATACAGTTGGAGCTGCTTGACTTAGAAGCAGATCATGACCTGAAAGAGAAATTCAAGTCAGATCGTTTTCTGGATTTCTATGGATCTTTATCACAAGACTCATTTCCCAACTTGAAAAACTTTGCAGCTAAACTATTATCATTGTTTGGATCAACATATATTTGCGAACAAGCATTCTCTTCCTTGAAGATCAACAAATCTAAGAGTAGATCTTTATTGTCGGACTGCAACTTGCATGCTGTCATGCGAATTTCAACAAGTAAACTTGCTCCAGATTTCAAGAATAATATCAAAAAGTGCAAGCAGTTACATACATCTCATTAGAAATCAACAACTGTAGTGACAATGTAGTCGCTGTGTGTCTAACTTAAAGCCATTGATAGATAAGAAAGAATATTTGTTATAATAACATGTTGTAAATTCTTGTTAACAAATTAGTAAAAGTTTTTGTCCATATTGTCAAATATAATGTATAAGTATATAAGTAAAATAACATTGCAATCATTATATATTTATACTGCTTAATAACCTATACATAATTAATAATACCTGGTGCACATGACTACCCCTTCCGGGAGAGGCTACTCCTATGGAGCACCCATTTACGCCGTTTCTCTGATTATCGATAAGACTGCAGTACATGATATTCTTGGTATCTGTAAAGAAGGTAGTTTGCCATTGCTTTCCTTCCTAGTAGTGACCATACTGGTCGATGACCGTAGCCAATGTCTCCCAAAAAAGAGATCCTCTGCCTACCGTCGTGAAACTGAAGACCATAACCTACAACTATCTGTCGGCTGCTCCTCAACTTCATCCACCACCTGCACACATGGCTTCACGTAACCATGATCGGGGGGATAAACGGGTACTCCACCTTGCCCAAGGGTGTCCCGTAGGCTAGTGGAGGGAAGGAGGCACCCATCAAGGCATTACTATCATGCTAATATATTTTAAATATTCTCTAAGCAAACGTAATTGCACCAGCATTTGGGAGAGAGAGAGAGAGAGAGAGAGAGAGAGAGAGAGAGAGAGAGAGAGAGAGAGAGAGAGAGAGAGAGAGAGAGAGAGGAGAGAGAGAGGGAGAGAGAGAGCTACTTGTTCAAATTGAATAAAATTTACAAACATAAATGACATTTCCTCCAAACATATTTATCAACATAAACCCCATAGACTTCCAAGGTCTTTCGCCGTTAATGTAAGTAAATTGTCTTTGAATTGTGGGTGGCCTTAAGAGGCCAGTAAAAAAATGTTGTTTCCCCACAGAGGGGAGATTCTTTCAGCAAAGATTTGTATGTCATTAAAAATACAGTTTTAACAATTAAACATAAACATAGAATTGAAAAAGTGGATCATAAAATGTAAGTAAATAAAGATTAAACACATATTGTTTAAATATTTTAATAGCGTTCTTCTCATGATTGCAAATATATGACTGCAGTATGATTGGTTAATTCTTCAAAGAAAAATAAAGATTTTAATGTTAGCTATTCGTATTATACCTAGGTATACTATTTTCATTTTCAAATTCTAGTAATTTCCCTTGTATCAATATTAGATGTTTATGTCCCCCTACCAAGCGCAGACTGCTACTGCAACCATAGATTAATCTTAGGCAATTTACATATAAGGTAAACCAAGAAGACGGTGGAGAGATAATATATATACAGACCTACAAGCACTTGGAATCAACGACTGGCAAGAGAAGGTCAACCAGAGAGACGAATGGAGACGGATTGTATCTGCAGCAAAGAACCTCAATGGCTCGGAACGCTGAAGAAGAGGAAGAAAAAGAATTTACATATAAACTTAAAGAAAGTCAAATATACAAATAGAAACGCAAAATTTGATCTACAGGCACTGAAGAGTGAGGAGACAAAAGATAAATTCAACGTAGAGGTAAAAAACAGATTCGATGCATTGTCCGATATGGAAATATTATTTCAAAACGTCAGTGACCAATTGGAAATATGAAAGAAATCAGTCAAGAAGCTGCACTAACAACAATGATAATCCCAAATATAAAGATAATAGGACGCAAGAAATGGATGATGGAAGACATCTTAAAACTCATGGAAATAAGAAGAAATAACAAAAATAACAAGGAAATATACGAAGAGATTCACAGGAAAATTATAAGCTATGCAAAGAGGCAAAAGAAATATGGCTTGAGGAAAATTGCAAGGAAATTGAAAACCAACACAACACCCAGAATACCAAATTAATGCACACAAGAATGAATGACATCACTAACAAAAGAACACACACATCAACAGGTTGCCTAAAAACTAAAGATGGCAAAATCTTAATAGAAAAAGATCGGAGTTTACATGCGTGGTCAGATTATGTGAAAGACCTTTATGATGATACAAGAGAAGAACAATATGATCATCAGAATACTAATGAAGGACCATCAATTTTGTTTGTCGGGGTGTTTTTCTTTTAGATATCTAGCAATTCTGCAGAGCCGGTCTCCCTGGCGAAGGTGTTAACGATTTTCTCCGTAATCTCGTATATCCACGTGTGGGGAAACAGCTGCGCGAGATTCGGTAGGGAATCGGGTTGCGTTGGTTACTTACAGGGGTATCTGAGATTGTCGCTCAGTAAGCAATGCAAAATACTCTGCGTAATCTTGCAAAGACATCAACAACAGCGGTAGAATGCTGTTGTTGACAGCGATGTAAATAGGATATGCGAAAAAACAATTCCGCTGAATGCTTGAACATAAGTGTAGTGATCAATCAAGGCATTACTATCATGTTATTATATTTGAAATATTCTCTAAGCAAACGTAATTGCACCAGAATTTAGCAGAGAGAGAGAGAGAGAGAGAGAGAGAGAGAGAGAGAGGAGAGAGAGAGAGAGAGAGAGAGAGAGAGAGAGAGAGAGAGAGAGAGAGAGAGAGAGTGCATTTAGGAATAATAATTTTTACTTCCTTTGTAAGTTATTTTGTTGAATTTTAAAGAATTTCATGTACCGTTATGATTGTTTCAACATTTTTGATAAGATTTCTTTCTAATTATCAATTTTTGTAAACAGTCCTTGGCCTTCGTAATGTAATGCTTCTTCTTCTTCTTCTTTCGTTCGCCTTAAATACTATAACTGCAATGTTGCCTCTTGTGTGAATTTAACTGTCCCTTTTAGTTCACTCAGCAGTCCATAGAGTTTATCTTCCACTGTCGTCTCTCTTGGCCAGAAGGTTGGCCTAGACATGTTATAGTTTGGGCAGTCTTTGAGTATGTGCTCTGCTGTCTGCGACGATAATCCACACGTGCACATGGCTGATTCACCCATCTTGAATCTTGTATACATGTGGTTGCGCAATCTATTGTGTCCTGTTCTGAGAAGCAGAATAATGACTTGTTCTGGTCTGTCCATAACGTGGTAGTTCGTCTTGAGCAGGTTTTGGTGGCTTTCTGACTGATTTGATCATTCTTTTCTTTTGGTGGTAACGGGCACATCAGGCTGTTCTTCTTTTGCTCCTTCCTTAGCCAATCGATCAGTTCTGTCGTTTCCGGGTACTCCACAGTGGGATGTGGAGATTGTCGCTCAGTAAGCATCAATCTGTATGGTGGCCTTATGCTGGATGCTAAGTTAAGAAAGTAGTGTCCTTAATACTGGCAATTTCCAAGACATCATTTCGTTTTCGTTGAGGTGAGTTTCTTGCAAGCAACATACGCTTACCTTTTCTTGGTCCAAGATGTTTTCTAGTTCTATTGTTGTGTTGCTGAATCCCTCCGCATTCCAGTGCATTAGTTTTAGTCTTTGTTTGGTATGGCCAGACGTTCTATTCTCAGGTCCCCTGGCTCCACAGGACATCTGAGAAGGACATCCAAGAGTTGTGGTTGGACTCTTTCGATGCATATGGCCCGGCACTGCACCTGCCTGGGGGTCCAAAGTAGGGCAAGCACCGTAACATTTAGCCGTAGTCGACATATTTCATTGCGCGTGATTGGTGGCATCCTGATTTCTGTGGTGCGCCTCCTGGCTGGTTGCCTCTTTATTCAGCACCTTTCCTTTGCTAGAGCAGACTGTGGTCTTACTCGAGCTTAGGTGTATAAGCACGCACACACATGTATGCGCATGCACGTACGAGCATACACATCTAAAGCGTTCTGTATATTTCTCGGCGCCAGTGACTCGCCGCCGCCCCTTCTCCTGTTAGTTAAAACAGTTCCGCCACGAGAAGGCCAGAAGTTGGACTTCTGCTACATAGGTGATTAATGCATGAGCCATTAGGGTATTTATGCAAGGTTGGGCGCTCACCCCAAACCGGCCCCTGGCTACATACAGCAACAGTTGGAACCATGTTATGCTAAAATGCTTAGGTGTATAAGCACGCACACACATGTATGCGCATGCACGTACGAGCATACACATCTAAAGCGTTCTGTATATTTCTCGGCGCCAGTGACTCGCCGCCGCCCCTTCTCCTGTTAGTTAAAACAGTTCCGCCACGAGAAGGCCAGAAGTTGGACTTCTGCTACATGGGTGATTAATGCATGAGCCATTAGGGTATTTATGCAAGGTTGGGCGCTCACCCCAAACCGGCCCCTGGCTACATACAGCAACAGTTGGAACCATGTTATGCTAAAATGCGAATTTATCGATTTTTATATAGAGAAATATTTATCGACATGAAAAATTTAATAAGGATGATTTTATGAAAAACAGATATTTCTCCGGTGAATAAAATGATTTATTTTGCAAGAAAATATTAAATTTAAAAGTCTTTTGCTGTTTTAAATTATTTCCACATTTACAATGTTCAAATTAATTTATTTGTTGTAGTAGGTCTTGATATATTTCTGAAATTTATTCTGAGTTTACTACTTGTTTTCCGAATATTTTATTTTCACACACAGCCGGAAGTAGGTTTTGTTTCATTTCCGTTTTAAAGTTTTGTACAGTTCTAACTGTTCGAATTTTATTTAAAAAATGAGTGTCAATAACAAACGTAAGATTGAAGATGAATGCCGTGTTTTTAATTATGAATGGACAACTAAGTACTGTTTTATAAAAGTTGGTAGCAAATCAGTTTGCTTGCTGTGTCGTGAGTCAGTGGCTGTCTTCAAGGAGTACAATTTAAAAAGACATTATCAAACAAAATATTCCGATTTCGGATACAATTTAACAACCGAAGGGAGGGAAAGGAAATGCCTTGAGTTGGTGAAAATTTTGGAGAAACAGCAAACTGTTTTCACTAAACAGTCTTGAATTCAAGATGCTGCAACTGAAGCTAGTCTTGTGCTGTCACACAGAATTGTAAAACAGAACAAGCCATTTTCTGATGGCGAGTTCATCAAGGAATGTTTGCTAGATGCAGCAAACATTATGTGTCCAGAACACACAAAAAAAAGATCTGACAACATTACTTTATCCAGGAGAACTGTGGTCAGACGTGTTGATAAGATAAGTGACAATGTTATGCATAAACTTCAAGATGCAAGTAAACAATTTTTGTGGTAGTCTCTTGCATTGGATGAGAGTACCGATGTACATGATACTGCCCAATTATTGATATTTATACGTGGAATAAACACTTCTTTCAAACTCACTGAAGAGTTATTGAGTGTTGAGTCACTCAAAGACACAACCACAGGCCATGATATATTCAATGCTTTTACTAACTGTATTGAAAGAACTGGGTTAGTTCGGAACAAGATGGCAAGTGTTACAACTGACGGAGCTCGTGCTTTGACTGGAAAAAATGTAGGTCTGGTAAAGTTGATAAGTGATAAGATTAAAGCAGAATATCCAGACCACACATTATTACCACTTCACTGTGTGATTCATCAAGAAAGTCTGTGAAAAACTGTTTTGAATATCAAGCATGTTATTGACCCAGTTGTCAGTGTCATCAACCTCATCAGATCAAGAGGACTTAATCACATACAGTTCAAGGCATTACTTGACGATTTGGAAACTGAACAATCCGATGTCCTGTACCACACCAGTGTTCGATGGCTGAGTCTCGGCAAGGTGTTGAGGCGAGTGTGGGAACTCAGAGAAGAAATAGTGATGTTCCTAGAGATGAAGGGCATTGAATGTGACTTTAATACTAATATTGTCAATAAAGAGTGGAAGTTAGACTTTATGTTTGCCATTGAAATTATGGAAAAGTTAAATGAACTGAATTGACAAACTTCAGGGCAATGGTGTGTTCGCACATGAATTGTATGTACATGTAAAATCATTTCAGGCAAAACTCTCACTGTACTCCAGACAAGCAAGTGAAAAAGATTTTGTCACTTCCCTTTGCTGAAACAAGAAACCATTTCTGGTGAAATGACTGAAAAGTACAAAGCCCAATTAGATGCACTGATTGAAGAATTTGGATGGAGATTCCAAGATTTCAAGAACGTAGAGCCACAGTTCAATATTCTCAGTTCCCCTTTCAGTGCAGAAGCTGATACAGCCACAGAGGATATACAGTTGGAGCTGCTTGACTTAGAAGCAGATCATGACCTGAAAGAGAAATTCAAGTAAGATGGTTTTCTGGATTTCTATGGATCTTTATCACAAGACTCATTTCCCAACTTGAAAAACTTTGCAGCTAAACTTTATCATTGTTTGGATCAACATATCATTTGCGAACAAGCATTCTCTTCCTTGAAGATCAACAAATCTAAGAGTAGATCTTTATTGTCGGACTGCAACTTGCATGCTGTCATGCGAATTTCAACAAGTAAACTTGCTCTAGATTTCAAGAATATTGTCAAAAATTGCAAACAGTTACTGTCGTGTCCTCCTTTAAAGTGTCGTCCCTGGAGTGAGGAGAGTCAACACCCACATTATAATATTTTTCTTTCCTATCAATATCCTGGAGAATCCACCAGCTTCCGTCCAACACACTCCATCAGCCCGTGGACACCTTTTTCCTATCACTCTCTCACTGTCGTACTATGCCCCCTCTCATACTTCCCCAACGCAACATACTCAACAACTCTTGCTTCTAAACATTAATAAAGATTAATTTATTAAAAGAAAAGTGTAACGTATATGAGACGTGTATGCGAAGAAAAATGTGTGTCGTGTATAATAACATAAATGTATATGTCAACCCTCAAAGTTCAGGATCATAGTGCACACATCATAGGCAAGGATTACACGACATCACACGAGTCAGTACAATAGACCTCACCGAAGTCGTATCCTTCTCTCCAGACATGTCCTCCTCCAGGAGCTCTGATGACCATGAGATCTGAATCCCATGTAAATATATAATCCGTGGAAAATACTATTATTGTTCCTAACACAACGGTTCCTATTAGTTCTGTATTTTCACTCTAAAACAGTCAATGTATCTAGACAAAAATGGCTTGCTTTATTCACTAGATATAGTCTGAAAGTTCTGATTTCCTTGATACGTGGAACAACTACACTCCAATGTTTGGTTTCATCTAATGTGAACATCGGTTCCTACTGATCTAGTTCCTAATGGGCTGAACATCCATCACTTCAGGTGTGTTAACGATTGGTATGCACTCATGTAGGATACATATACCATTAGGCTCCACCGAGCAATGTGTATTAACGTCTTCCGTTGCGAAAGTTGTTGGCCCATCTCTCTACATCATAATTTATCCGGGATCGGATTTTTATTGGTTCCGGGTTCTTCATTCCAACCAGAGGAACCTGTAAAATAAATCATACAACTGGTGATAGCCTCCCCGTCACTGATCTCTATTAGATGATCGTGGCCATCGGCCTCGCTCAGAAAATAAAGTGAACCTACTCTGTCAGGGACAGATGACTGAACACATAGGTTATCATCAGGCCAAGACAAGAAAAAAAATCAACAAACAGAATGCGGAACCCCGCCCACCAAGGACACCTACGGGAATATCCCAATTATCCCTCATTACTCAATTCTCAACTAGTAAAGCTTATCAACACTTCACTAATCTATTTTCAACTAATAGAGCCAAGTATCACTTCCCTACTCTAGCTAGTTTTCCGCTAACAGTGCTAATCATCACACTTTAGTTTTAACAAGGCTACAGCCTATATTAATTAGAACTAATTATAATAGGTTCTACCTTAGGCAACACCGCAGTTAGATCCAATTACATCCACTCTTGCCATGACAGGCACGTGTAAAATTAAATTAACTCAATTCGCACACGGTAGACATTTTCCGATTAAAACCGCAGTGCCGAAGCACGTCCGCTAAAATCCAAGGTATGAGTTCAACTGTCCTCTCCCATCATGGTTTTAGGCAAAACCTAAAATTGGTCACGTGACGGTATTGATGTCCTGCAGGTGTTATTTGGGCATATCATCCATTGTCAAGAATCCATTTTCCCTGGCCTAGTCACTGTCAGAGTTGTCATCAGTTGTTTTGACTACCACAACAAACCAGCGAGTTACTGTATGATCCCAACAACAGTTTTCCCAACAAGCTACCAATCTTCTTGATGTCCGGAAACTATAAATTTACAGCCGGACTGTTTACTTCCGAGCTGAGTACTTCCGCTTCCAATCCGACCTGTTTATAAACTGTCAAAGCGATGTATGATTCAGCTCACCCACTTCCCCTTCACATCTGCAGCGGTTAACTTTGCCCGACCTGTGATGGCTGACATCCGATTGCAACCAGGATCCGACGGGTTCCATCTGTATTCAAATGTTGACAAACTGTCAAAGCGATGCCGGGATCCGTCTCACTCACCACCGAGTGTTCCCAATCCGTCGACCAGATGTACACGTGCAGCTACAAATATTGTCCTGGGATTTTGACATCCGATTTGTTTTTACTGTTAGTTAAAATAGTTGTCGCTGGCGGATAGTCCGTTTAATCAGAAAGCCTCTATAATAATCAGCTGGTCAAACGCGGTGTTTTATTTTGTGACAGTTACATACATCTCATTAGAAATCAACAATTATAGTGACAGTGTAGTCGGTTTGTGTCTAAATTCAAGCCATTGATAGATAATAAAGAATATTTGTTATAGTAACAAGTTGTAAAATCTTGTTAACAAATTAGGAAAGGTTTTTGTCCATATTGTCAAATATAATGTATAAGTATATAAGTAAAATAACATTGCAATCATTATTTATTTATACTGCTTAATAACCTATAAATAATTAATAATTACCTATTGTGATAGGTTGCTGTAAGCAAAATGGACATTTTATACAATATATATATATATATAAACAAACAGCTTTCTTTGGTCATGTGATGAGAAGAGAGGCATTGGAGACCATCGTGACAACTGGAAAGATCGAGGGGAAGAGAGGCAGAGGCAGACCAAGAGAAATGATGCTGGACGGATTGAGACGGTGGCATGGAGGAATATCATCAGCAGAGTTGATCCAGAACACCAAAGACCGAGATCTGTGGAGAGCCATAAACGCCTACGCCAGCCGGCACGGCACTTGATGATGATGATGATGATGATATATATATATATATATATATATATATATATATATATTTACACACATGCGGCCTGCCAATAGCTTTACATTTGTCAATGCGGCCCTACGCACAAAAAGTTTGCCCACCCCTGCTTTAGACGAATATGGAATAGATCAAGTCACAAGACTGTTGAACGCAATATATGATATTGGAGATATACCTCATGAATTATGTAATTATGTACTTATTGAAATCCCACAGAAATCAGGAGCCTCTGAATGTGATCAAGAATGAACAATTAGTATAATGAGTCACATCACGGATATTTTGCTAAGAATTATCTTGAACAGAGTTAAGAAGAAAATACAACCTGAAATAGGAGAAGAACAATGTGAGTTTGTAAACGGCAAGGGTGCAGTAAATACTGTGTATATACTGAGAACAGTAGCTGAACGTTCTATAGAAGTAAACAAAGATCTATATCTTTGCTTTATTGACTACACAAAGGCATTCGATAAAGTGAGACATGACAACATGATAAGGATGCTTGACGATTTACAAATTGATGGGAAAAACCTTAGACTTGTAATAAACATATATTGGAAACAACAAGCTGCCATAAGAGTTGATAATGAAGTAGGTCAATATCAGCCTAATAAGAGAGGTATGAGACAGGACAGTGTAATATCTCCAGATCCTCTTTCCCTGTACAGTGAAAATATTTTCAAAAATATAGAAAATATGAAAGGAATTATCATTGGGGGACGAAACATAATGAACGAACAGAACGAACGGACTTTATTTTCAAAGGGTAACAAATTGGGCACGCAGGCCTGTCTTACATTCAACCCTTCCAATCACTCATCTTTCGTTCATCAATAATGCATAATACATTCACATAGGAAAAAAACATTGTCAAATGAATGTTGTAAACATAAACAATACATATCACCATGTTATGAGACACATACCCAACCATCCACCCATTCACCCATACATCCCCCACCAAAGCACACAAACACCCCAGACACACATACATTCCCCCACCCATCCACCCATCCCATACCCACACAACCCCCCACCTACATACATCTCCCCAAACACACACACATCTCCCACCCACCACACATCCCCACCCACACACACACCCCCAGGCACACATACATTCACCCGCCCACCCATCACCCACCCACACATCCCCCACCTACACACATCTCCCCACACACACTTCCTCCACTCATCCCATAACCCTTCAACGCTCACCCACCCACATACTCCACCACACACACACAGACCCCCAATCACCCAGCCAAACAAACATCCCCCAACCACACATCCCCACCTACACACACATATCCCCGCCAACCCACACATCACGCACCTACCCACACACAAAACTAGCATCCAACCACACATCCCCCACTTTTACACATACCCCACATAAACAATCTCCTCCCACCCACCCACACATCCCACGCCCATACACACATCCCCACCCCAACCTACACACACTCACCCACCCACACATCCTCCACCCACCCACCCCCAATCACCCATCCCCCAATCACACATCTCTTAACCACACATCCCCCACTCACACACACCCCACCCATACACACACACACACATCTCCCAACTCATACACACATCCCCCACACACATCCCCACCACTAACATAGCCCCCATCCACAAACACACACCTCCCATCCACACACACCCCCACCACCCACACACATCCCCACCCACACACATCTTACCACCCACACACACCCCACCCATACACTCATCTCCCACATATATCCACCCACTCACGTACTCATCCCACAACCACTCACAAGCACACATCCCCCACTCACCCATCGACACATACATTTCTCATCTACCCACCCGCACTCACACCCCATCCACCCAGCCAAACACCCCCCACCCTCACATAATAAAAATATTACATATGCAGACGATACAGTATTGATTGCAGACAATGAACATGATCTGCAACATTTAGTAGATGCGGTTGTTGCACACAGTGAACAACTAGGGTTAGAATTGAATTGTAAGAAGACACAGATTATAGTCGTCACCAGGAAGATGGAAATACCACAATGTAATATACAAGTAAATGGGAATATTCTTAAACAAGTAAATCTGTACAATCATTTCGGAATCATCATAACATCCGATGGGAGATGCCTTGAACACATTAGAACAATAATTGCCATAGGGAAGGTAGTCTTTTGCAAGACGAAAAACATCCTGATCATTAAAATGATGTCAATTGCAACAAGAAAAAGAGTGTTGAGGTGCTACATAGAACATGCACTTTAGTATGGATGTGAAGCGTGGACAATGAACAGATAAGCTGAAAAACATCTGATGGCTGTGGAAATGTGGTTTCTGATGAAAATGCAAATAATACCATGGACAGACAGAAAAACTAATGACCAAGTCATACCCCCCCCCCCCCCCCCCCCCCCCCCAAAAAAATAAAATTATGTCGTAAACTGTAGAGAAATTAGACGTAGACAATTAACATTTTTGGACATGTTATGAGAAGAAATAAATTACAGAACTTGGTGACAACTGACAAGATCGACGGGAAGAGAAGAAGGGGAAGACAGAGAAGCAAATACCTGGATGTCTTGGCCACGTGGTATGGTCGAGACAAGAACACTGAGTTAATCGACTACTCTGGTGATCGAGTGAAATGGCGAATCATGACCGCCTACTCTTATCGGCATGGCACATGATGGATAGACGGATGGATTCTTGCTACAAGTCAACACAGAAACAGCAATAAAACATCCCCGATTCTTGCCACAAGTCAACAACAGAAAACAGCCCTAAAATATCCTCCATTCTTGCCACAAGTCAACAACAGAAAACAGCCCTAAAACAACCGCCATTCTTGCCACAAATCGTCGCGGGAATAAACACCGCTTGTTCTGTATCAGTTGTCTACCGCGCCAGAGCCGAGACTGTCAAATTATGTAAACTGCCCGATCGACTAGACGCCAAAGTCAAGCAATTCAACCAGTCTAGGATTGCTCGACTGACGGCCTGTGAAGAAACCAGTTATAGATCTGTCTCCATGCTTGTCTGTCTGTCTCATCAATGCTACAATATGTAGTTGTCAGATTGCTCGAAATCGTGCCTGACTTTGGTATGCGTGTTTTTTTTGTTTTTGTTTTTAAATCCTAGCAAAATTGTATTGGTATCGCTCTGTTTCCCTTGTAATTCCATAGCCGAACTAAGCTGTTCTCTATACCTTGTATGTGCATTACCCTATGTACATTACACACATAATTAGCGGACAAGTGAGGAACTATGTGAAAGCTGCGGAGATGTACTTTTACAGAAGAATGATAGGACGCAGAGGTGTTTCCAAGGCACCAGGACCGGGTTATATACTGGCCAAGCACTATTGACGAGTGTTCGTCGAGCTTCCTGGGCAACAGGTCCCTTCGGGGTCCTGGCTAAAGTCAGTAGGATCGCTGATTCCTCCGAAGTCGGAGAGTGTCTGCCTGTACGGCGAGGAACCACCAGTCTGCACACCAATAAGCCAGACATGGGACAACGGATTACGCACGCAAACCTCAGGTCCTGTATGACATCACACTGATGTTGGACAATAGGATGTCTTCATCCGACATACAGGACTTCGCGTTGGAGCTCAAGCCAACGAACACAAACAAGCAAGCACAGAAGAATGATGGAAACACCGTTTGCAGATAAAACGAGCAGTGAAAATGTTTAAAAGACGTTAATTCACAAAATGACCTGGTTACTCGCAGCAGAAGGAGGCAGTCCACATGTTAGTATGTTATGTTTTATCAGTCCTCCCAAACCGGCTTCATAGAACTGCGTGCTGTGTTTTCTAAACCATGTTTTCACTTCACATTGAACTTCGGCATCATTTGCGATATGTCTCCCGCCAAGGTGGATTTTCAGTGGACTTAGCGCCTAGCGATTTCCCGTAAAGCGGTGCATAGTTGGGTAGAAAAAGCTATGACGGTGAGTCAATAAGAAAGTCACACAGTTCTGTGGAATGGCAGGTAAATAAAAACAGGGCACGCAGATTTATGCAGCCGGTTGGGAGGACTGATAAAACGATGGGATAAGTGCATCAATGTTGGTGGAAATAATATTGAGAAATAAAGGGGCATTGTAGGTATAAAAATAAACTGGTTTCAAGCTGCTATCATAGTTAGTTATTTTTTCTACAACCATTTGTGACTTACTTATTAACTTACCCTTGTAATTACACCACTGTCTATTTTGTATACATATTCCTATTCTAGCCACACTATGTCGTTTCTGTATCTGTTTTATATTTTTTAAACCTAGTCATACTACATTGTAATGTATCTGCTCAATACATTCTTTATTTTGCTACTCTTATATAACTGACATATGTTCTTTACATAGCCACACGAAGTCCATGTGTTTGGGTGTCTAGTCAGATGTGTTGCTACATTAGTCACATTGCAGTGATCAGATTGCTACTGGACTATTAGTGTTGGGACTCTTCGCTGGCTGCTGAGGATGGGGACGGAGCGCTTATGGGAATGTCCCGAATGCTGTGATGTCGGTTCCTAAGTCAATCAATCAATCAATCAATCAATTGCCGTGATTCTGCTACACGTTCTTACCCTAGCCGCACTCTGGAGTTATGTATCAACATTACAAGTTCTTATCCTAGCAGCACTCTGAAGTTATGTATCACCATTACCCTTCTTTACCCTAGCCGCACTTTGGAGTTATGTATCAACATTACACGTCCTTATCCTAGCCACACTCTGGAGTTATGTATCAGCATTACACGTCCTTATCCTAGCCACACTCTGGAGTTATGTATCAGCATTACACGTTCTTACCCTAGCCACACTCTGGAGTTATGTATCAGCATTACACGTCCTTATCCTAGCCACACTCTGGAGTTATGTATCAGCATTACACGTTCTTACCCTAGCCACACTTTGGAGTTATGTATCAGCATTACACGTCCTTATCCTAGCCACACTTTGGAGTTATGTATCAGCATTACACGTTCTTACCCTAGCCACACTTTGGAGTTATGTATCAGCATTACACGTCCTTATCCTAGCCACACTTTGGAGTTATGTATCAGCATTACACGTTCTTACCCTAGCCACACTTTGGAGTTATGTATCAGCATTACACGTTCTTACCCTAGCCACACTTTGGAGTTATGTATCAACATTACACGTCCTTATCCTAGCCACACTCTGGAGTTATGTATCAGCATTACACGTCCTTATCCTAGCCACACTCTGGAGTTATGTATCAGCATTACACGTCCTTATCCTAGCCACACTCTGGAGTTATGTATCAGCATTACACGTCCTTATCCTAGCCACACTCTGGAGTTATGTATCAGCATTACACGTTCTTACCCTAGCCACACTCTGGAGTTATGTATCAGCATTACACGTCCTTATCCTAGCCACACTCTGGAGTTATGTATCAGCATTACACGTCCTTATCCTAGCCACACTCTGGAGTTATGTATCAGCATTACACGTCCTTATCCTAGCCACACTCTGGAGTTATGTATCAACATTACACGTCCTTATCCTAGCCACACTCTGGAGTTATGTATCAACATTACACGTTCTTACCCTAGCCACACTCTGGAGTTATGTATCAACATTACACGTCCTTATCCTAGCCACAATCTGGAGTTATGTATCAGCATTACACGTCCTTATCCTAGCCACACTCTGGAGTTATGTATCAACATTACACGTCCTTATCCTAGCCACACTCTGGAGTTATGTATCAGCATTACACGTCCTTATCCTAGCCACACTCTGGAGTTATGTATCAGCATTACACGTCCTTATCCTAGCCACACTCTGGAGTTATGTATCAACATTACACGTCCTTATCCTAGCCACATTCTGGAGTTATGTATCAACATTACACGTCCTTATCCTAGCCACACTCTGGAGTTATGTATCAGCATTACACGCCCTTATCCTAGCCACACTCTGGAGTTATGTATCAGCATTACACGCCCTTATCCTAGCCACACTCTGGAGTTATGTATCAGCATTACACGCCCTTATCCTAGCCACACTCTGGAGTTATGTATCAACATTACACGTCCTTATCCTAGCCACACTCTGGAGTTATGTATCAACATTACACGTTCTTACCCTAGCCACACTTTGGAGTTATGTATCAACATTACACGTCCTTATCCTAGCCACACTCTGGAGTTATGTATCAACATTACACGTCCTTATCCTAGCCACACTTTGGAGTTATGTATCAACATTACACGTCCTTATCCTAGCCACACTCTGGAGTTATGTATCAGCATTACACGTTCTTACCCTAGCCACACTCTGGAGTTATGTATCGGCATTACACGTTCTTACCCTAGCCGCACTCTGGAGTTATGTATCAGCATTACACGTTCTTACCCTAGCCACACTTTGGAGTTATGTATCAATAGGAATGATCAAACCAACGTTCAACAATATGAAACAGCTTCTTAAATCTCAGTAGCCAAGTTGCGAAATAGAACTAAGCGTGAATACGTATTACATCGACTTTGCATTATTGTGTCGTGTAGAACCAAGAATATATCGACATTGCATTATTTTGTTGTGCAGAATCAAGGGAACATCGACTTTGCATTATTGTGTCATGCAGAACCAAGGGCACATTGACTTTGCATTATTGTGTCGTGTAGAACCAAGAACATATCGACATTGCATTATTTTGTCGTGCAGAATCAAGGACACATTGACTTTGCATTATTGTGTCGTGCAGAACCAAGGGCACATTGACTTTGCATTATTGTGTCGTGCAGAACCAAGGGAACATTGAATTTGCATTATTTGTCATGCAGAACCAAGGGAACATTGAATTTGCATTATTTGTCATGCAGAACCACGGACACTTTGACTTTGCATTATTGTGTCGTGCAGAACGACGGACACATCGACTTTACATTATTGTGTCGTGCAGAACGACGGACACATCGACTTTGCATTATTGTGTCGTGCAGAACGACGGACACATCGACTTTGCATTATTGTGTCGTGCAGAACGACGGACACATCGACTTTGCATTATTGTGTCGTGCAGAACCAAGGGCACATTGACTTTGCATTATTGTGTCATGCAGAACCACGGACACATCGACTTTGCATTATTGTGTCGCGCAGAACCACGGACACATCGACTTTGCATTATTGTGTCGCGCAGAACCACGGACAATGAATAAACAAATTGACGACAAAACTGAAGATGTCGAACAGTGGTTGTATTGACGAACGGGAAAAGTAACATTACTGAAGAAGAAAACGTACAGAAATTCAAAACATTGTTTTCCCGTTGTGACTTTGAAGACACAAACAATATATTGTGCAATAATTAACAGAGAATTATGGAACTTTGTTATCTAAAATGTCATAAAACATAAAAAAAATTAAAAAACAATGTTTTCCCATAGTGAATTTGAAGACACAATCAGTATATTGTACAATTATTACCAGAGAATTATTAAGGAACTTCGTTGTCTACAGTGTCATAGATTCTTGTTAAAGGGTGTACTGAAGGAAGAGGTACAGAGGATGTGATGAAGGGAAAGACAACGCTGCAGGTGGGTGGACAACATGAAGAAATTATACTGGAAGGAGGTCTCATGAATACACCATGAAGACCCATGATTGAGGGTGTGGGACTCTGACTCTCATTACAGCCTACCTTTGACGCGAAGATGGCACTCCGACTGTTTGATTGAGATCTGATAAAATCAGCGATATCAACAAATGTCAATTTGCAATCAATCATGTTCATTCTCAATCATATGTTGTCTGTCTTTTTGATATATCCGACCTCTGATCGCATATCGTGCAACGCATATCGTGCCACTGTGTAAACCACGATTCTCTCTGACGATCTCTGTCTTTAAATTCCCCAGTCCCGGTTGTAGACATGTATGATCATCACGTGTCCCAGAAATGAAGATTGCCATGTTGCTATTTGGGTAGTCATTGTCTTTGTGGGATGTCCTCGGTAGTAATTGATATTAGATACGAGGGGAAGTCAATAAGAAAGTCACAAATGGCTGTAGAAAAATAACTAAATATGATAACAACTTAAAACCAGTTTATTTTTATACATAAATTGTCCCTTTATTTTTCAATATAATTTCCACCAACATTGATGCACTTATCCGATCGTTTTATAAGTCCTTCCAAACCGACTACATAGAACTGCGTGCTCTGTTTTCTAAACCATGTTTTCACTTCACATTCAATTTCGGAGTCTTTCGCGAAATGCCTCCCGCCAAGGTGGGTTTTCAGTGGATCAAACAGGTGGAAATCGCTAGGGGCTAAGTCTATGTTCTAGAACATCCCACCTTAGTTGGTTAATTTTCTCCTGAGTTAATCGAGCCGTATGTGGTCTGGCATTGTCATGAAGAAGCAAAACTCATCTAGTCAGCAGTCCCGGGCGTTTTCTTGGAATTGCATCATGAAGCATCGATAGAACTTCATAGTGCGATTCAGAATTCACATTGTCACCTTTCTTCTTGAAATTGGTTAAAAGCACTCCTTGACAATCCCAGACCACTGTCAGCATAACCTTCCCTGCTGATGGCGTAGCCTTGAATTGAAGGATGTTTCCATTGCATTGAAGCACGCTTTGATTCGGGCTGATGCTGATGCACTCATGATTCGTCCCCAGTAACAATCTTGTTCAGCATGTCTTCTCCTTCATCTTCGTATCGACAGAGATGATGCAAGGACAGGCCAAATCGGTTCATTTTGTATTCCTCTCTCATTTGTCTGGGTACCCACTTTGAGCACACTTTCTTAGATTTCAATCGATCATGCATTGTGCTGTATTCTTGACCATCTGAGCACCTATTGCAGATGCTACAAAGTCTATCGTTACTCGCCTGTCACCTCTAATAATCTCCGCCACCCGCTGCACGGATGCTTCTGTTGCAATCTCAACAGGACGACCAGACCGGATTTCCTCAACAATTTTAGAGCCGCCTTGAGAAAATTTTTCTACCCAGTTCTGCACCGCTTTACGGGACAAACATTTGTCAGCATAAACAGGAAGCATTTCCTTATGAATGTCCTTTGCAGACAGTCCTTTTGCCCACAAAAACGCGTAACAGCACGTTGCTCTTTGGTTTTACACTCTGTAAGTACAGTCGCCATTTCGTTTATCCGCTGCGCATGCGCATGAAACACCTAACGTCACCTGGCGAACGGGAATATAAAGTTCGATGTTGCTGTCACCTAATGACACCTGTAGAAAACACCAACTACATTTACCTGCCATCCCACAGAACTGTGTGACTTACTTATTGACTCACACTCGTATTTTAAGAGTAAAATTGCAAATGCGAGACGTCTGTACATGTTTATTGGGACGTCCGTAAAATGTTACGTGATGTTTGTAAAACTATATGTGAGACGTCTGTAGATGTTAGCGACACTTATATATATTGTATAATACAATTCAGACGTCTACAAAGTCGTATTTTGCAGAATTCTCTTCCTCCCCTCCCCCATCTCCCCCCCCCCCCTCCTCCCATCCAGGCTAGTTTCCATTCAACATTATACTACCACAACTTACAGTAACAATAAACGTCGAGGAACCATTGAGTCCTTTGGAATAACACAAAAATAGATTCACAGTTGCTGATAGGCCAACATAACAGCGAAGGAAAGCAGTAGCTACAAGCAAATCACGCTAAACCAGTATTGTCAACCTTATAACGACTTGCGCTACCAGTAATAATTTAGTACTAGCCAACCTTTCATAATAGCCAAGCAATTTGCCACCCACTGCTGCATGTTAGATTCTGCTTAATCTTACATCTCTAGCATAGAATTGCCATCTAACAATGAAACTGTTTTTTTATACATTTTATTTTTAGGGTTAACCTTCCATCACAGTTAGCGTCTCTCTAGCATAGAATTGCCATTTAACAATAAAACTGCATTTCATGCATTTCAATTGTAAAGAGTGAACGAAAGTTCACCGTCGCCAATATTTGAAACAAACATAGTAAAAGTCCGTCAACGTCAATAATTAAAATAATATAACCAGTTTAACATGCACGACCATAGTGGGCTGTTAGTGCTAGCTAATATTCCTGGCGGTATATCTGATGTCAGATTTTGACATTTATGCTACAACTGTCAGTCTACAACATGCCCATTTGGCCTTATTCAAGTAAACAAAACAACAACAATAATAGTCGAGAAATTATTTCCTGAAAATTTCATTGTAAGTAATAACCGAGGCGCCCACCCGGTGTTGCCATCTCCCTGTGATGAAAAAGCACCAAAATCGACCCAAAAAAAGGACCAAAAAGCACCAAATTGTTTTGGAAAACACCAAAATAAAAATAAAAAAGCACCAGCTGTTTTTATTACAAATGTAATAAGGTAGCACATTATAATTTATTATTATCACTTCATATTACAATAAAGTTTATTCCAGATCCGCCAAATCCCAATCAGAACTACTCTCGAGCCAAAAAAGCACTAAATTGCAATAATATTTTTTGGGAAATCACTAAAACAAGAACTGTCGTTATTCATTCAAAATGTTATAAAGTAGCACATTATAATTTATTATTATCACTGAATATTAGAATGAAGTTTATTCCAGATCTGCCAAATCCCAGTCAGACTAACTCCTCTTCAGTTTCTGTAGCTATTTCCTGCTGTGTTTGCTCTTGCAATGATGTTGATGATGATGATGATGATTAAAAGAAACGTGTATATTATTCCTGTGATCCAATTTTTCGTAGAATATCCTAAGGTAGTTATTAATCATGACAGCATTTACCATATCTTTTCATTCCATATCTAATAGTCAAAACAGCTGTCAAACTCTTTATGCTCAGTCTATTCCGCAATTTTGATTTTATAATTCCCATCTGACTGAAAATATGCGCCACGTCCACATTAGAATGAGGTAAAATGAGCACAGTTAAAGCTAAATCTGTAAGATCTTGGAAAGGATTTTCACCGGTGGCATCCCTGTATGAGGCTATTTCTGCCCACAGTCCAAGTATGTCAGAGGTCTGTATCCACTGCATATGATGAAGTTTACTCCACTGTAAACCGATATTTGAACAAGATCAAATATACAGGGCGTCATTGGCTGTAGACATTCACTTCCACTAAGACATGACATGGACTGCAAAACTCGAACGTTATCGGGCAAACATAATCGCAAGCTGTGTCAACAGCTCTATTTAAAAACTGGATGCACCTTCCACGAATTTCTTTCTCATCAGGAAACTTGTAGCCTGCTATTTCTTTCTCAAATTCATAACCTAGATTGGGATTTTTTTTTTTTTTTTTAGCATATCCTTTACAGGACTTAGCTGTCAACACCAGCATCTTTCAGCTGTATGTTGATCTCTTGGCAAGATTACGCTCAGTAGTTTGCCATTGTTTTCTGAGCAGCCGGCTCAGTATCCCGCAAGTCGCGAGCGGGGGTCAAACCGCCTCAGCTCTCGCTCCGCTACGAGACTCTGCGTGATAAGCGGGATTACAGGGAGAAAGTGTTGTAACCAGATTGGGATTAGGATCTAAATAATCTTGAATAGTATCACTTTTTTTTATTTTTTTTTTTCCTCGAGGAATAGCAATCTTTGAACTGATAGAATCAGTAAGTTGGACAAGATCGCTCAGTATTTTTGTTGGATCCTGTATATCTGCTTCGAATTTCTTATTCACACTTTGAACTTCTCCGAGAATATGCTTGAGAAATATGAGATACACATGGTTTTTCATGTCGCTAAACACAGAATGTAGAAGGACTGCTGTATAACAACGCTCTTTGAGTCTTGCTATATCTGAGCTCGACCTACTGCTGCAATATTCTGACAATGGCAGATTGAATGGACATCCATCGTGTCTGGCTTAATTGAACAACCTTCAGCGGATGTTGTCCATCATTTAATAAAGCAAAAAGCTCCGTGTACTTTGCTTGACGAAGACTTGAGTGAGAAAACCAGTTATATGTTTCTCTAATCATGAACTCTATGTTCCTGGGCAGACAAGCAGCTTCAGCATGTGACACTGCCAGCTGAAGGGAATGACATACACAACTAATTAGTACCAGATGAGGAACTTCGGATTTTAATTTTATATATACTCCATTGTTTACACCTGTCATGACAGATGCATTGTCAGTGCCGAGTGCAACTAGTCTTTGCAACTCAAGTCCATTCTTGTTTAAACAATCTTTTAACACATTGCATATTGCCTGCGCATTGCAGACACTCACTTCAACTAAATCGTATTAAAGGGAGTTAAATTACTTGACTGTTTTACTCCCTCGCGTCAGTTCAAATCCAGCTTTTTAGTGTCCCCAAAATGATTTTTAAAGTAATTTTTACCCACCTAAAAAAGCACTAAAAAGCACCCCCAAAAATTATGAAGCACCAAATTGGCGCGGCAGCGCTAAATGTAAAATGTTGGCACTAAATGACTTTAAAAAGCACTAAATTTAGTGCGAAAAGAGTAACACTGCCGCCCACCCCGAAAACACTTCGCGACCTCTTTGAGGGTCAGCAACTAATGTAGTTGACAAAAGAACTACGCACAGCTATTCGAGTTTCTAGCCTACACATGAGGACGTTGCCTCGCTGAAGAAAGAACAGTACTTGGATTTGTCTAATGTGCTCTGGGCGTGGCTTCTGTGAGTCTCTCAATGTATGTAACTTTATTTCTCATGTTACAGCAACTTACAGTCAACAACAAATTGCTACGTGTAACAGAGAATCACAGCTGCTGGGCGTGTTTGTGTGTGGGGATTAATGGGATCGGTTTTAGATTAATTGAAACGATTAAAAGATGTGCAAATACGTGGTAGTGTGCGTGTGTGTGTGTGTGGTGTGTGTGTGTGTGTGTGTGTGTGTGTTTGTGTGTGTGTGTGTGTGTGAGAGAGAGAGAGAGAGAGAGAGAGAGAGAGAGAGAGAGAGAGAGAGAGAGAGGCGTAAAGAATTTTTTTTTTTTTAAAGTCGAGTGAAGACGTGGCGTATAGTTTAGAAAATGTGGAATGGGCAGTCCGGGGTCGAGGGAAGAATTTTCCGCATCAATAGGGAGAGAATAATCCTTGTAGTTAGCAACCATTCTACTAAGAGACAGTCCGGTGCAAGGAATGGCTCCCTGTTAGTAATGACGCCCGCAAAAGGCAGTGGTATCTCATTCAGTGTTCACAGAATGCCGTGCACCCGTATATGAGTACAGACTGTTCCTGGAAAGTGATAATAAACACACAGCTGTGTATGTAGCGGTGTTATCAGGTGACTTCCAGCTGTTGATCAGCAGCCCTGCGTGTCTAGTGACAGCAATACAGATACACTGTGCACTTGCAACAGTCACAGACAAAGATACTCTAGACGCAGCTATAACCTACATAGCCAACACTAAACATTCTCAGCCAGCAGCTGAATAAATGCTGATACAATATCTAACCAAACAAATCAAATATACAGAAACATATTATGCAAACGATATTAATGCATATTTAATGAAGCATGGATAAAGCACAACATTCGTTAACAAATATTATCATTCTTAGTTCGCTAATGAATAAATATTCTCGCCCCTGCACATGGATATGAGGCAGAAGTTGATAGCGCGGGCTTGCGGAAAACAGGAATGATATTAAGTCTCGCAACAAATTGCCATAACGTGATTATTGTAGGACAGTGTAAATCTGTGTGTAAAACTGTTGGCTGGAAGCAGGCAGAAGACGGATGTTGGAGTCACAGAAAAGTTGGCTAGTGCAGAAATGGCTATTGTTATGTGGACAGGTTCGCGGGTCTTCACCCGGCCTCTCCGTGGCCGAATGGTTAGACGTCTGCCTCGCGCTCATAAGGTGGCAGGTTCGTTTTCGGACTGCATCATTCGGTTCGTGATGGTCACTTTGGGAGACTCCAGAGATACGGAGTACGTGCTCAGTGCAAGGCCTTAGATGGCGGTTAACCCATCTGTGGAGAGAGACAGAGAGCCGAGTTAGATGGGATAAAACCCCGCCCAATGAATTCACACCCCTGCTGTTTAACACCATGTTTAACCTTTACAACTATGAGAATAGGTTATGCATGTTCTATCTAACACCATTTTTACGGGATTGACTAAGACCTATACAAATCACTGGACGTGACGTACAAAACACAGGTATATAGTATACAGATTAGGCAACGTAAGCAGGGAACAACGAGCGAAACTTAAGATTAATATGTTTAGTAAAATACAAGGCATGAAGGTCATAAATACAGGAATCATCATGGTGAATCAATGGTGTAAGCTGGCGATCATAATCCGCCATGCCGCACGATCCTCAGGCATGTGTTCTCGTCCTCGTTATGTCTGTTGACCAAGCCACATGGGTATCTATTTATATCTACACCTCTCTCTGTGTATCATCACATCAACCCGTTGTCACTAAGTGTCCGATCAGTTTCCCCTCATAACTCTGTGTGTCAAATGTCGACTGTCTCAGCTATTTTTTTTTAAATCCAGAATTGTTTCTAATTAATTTCCGGATTTCAAATCTATCTTGAAGGTCTGCTTTCTTTAAAAGACTCCAACAGCGTAGGACAAACCGGCATTACACGAAAGCCAGTTAAAGGAATACGAGAAGACAGAACATGACAGCTTTACAAGAACGCCCTTAGTAAAAGGAATACAAGAACGTAGAACATATCGGCAAAACAAGAGTGTCATCAGTTAAAGGAATACAAGAACACAGAATATGGCAGCTTTACAAGAACGCCATCAGTTAAAGGAATACAAGAACGTAGGAGATATCGACAAAACAAGAGTGCCATCAGGTAACGGAATACAAGAACACAGAACATGGCAGCTTTACAAGAGCGCCATCAGTTAAAGGAACACAAGAACAACGAACATGACAGCTTTACAAGAGTGCCATCGGTTAAAGGAATACAAGAACACAGAACATGCCAGCTTTACAAGAACGCCATCACTTAAAAGAATATAAGAACACAGAACATGACAGCTTTACAAGAACGCCATCAGTTAAAAGAATACAAGAACACAGAACATGACAGCTTTACAAGAACGCCATCAGTTAAAAGAATACAAGAACACAGAACATGACAGCTTTTCAAGAGTGCCATCGGTTAAAGGAATACAAGAAAACAGAACATGGCAACTTTACAAGAACGCCAACAGTTAAAGGAATACAAGAACGTAGGACATATCGACAAAATAAGAGTGCCATCAGTTAAAGGAATACAGGAGCACAGAACATGACAGCTTTACAAGAACGCCATCAGTTAAAGGAATACAAGAACACAGAACATGACAGCTTTACAAGAACGTCATCAGTTAAAGGAATAGAAGAACACAGAACATGACAGCTTTACAAGAACGCCATCAGTTAAAGGAATACAATAACACAGAACATGGCAGCTTTACAAGAACGCCATCGCTTAAAAGAATACAAGAACACAGAACATGACAGCTTTACAAGAACGCCATCAGTTAAAAGAATACAAGAACACAGAACATGACAGCTTTACAAGAACGCCATCACTTAAAAGAATACAAGAACACAGAACATGACAGCTTTACAAGAACGCCATCATTTAAAGGAATAGAAGAACACAGAACATGACAGCTTTACAAGAACGCCATCAGTTAAAGTAATACAATAACACAGAACATGGCAGCTTTACAAGAACGCCATCGCTTAAAAGAATACAAGAACACAGAACATGACAGCTTTACAAGAACGCCATCAGTTAAAAGAATACAAGAACACAGAACATGACAGCTTTACAAGAACGCCATCACTTAAAAGAATACAAGAACACAGAACATGACAGCTTTACCAGAACGCCATCACAAATACATTGAGAAAATTGCAGCTGCACAACCTTTCTCAGTAACCACAAACAATGAAAAAGTGGACATATTTTAACGACATACGAATATGAAAATGAAGTGTACACAAGACCGAGAGAAACAAGAATATCAGAATGACTGCACATATCCGATCGATATAACTTGTGCGGCGTGTTACAAATTTAGTGCCGTCCCACTTGTCTTGTTAAAAAATTCCATACAATAAAAAAATATCTGAAATTAAAATTGCCCTTTTCTGTGACCTTCATTTGAACATTTCCTTGTGGTAATGTAGTATTCCACGTTGTTCTTGGCTCTGACTACAGGTCCCCACTACTCCCATCTCTCAATTGTCGCGTGTTCTATCAGCGTTGATCCCCAACCATGTACGGCTGACATAGTATTAGCCTTAACAAGCCGTTCCCAGGTTGGAGCTTAAGTGTCGGCAGACAGTAGATAGTCCACTCATTCCTTGCTTCTGGGTGATCCGAAGAAAAATGAAACACCGCACACGCCAGCTTAAAACTAAAAGCTGATAAAATATAGATAGAGTGAGATTGACAAAACAAAGACACATAAACCTAAAGGCAGAGAGAGAGAGAGAGAGAGAGAGAGAGAGAGAGAGAGAGAGAGAGAGAGAGAGAGAGAGAGAGGGAGAGAGAGAGACTGAGAGTAAGGGAAAGAGATTGAGAGTAAGGAAGAGAGGCAGACAAAGTGGTATATAAACCAAAGAAAGCTAGACATGAGAGATAGAAAATGACAGACAGACAGACAGACAGACAGACAGACAGACAGACAGACAGGCGAGTGGGCGGGGGCGCGGGCGCGGGCGGGCGGGCGGCCGGGAGGACGGACGGAGGGACGGACAGACAGACAGACAGTAAAACAGACAGACAGATAGACGCAGATCTCAAGGGATAGACAGGAGACACTGAAAGGAGGTGCGTTTCTTGCTTCGGTAATCAGAGTGCAAAATGAACCAGCTCCTGTCTCAGACGTCCGATGTTAGCACCCAGCGAGCGTGTACCTGGACTTGCTTACACTATTCTAATGGCAAATTAATAATTTGTGCCTCTTAGTTATAAATACACAGACTGTGATAGCGATACAAAGGAGAAGACAGAGGTATATAACACTCCAACCGCGTGATAACACTGTTCGCATACACTGGACAGATAATAACAGATAAATGAGAGGTGAAAACAAAACAGTCAGTACTCACGGTGTGATGTTAATTGCACACTGGTCGATTTATCTTCTCAGTACATTTCGTATAACCCATGTTAAGGTATGTTTACATTCACCTCGATGCGAATTCGAACCAGTGACCCCCGAGACGGCAGACAAGCGGTACAGGAGTGCTCAAAGATACAGGATTTAAACATTTCACTTAATATTGAAGCATATCTTTAAGTCAAAGATACAGGATGTGAACATCTAACTTAAGTCAGAGATACAGGATTTGAACATCTAACTTAAGTCAGATATATAGGATTTGAACAGATAACTAAAGTCATAGATAAAGAATTTGAACATCTTAACTTAAGTCAGAGATACACGATCTGAACATCTAACTTAAGTCAAAGATACAGGATGTGAACATCTAACTTAAGTCAAAGATACAGAATGTGAACATCTAACTTAAGTCAAAGATACACGATCTGAACATCTAACTTAAGTCAAAGATACAGGATGTGGACATCTAACTTAAGTCAGAGATACAGGATGTGAACATCTAACTTAAGTCAAAGATACAGGATGTGGACATCTAACTTAAGTCAAAGATACAGGATTTGAACATCTAACTTAAGTCATAGATAAAGAATTTGAACATCTAACTTAAGTCAGAGATACACGATCTGAACATCTAACTTAAGTCAAAGATACAGGATGTGGACATCTAACTTAAGTCAGAGATACAGGATGTGAACATCTAACTTAAGTCATAGATAAAGAATTTGAACATCTAACTTAAGTCAGAGATACACGATCTGAACATCTAACTTAAGTCAAAGATACAGGATGTGGACATCTAACTTAAGTCAGAGATACAGGATGTGAACATCTAACTTAAGTCAAAGATACAGGATGTGGACATCTAACTTAAGTCAAAGATACAGGATTTGAACATCTAACTTAAGTCACGTATACAGGTGTAGTATAGTAAAACGTCCTTACCCTTTCCTAGCATTGACGCCCTTAAAAATAGCACATACCCTAGGGATTACTGTTTAAATACCTTACTTCTGGGGAAGAAAACAGAGCCAAACTAACCCGTAGGGCAGCCAACTTTATTTGGCCTTAGTTTGGACACGTACCTGGCCAAGACCGGGACTAATTTTAAAAACAAAAGGTTTTTATTAGCCATTTTGGTTCAGGCGAACAAAGGAGACAGACGCGTTCAGTCTCCCCTGCGGTGAGGGCAGTTTAGCCCTAAAATATGTCATTCTATGCAACAATTGGTATGTAAATATACATTATTATTATGTATTTATGTATTTTGATAAGGTACATATACCATTGTGTTTAATTAAGAATGGGTTAAAATGATAAATCAACAATCCTTTAAACTAGAGTCTGATTGATTTTTACTACTAAGGGCAATGCTGTACCACGCTGTCAAAACTTTCCATACTTACAATTTCTAATGTTAAAACCTCTTCTAGGCATTGTGAAGCTATATCTCACTATCATTGCTTAGAATCTTCAAATAATCTATGTGCTATAGAGTATTCAACTCTAAAGAACATTTTCAAAACAATTTCTCTCCACGAGGAAGCAAAATATTGATAACACATCTTATGAACATACGTCATGTTGGAGAGATTGTCTTGCTAATTACTAATCTGTAACTGAGCTGTCGTGCCAAATTATGGTACAATCTCCATATTAACATAGTAGTAACCACTCATTATGAGTGATGTACATGATTGTTTTTCTCGGTATGAGATTTACATATATTCTGTCATGATTGTTATCCATATATGAGGGGTGTAAAGGTTTGTTTTTCTCGGTATGAGATTTACATATAGTCTGTCATGATTGTTATTCATACATGACGAATGTACACTGTGCACTTGTATGAGATAGTTATATATATATATATATATATATATTCTGTTCATGTTTTCTTCTTCTTCTTCAGCGTTCCGAGCCATTGAGGTTTTGCATTGCTGCAGATACAATCCGTCTCCATTCGTCTCTCTGGTTGATCTTCTCTTGCCAGTCGTTGATTCCAAGTGCTTGTAGGTCTGTATATATATTATCTCTCCACCGTCTTCTTGGTATACCTCGGGGTCTACGGTCATTTATTTCCTGAGTGTAAGCGAGTTTTGTTTCCCTATTAGTCTTCCATTCTTTCTATATGCCCCAGCCATTGTAGTCTATTAGCCTTCATGATACCAGTGATTAGCGGGGACTTAAACAGATCATAAATGTCTTTGTTACTTCTTCTTTTCCACTCTCCACTTTGTGTATCCCTAATGGATCCAAAGATGCGTCTTAAAACTTTGTTCTCAAAGGTTTGTAGCAAGGCTTCGTCTCCTTTCGTTGTACTCCAGGTTTCAGAGCCATACAGCACAACTGGTCTGATCAGTGTTTTGTATATTGTGATCTTGGTGTTACGAGATAGCGCCTTTGATTTTAGTAGATGTTGTAGTGCATAGTATATCTTATTTCCAGAATTGATTCTAGTTTGTATTTCTTCCCTTATGATGTTGGAGCAGTTGAAGATTGTACCCAGGTATTTGTATGTTTCCGTTCTTTTAATGGTCATATTATCTATTTGTATGTGGCCAGAGTTTTTAGCCATTCCTTCTCTTGAAATTACCATATATTCTGTCTTATCTTGGTTGATAACCAGCCCCATCTGTTGGGCTTTTTCCTTTAAGTGAGTCAATATTTCCAATGTCTTTTGTTAATTTTCCCCTATAATATCTATATCATCTGCATAACCAAGCAGCTTGGATGTTCCTCCAATATCACATTCCTCCTTTACCCTCCTTACAACTTTCTCTAGAGCCAGATTGAAGAGTAGCGGCGATAGTGCATCACCCTGTTTCAAGCCAGATGTTATTTGGAAGGGGTCTGATTTCCTAGCCTTTATATGTTACTATATTATAAGTATCTTCCATGCATAGTCTGGTCATGTTGATTAACTTCCTTGGTATTCCAAATTCCTGCATAGCATTCCATAGACTATTCCTATGGACACTATCATAAGCCTTTTTAAAATCCACAAAAATGTTATGGAGATCTCTTTTATATTCCCAATTTTTCTCGGCTATTTGTCGTAAGATAAATATTTGATCTATTGTTGATCCGTTTTGTCTAGAACCCGCCTGGTAGTCACCTAATATGTATTCTGAATATGGTTTTAGTCTATTTAGTAATACTGCGGATAGTATCTTATAGCTTATGGACAGTAGTGATATTCCTCTATAATTTTCACACTGGAAGTTGTCTCCTTTCTTAAAGATAGTCCTCCAGATTTTTATTATTAGTTCGTATAGCTTTAGATGTAATCCATGGCCACCCGCCTTTATAAATTCAGCAGCAGTTCCATCAGCCCCAGTTGCCTTATTGTTTTTAAGTCGTGTGATTACATATAGGATTTCTTCAAATGCAGGTTCTTCAATTTGTGGTTCACACGTTAGAACCTCTTCCTGTGGGAAAGTGTTACTTGGAGCTTCACAATTTAGTAATTCAACAAAGTATTCTTTCCATGTGTTGCAATTTCCTCATTGGTATTTATCATATTCCCATGTTTGTCTTTTAAACCATATGTATTGTGTTGGTGCCCTCGTTTCATTGACTTCAGTTCTTTAAAAAACTTTCTGGATTCGTTTTTCTGGTGATTAGTTGCGATATCTTTGATTACATTACTCATATATTCTCGCTTCTGCTGTCGAACTATTTTTGTAGCCTCTTTACATTCATTTCTATATTGCTCTTCCTTTTGGATGTTGTTGATGTTATTTAGCCATAGCTGTCTGGAATTATTTTTCCTAATGACTGCTTCTTCACATTTTGGATTGAACCATCTGTTCTTTCTATGCGTGGTTAACACACCGAGACATTCTTCTGCGGTAGATTGAATTGTATTCTTGATGTTCAACCAAGTTTGGTCAACGCTTTCCTCCAGCGTGTTTTGTAGAATTTCAAGTTTGCATTTTATTTCATCTACAAATTTCTCTTTGACTGTAATTTCTTGTAGTTTTTCTCTGTTATATGTTGGGTGTAACCTTTGTAATTTAGCATAGAAAGCGCTCTTAAGTTTTATTGTAAATTTTGCCTCAACGAGGAATTGGTCGCTGTGGCACTCAGCTCCTCAATAGCTTCTAACTTGTATGTTTGATGCATTTCTGTTGTTAATTAAAATGTGATCTATTTGATTATAGGTTCTCTTGTCACATGATTTCCAAGTTTGTTTATGTATATCCTTTCTTTGCAGTCTGGTACTGCTGATCTGCAGTCCTTTGGCTTCTGTTAGGTTGATAACTCTCCATCCATTATCATTTGAAATGGTATGTAGGCTTTCCATACCGGCAACTTTTTTATGCTCTCTGCCTATTTTTGCGTTGAAGTCTTCCAGCACAATCAGGATGTCCTGTTTGGGGGGTTTCTTCTATGACATCTTCCAGATCATTATAAAATTCTTCTATAATAACATCTTCTTTCTCTTCAGTAGGTGCATGTACATTAATCATCGTTATATTTTTCCATTTACCTTTTATTCGTAATTTACTAAACCCATCAATAACAATTTTAAAGTTTAGAACGTTCCCCACATAACTCTTTTTTGATGATAAATCCTGTTCCTAATTCATGTTTATTTATTCATGTTAATTCATGTTCATGTGTTACTGTTGGGAATATACTTTTTAATGTTACCCCTGGGGACATGATGATGTTGATGTAAAAATCCGTGTGCATGTCAGTACATAAGAAGACAATGTTGAATAGCCTTAGCCTAATGCTGATTATAGCAAAGGAAAGAAGACGAGGCATTAGAAACAATAGAGATTATGTATGGGTTATTCTCTTCAAGAATGAGAGATATAATATCTGCATGTTTGGATGGTAAGAATGGCTTCACTCATCTAAAAGTCCCAGTAACAACATGAGAATAGAATATTGAGTGAAAAGATACCTTACTCACAATAAGAGCTAGAATAGCTAAACAACAAGCGACGAGGGACATTGGAACGTGAAAAACCCACTCCTTTTACCTTCTCCTTTTTTGTTTGTAATTGTGTTATAATCATGTTACCATATCACAGTAGGTTAATGCCCGTGTTGTATTCTTTATCATCCATTTCTATAGGCAGTAGCGAGTGGTGGATTTGGACATTTTACCAACCCGGAAACTGGGTCAACAGCCGGAAGAGGTGATAATTCGCACCCTGTCCTAAACATAGTCTAAATTTAGAAAAACCTCAGTGTTGACTGCTGCACTCATTAGCTGATTTGCCAGCGAAAGACAATTTCGAAGAGGACTGACAACGTTATTGATGAAGTACTACTTCAGTAGGAATATCCATGACGGACTTCAGTATCTAAAAATCTACAAAGATAAAGATCTACAGAGTAACTGACAACGGTGTACCGTCTGCCTTACTTCTGAGAAGTACCGCCTGAAGCATAATCAGTCAGCAAAGTCACAGAAACTGTGGGACAATTATACCAGTTTAATAAAACTAACAACAGTGAGAACCCTTCAACTGTCGGTTGGATTCCCAAGTTGATATCCAACAATGGATAAGTCTTACAGCAGCAAAAGAAAGTCTCACAGCAGCAAAATTCAAACATAAGATTCAAGACACTCAACACCAAGTTGTAGATACGAACACCAACTCAAATAAATTGGAAAGACACTGAACTACGCCAAGATAACAACAATGTCAACACCAGGCCATAAATCTGAACACCAAATGAAAGACTCATGTCATCAACTGAAAGACTCATGTCATCAACCGCAAGTTATAGACCTGACTACCAACTGAAATATACCATAACAACAAGTTCAACCCAGGTCCTACACTTGAATATCAACCCAGAGACACCGAATGAAGCTAGTGGAGTAATTATGTATACACACGCAGCAGAAAAATCATTGGATTGTTTACGACTCTGGTTGTGTACAGGATTTATTCATCTTCGGATACATGTATGTGTGAATCAAACCTGGACATAGTCACAAATGCTACCAATAATGACTCAGCCTACACTGGACTAGATAGTAACGACTACCTCTTTGCTGGTAAAATGTCAGCCTAAATGCCATGGGTTATAGACTCGCGACTTGGTGGGTGTAATATCTTTGTGAACATAATTGGGATTCGGATATCAGAAGCCGAGAAGCTGAAAGGCTGTCATCCTTTTCATCGGATATGGTGATATAGGGAAGAACTTTGTGTCAAGCCTCAAGATGCATCTCCTGAAGGTATAACCAACCTAAGGCCTCAATTTCACAAAGGCACCGAGCCTCCTTGCAACAGAGTATTCGAAAATTCTAGCCCCACTGAGGAGATATGTGATTGTGTGTATGGATTATGGAGTATGATTTGCACCAGCCAATTACCAGTGGGTATACATATTAGGAATACAACTGAGTGCATTTATTTCGGTACCCAGATAATGGGAATAGGAGCTAATATACCTTGGAGATGAACACTGAACCGTACAACAATAGAGTAAAGGACAGTAAACAACTAATTAATTAGTTTAATATTATGTAATGAATGTAGTGTTTAATTTTGTTGAACACATGCCAATGTTTTGTTTTTTTAAATCATTAAGGGTCAATGGTCTTGGGAACCAACTGATATGTATTGGTGGGTTTTGAAGATTGTTGAATTTTGGGGGAACAGGGGATTCCACTTTTAATGTGTCTATGGTCTGTCATATTTCATAACATGCCTGTTCCAGTATTTCAGTATGGTCAATATATATTTGTGATTGTAGACTGCTGTCATATTTCATGTAAATGTATACCTATGTCATATTTCAAGTGAATGTATACATATGTCAAGTGAGACATATTCAAGAAGCTCACAGTGGTCTATACATTTGTCTATTTGTTACTACAGATCTTGATTTAATGCCTGAACTGTTTGTCCAAAATTGTTGATGTTTACGTCAAGTCCAGTGTTGATGGGTGTTCCACCGTGGTTGTTTTATATGTTGTGAATTAGCAGTGGTTCAAATCGCAAAAGTGACTTATGAGAGTATGGAGCCGGTCGCTCAGAAAGTCGTGGCGTGCTGATGAGCGTAATCTAGCCTAGGAATCAACATACAGCTGAAAGATGCTGGTGTTGACCGCAATATCCTGAAACAGGATGGAAACGCGGGGAAAAAAAAAAAAAAAAAAACACTCAATATCATCTAACACTATAGGAATTTTATAAGGTGATAAGTGGGAATGGAGAAGTACAAATCAACTTTTATTAAATCAAATCAACTTTCTTTTAGAAGGGTCACAAATTGGGCACGCAAGCCCGTCTTACATTCGGCCCTTCCAATCACAAGAGTTCATCAAGAGCATTATACATTTATATAGGAAGAAAAATAAACATTGTGAAATGAATGTTGTAAACATAAACAAGGCAAATTACCATGTTATAAGGCCCATCTCCCACCTACCCATACATCACCCCACCCACACACACACACCACCTACCCACACACACACAACACCCAGGGATACATACATACCCCACCAACCAATCCATCCCCCTCCCGCACATCCCCCAACCACACAGACTGCCCTCACCTGTTACCCCAACCAAAACACACTCGCCACCCACAAACATCCCCCACCAACCCACACATCCCACGCCAACCCACATACACATTCTAACCCACACATCCTCTCCCTACCCACACTTCCAACCACCCATCCCTCAGCCACACTACCATCGACCACGTATTCCCCACCCACGCACACACATCCCCCACCAACCGACACATCGCACATCCACTCACACATCCCCAAACCATACACACACATCCCCACCAACTGACATCTCCCTACCCCAATACACACACACGTCTCCCTAACCACCTATACATCCCCATTCCACTCACACACACTCCACCACCCACACATACATCCTCCACTCACTCACACATGTCCTAACCCAATCCTCCACCACACTCATCCCCCACCCGCACATCACATACATCCCCTACCACGCAATATTCCAAACCCACGCACCACACACACACACATATCCCTCATCAATACATCTCACACCCACATACCATCACACATTCCCACCTTCACACCACACACATATTCCCCACCCACATACTACACATTATTCCCACCCACACCCACACAGATACCCTTACCCATCCACTCCACATACCCCCACCCACACACCAAAAAATCCCCCACCCACACACGCATACCCCACCCACACAATATCCCTAACCAACACACCACACACCTCTCCCCACCCACAACCGCATTCCCCACCTATCCACCAACACACACTCACTCACCCACACATCCTCCACTATGCACCCACACACCCCAACCCACCCCCAACCAAATATCTCTCGATCACAATACTCCTACCCACACACATCCTCCACCCACTCACATATCCCACCCCGACACATACACATCCCTCACCCACCTACACATCCCTAAGCCACTCACACACCCCCACCCACACATTCCCCATCCACGCACACATCTCCCACCCACACACCCCCACCACCCACACATACTTCCCCAAACCACCACACATTCCCTACTCATTCACACATATCCCCCACCCATACACACATTCCCCGCACCAATCACACACATCCCCACACCACACACTATCCCCCACCCACACACATATCCTCACCCATACCACCACAAACATACCCCCCACCCACACACCATGCACATATCCCCCACCAACACACCGCACACATACCCCAAACCAACACACCATACACTTCTCCCCACCCGTACACATAAATACAGTTATGAACAGGAATGAAGTATTTTCTTTCTTGTGTTTATGGTAGAGTTCCAGGATCACCTCAAGTGGCTAAAATAAAAGAGAATCAAACCTAAATCCCCTAGACATAAAGTAGCCAATATTCTCTTAGATTAAGATCCACGTCCCACAACAGGATCTGAACATTTAAATTAAGTCGCAAATACGGGATTTATAACTTAAGTCAGAGATACTGGATGTGAACATCTAACTTAAATCAAAGATACAGGACATAAACATCTAATTTAAGTCACATATACAGGATGTGAATATCTAAATCAAGTTAAAGATACAGGATTTGAACATCTAACTTAAGCCAAAGATACAGGATTTGAACATCTAACTGAAGTCAAAGATACAGGATTTGAACATCTAACTTCAGTCAAAGATACACGATTTGAACATCTAACTTAAGCCAAAGATACAGGATTTGAACATCTAACTGAAGTCAAAGATACACGATTTTAACATCTAATTTAAACCAAAGATACGCGATTTGAACATCTAATTTAAGCCAAAGATACATGATTTGAACATCTAACTTAAGCCAAAGATACAGGATTTGAACATCTAACTGAAGTCAAAGATACAGGATTTGAACATCTAACTTCAGTCAAAGATACACGATTTGAACATCTAATTTAAGCCGAAGATACACGATTTGAACATCTAACTTAAGCCTGTAAGGTCTGTAAGGTGTGGAATGCGCCTGGCCCTGCAGCCAGCAGGGTTAGGATCGGCTAGCCTCTCCCAGGAGGGGCGAAGAGCGAAAATTAGTAGCCTGCCGATGACCCGCAGACTACACAAGTCAACCCCCACCTCCACGTTGTGCAGACCGGGCAACCATGACCGCGAGGTCATGGGCTAACGGGGCTATGGCTCGCCATAGGGGATGGACTCCCTGTGGTCAGATTAGTGTCCTACACCTGCGACTGGCCTAGCAAGCCGGCAGGGGATCTTCATACTGCTCGTAGAAAAACTAAGAAGTATAAACGGACTGACCCAAACGGCTATCGACCCGGCAATGTTAATGGACTACGAGATAGATCAGCGATTCAAAAAATAGGCACAATTAACGTTTGTGGTTTCAATAGTAAAGAAGAAGAGCTTATAGAAACAATGGAGGAGAGGAATATTGGACTGATGGGAATAGCGGACACCAGAACAAAGGGGAAAGGATGCAAGGAGCTCCACCGCAGCTACACGTTTGTTTACTCTGGAGTAGAACAGCAAGAAAGGGCAAGACACGGTGTGGGAATAGTCATTGAACCACGGCTAGCAAGAGGAATACTAGAAATAAAATATATATCAGAAAGAATCATAACAGTGAGAATAAAAGAACAAAAAATTACAACATATGTACAGATATACGCACCATGTAATGCAAACAATAATGAGCAAGAATGCGAGGACTTCTACGAAGACATACATGACGTGCTAAATAAAATAGATAAGCAGGACAACATCATAGTTATGGGAGACTTTAATGCAAGACTAGGACATAACAGAGTGGGCATAGAAAAGCACCTGGGAGCATTTGGAGATCAGCAAAATGAAAGGAATGATAACGGAAGTAGACTGATAGAGCTTTGCAGCCAACACGACCTCTATATAACAAACACATTCTATAAACATAAAGATTCGCAAGTATACACCTGGTATAAATGGAACAATCTAGATACTAAAAGCCAAATTGATTTTATATTAACAAGAAATAACAGAAAGAGAAATATATTAGATGCAAGAGCAGAGCCCAATTTCAGTATAAACACAGATCATAAAGCAGTCGTTGCCACAATAAGAACAATGAGAAGAAGAAAACAAAGAGCAGGAAAATACATGCCATGCGAATCAGTAAACTTACAAAACCTTAAAGACGAGGCAGTAAGGGAAAACTATGAGAAAGAACTAACTGAACTCTTTGAAAAATTACCTACGGAAAGAAGAACAGTGGAAGAAGAATGGGAGATGTTCAAATCAAGCATTTTAAATACTGGAAAAATAACATGCGGAACCACGAAAAAACGCAAAACACGGATAAAGAAAATAACAAGTTGGTGGAACGCAGAAGTAAAGAAAGCGGTAAAAGAAAAAAAGGAAAAATATAAAAAGTGGTTGAAGAGCAAACAGGAATGTGATTATAGAGAATACAGAATAGCGAGAAGACATGTGAGTAGAATAGTAAAGAGGGAAAAACAAAAAGACTGGGAAGAGTATGGAGAAACCCTAAATAAAAAATACAATGAGGCAACCAGAAACTTCTACAAAAAGATAAGTGCAATGCGAACCAGAGGAGAACCCTTTGACCCAACTGAAATAATTAACAGCGAAAATGGAGAACCAATAAGTGAACAAAAACAGATTCTAATAAGATGGAAGCAGTACTTCGAACAACTTCTCAACATCCCATCAGATGTCACAGGAATTCAAGAGACCTACACAGATGTCACCGAAGAACTGGAACCAGACATACTAAAAAAAGAAATTATAGAAGCCATCAGATTAGCCCCATTGAACAAATCACCAGGACAGGATGAAATACCAAATGAACTAATTAAAGCAGCAAGAGAAGTAGGAACAGCTTGGCTACAGAGACTATTCAACCATGTTTGGGTAGAACAACAGACACCACGAGACTCGGGAAACGCCATAATTATCCCAATTTGGAAAAACAAAGGCAGCAAAAGAGATTGCACACAATACAGAGGCATTTTACTGTTGAGTCATACTGGAAAAATATTTTGCAAAATTCTTGAAAAAAGATTACGAACTACTTTAGAACCCCAGCTAAGCGAAACGCAGCTTGGATTTAGGAAAAACAAAGGATGCACAGACGCCATTTTTGCTCTTAGACAACTTATAGAAAAATCAATCGAATTCAATGAAACACTCTACTTAGCCTTTGTCGACCAAGAAAAGGCATTTGATAGGGTAGATAGAAACAAGCTGTGGGAAATCCTTAAACAAAACGGAGTGACTACACATCTAACAAACCTATGTAGAAGTTTATACAACAACAGTGAATGCATAGTAAGAGCAACTGGAGGACACTCAGAACCCTTCACCATAAGATCTGGAGTACGACAAGGTTGTGTCCTGTCCAAGAATACCGCATGACGAGAACACAGAAGAAGAACCATCTGCAAATCTAACCATTAGAGAACTCCTGTTTGCGGACGACCAAGCACTAATAGCAAAATCAGAAGCTGAATTACAAGACCACATGAATAGTCTAAACGAAATGTGTAGGGAACATAACATGAAAATTAGCACAAGCAAAACAGAGGTAATGACTATAACTAAAGAAGAACAAACAGCAACAATTCACCTAAACGAACATCCCTTGAAACAAGTAAAGAGCTTCAAGTACCTAGGAAGTATAATATCATCAAATGGCAGATCAGAAGACGAGATCGAAAAGGCAAATCAACTCATTGGACAAATGGCACCAATACTAAAGAACAAACATGTATCAATAACTACTAAGAAAGCACTTTACAACACAATCTTCCTACCAACTCTGTGCTACCAATGCCAAACCTGGACAATGACAGAAAAAGAGAAAAGAAAAATCACAACAACAGAAATGAGGTTCCTGAGAAGAATACTCAACGTATCAAGAAGAGATAAGATCAGAAATGAAGAAATCAGGACTAAAGTGGGGGTTAAAGCTGCTCTAGATTTTATTAGAAAGCAGCAAGTCAAATGGTTTGGCCATGCAAGTAGGCTACCAGTCAACAGCATGCCACAACAAGCAATGATGTACAGACCAGATGGAAACAGAGGAAGAGGCCGACCACGTAAACGTTGGACGGAGAGAATAACAGAATCCATAGGAATGTCGATATACGAAGCCCATAACCGGGCACTCTCACGAAGTTTATACTTCACCTCGACACCGCAAGGTACAAGAGGAACATGATGAGAGATGAGAGAGAGAGATACTTAAGCCAAAGATACATGATTTGAACATCTAATTTAAATTTAAGATACAGGATTCGAACATCTAACTGAAGTCAAAGATACAGGATTTGAACATCTAACTGAAGTCAAAGATACAGGATTTGAACACCTACCTTAAGTCAAAGATACACGATTTAAACATCTAACTTAAGTCACAGATACACATTGGCACCTTGCCGTCTTGACAGACGATAGTTTGTGCTTTAAAAAGGCATAATAACTGTTACCTATGGCGGTAGCGAATGTGACTGATAAGGCCAATTTGCGCTGTAAATGTCCGTTCACAGTGTATGCATGTGAACACGTGGTCATTTCCACCATCATGCACCATCTTACGTCTCACACGCTCGGTGTGTGACTTATCTGCAATCATTTTCTCCTTTGTCTTTATTCCATTTCTGATATTTTCCCTCCATGCAACACGTTCAGCGGCGACTTGCTCCCAATGTGCATTATCAATGCCTGCATCATTCATGTCCCGCTTACACACATCTTTGTATCGAAGTAGAGGCCGACCCTGAGATCTCTTACCCATCTGTAATTCACCAAACAACATGTCCTTTGGTATTCTACCATCATTCATCCTCCTAAGATGTCCTATCCATCTAAGTCTACGAAGACTGAGCATGGAATAAACCGTCACACAACCTGATCTTTCCAATACTTCAGTATTTGTGATTTTGTCTTACCACTTAATACCAAGAATTCTTCGCAGACACCGCATATGAAAGCTGTTTAAATTTTTCTCTTGGTGTGAGTAAGTTGTCCAGGTTTCACTGCAATAGAGAAGAGTACCAAGGACACAGGCTTGATAGACAAGGACTTTTGTTTTGGCAGTAAGCTTCCTGTTCTCCCAGACTCTTTTTCTTAACCTGTTCATTGTTGTTGCTGCCTTACCAATCCGGATGTTGATTTCCTGATCTAGGGGTAATTTGCTATTTACCACTGATCCTAGATATGTAAAATGGTCTACCATCTCTAGTTCGGCGTCATCAATAAAGATTGATGGTACCCCATGTGCACCTTGTGACATAATCTGTGTATTCTTGCTGCTAATTGTTAAACCAAATTCAGAACAAGCATTGGAGAATGCAGATAGTAGACATTGAAAATTCTTCCTCAGAGTGGCATCATCTGCAAAAAGCAACTCTCTGATCAGTACCCTCCTAATTTTGGTCTTGGCCTTCAAACTCTGAGCATTGTAAAGGCCGCCATCTGAGCGTGAGTGAATGTATATACCACCATCCTGATCACGAAAGGCATATTTCAGTAGAAGTGAAAAGTATATTCCAAAGAGGGTGGGAGCTAGTACACAACCTTGCTTAACTCCACTCTTGATTTCAAACTCTTCAGAAGTTGCACGATCAAACTTGATTATACCCTTCATGTCTGTGTGGAACGATTCCACAATGGACAGAAGAGTTGGTGGGCAGCCAATCTTGTTTAGTGCCTTGCACAGACCCTCACGACTGACCAAATCAAATGCCTTTGTGAGGTCGATGAAGGCAATAAACAGCTACAGATACACGAGTCACAGATACAGGATTTGAACATCTAACTGAAGTCAAAGATACAGGAGTTGAACATGTAATTTAAGTGAAAGAAATGTATATGTTCAGTAGAATGTTTCGTATTTCATGGAAGCAAAAACAAATGTGGAGACCTGGATTGTAATTCATGCAATAAAATTCGGGTAAACGGCGGACATAACATAGAGATAATATAGAGATAATATATAGATAATATATAGATAATATAGAGACAAGTAAAATATTTAAATCAGTAACAGACACGACTCGCTTATAAAAACAGTACAGGAGGAAAAAGTCGTAAGTAGGCGCACTAAAGGTAGGTTAGAAAGCAAAATGAAATTAAATATTAAGAGATATGTTTCAAAAAAAAAAAATAAACAGTAGTAGAAGCAAATAGTGCCGGAGATACAATTTCAATGAAACTACCACTGAAGATGCAGCACTCAGTTGATGTTCTTGTCTGCCAAATATAGAGGACCTCTGTCTTAGTGTCCTATGCCATAAAGGTACAGCTGACGCCCAGAAGCCAATAAAGAAGGCGATGGCATCAAATCGTTGCCTTGGAACTGCACGTGGAGTATTGCCAATGGGTTCTCGGATAAGTTTGTATTTGACTCATATCATTTCGTCTTTAAGTTATAATAACAAACCTACACAGGTACACTGCTAACTGGACACTTGATTGAATATAATAAACAGACCCCCGAGTGTACCTCAAGTGTATATACTACGGATGTACCACCCTGAACCAAGATAACACTCATAAATAAACCGTTAACCTTGGATATTAACCCGCAGCCAGCGACAGAGCATTAACAGGAAAGAGGACGTTATTATGCGGAAAGAAGGCGTGGCTGGTAAAACCCCTAGGACTGACCTATGTTGATAGTTCATTAGCAATAACAGACTTTGTGGTTGACTAGTAACTTGTGGAAACCAACTTAATGAACTCATGAGACAATTTGGGTCGACGTTATCAGCTATTATAAAACGGGATTTGCGCATAGAGCTAACATGTTTTGATTGCGTTCAACTATTTGTAGTGACTTATTATACTGGATTCTTTATTTTGATTCTTCTCCGTTTTGGGTTTTCGCAATTAGGCAGCTCGATATGATTCATTTGTTTTCTGTGTTTTCCTCCAGTTTTGTGTTTTCTCTAGTTGTAATGTTAGTTTTTGCCGTCTTCCTTGCCTAGAGGTTATCGACTTTTCTCCGTAATCTCGTATACTCTCGTGAGTAACGTGACGACGGTGAGAATCATCGGTGGTGAGAATCACGTCGGTAACTTACGGAGTATGTGAGCCGGCCGCACTGAAAGCAATGGCAAACTACTGAGCGTAATCTTTGCCAAGAAATCAACAATCAGCTGAAAGATGCTGATGTTGACAGCAATGTCCTGTAAAGGATATGCAAAATAAAATTTTAATGTTGGTTTAACTAGTTGTGTGAAGTGAATAACTAATAGGGAAAAGATCGACAGGGGAGAAGAGAGCATTTGCTCATATACATTACCAGGGAAACTGGGAAAGGAAAATACTTAAATATCACATACCTCCACAATCTCGAAACACAAACAAAGTGGGGAACAGATGCTGACAACGCCGAGGGCAACTACATGTAACTACATGTCACGCCCTCCAAGACAGGGCGATACCAGAATATTCCAGAAAGAAAGGATTATGCACTTGCCATCTCAGACTGCGACACAACGATTCTCCGATGAAAGTCAGGAATTTCTCTTATAGTTGACCGTTGAAGGGATACACAAGACGCGCAGTCCTGTTGTGGTAATTTGGGGTTTCCAGGGGGGAATGAAGATTACTTCAAGATCGCGGTAATACAAGAACCAATTAATTGATTTTGTTTTTCCTTCCATACTTTGCGATTCTGTACTTCTCGCGCTTCTGAAAAATTCGTCTTATACCATAAGTAGACCCGTAAATCACGTTTTATGTAGACGTCTAGACTTGTTCTAGTATGTGTTACTAAATGTAGCTTCCATTATTTACGTATACTGTGTAAAAAGGGGTGGGGGGGGGGGGGGAGAGAGATTTATAGGAAGGAAATACGAAAGGGGGGAATTACATTCTGAACACATGGTGAAGGTGTGCATGGGCCAAAAAAAGTTGAGAACCACTGTTGTGGACTATCTTTTTTTTTTTTCTCTTGGTACACGACATTCTAGGAACTTTCAAGCATTTAAGTTAAAAAGGGATATAACTTTTGTTTCTGAGGTCAGGAAATAATGTTAATCTTCGCATTGTCTTTTGACGGACAGGTTTAACTCTTTGAATCCCGCAGGTTAAAAAAAAAAAGTGGATCAATTTTTGCTTGGAACACCATATCTTTCATGATGTTCCACAATTGCAGATATTGATCGCAGTCGAAGGTCTTAATGTAGTCTATGAAACATGTACAAATGAACGAATTTCTGAAAGATGGTTCTCAAGTTTAATGTATGGTCCATGGTTTCACATCCTATTATTTGTGATCTGCACTTATGTACTTCATAATCTAACTTACTTTTATGATGATACGCGGGGGGAATTTGCTAGCATGACTTATTATTGCGATAAATTTTAGTTACTGGACAGCTCTAAATGTCCTTTCTTTGGGAGATGAATGTCGATTGTTCTCGTCCATGCTATGGGCTAAACATTTCTGTTGTAGATCTTCACCAATAGTCCAAATTAGATACACATTCTGGTTTCTCCACCTCTCTACCTTTGTTATGTCTATATGGCGTCACGGCTCGTTAGCTTTTATTTCTTGAGACCTTATATTGCTTAATTAACATTTAGTATAGTTTAGTTTAGTTCAGTCGATGGATCAACATCATGGCACACGGGTGTAACCCATAAGTGCTCCGTTCTTCTCCTAACTCAAGCCTGAGTCCGGAGAAACTCAGCTCAATTCCCGAACTCCGTAGCACCGTCGAGGATCCTGAAATGCTTTGAGTAGATTTTTAACTCGAAATTTTTCCCGGGCAGCACCGTTAGGCTACTCTTTTTCGATTTCCAACTACCAAGGGATTTTTTTACGTACGCAATAATACACACGGGCGTCCGATCTCACTACCCAGAGACCAGGGGAAATCTTATTACTAGAAGTCCACGTGAAAAAATCCCGGTCCTCACCGGGGGTTGAACCTGGGACCTCCAGCACTGGAGGCGGACACCATACCTCGAGACCACTCATCCCCAATTTCTTTTAATGCATGTTATGTTTCTTTCTCTTCGATTTCACGAATATTATGTGGGTTATTTTTCGTATATTCGTATATTTTCCCACATTACTCCTTCCATGTATGTGTATAGTACAGTAAACCTCGGGTTTCGTTGATAATCCGACGGGAAACATGTGAATCCATGTGAATCAATGTAAATCCAATTAATTCGTTTTAGACACTCCAAAAATACATACCAAAAATACATTTTATAGAGAATAAATATAGTGTTTTAATAGAATTTTTGGGCCCCAAGTTTGTCCGAACTCGTATCTTCGCCGTGCCTAGTAACACTGTGTATGCCACTGCGCCTGTTAAATTTTTAAAACCATCCTCTGCTGGCCTTAAAATCAGAGCACTAGTACGCTAGCACTCGTCCCAGGCATTTTCTTAATGCGTTTGGCACACAACAGTCTGGCCTTTTCACACATGATTGCCTCCGACACAAAATCGCCATCTATCTGGTTTTGATTTAACGAAATTAATAATAACTGTTCGACATCTTCAGTTGATTGCGATTTCTGTTTCGTTAGCACATTCATGCCTTTCGCTACATTAGCTTCCTTTATTGCTTCCTTATTCGCCATAATGGAACTTATCCTGGATGGCCACTTCCCGTACATGCGGCCGATTTCAGCAATCTTAAAGCCTCACTCGTATTTTATTATTAGCAAGTGATGCTCACACAACGAAAAACAACGCCAAACAGAGCAGAAGAACGCGTGTCCCTTTGTTTTCGCAAAATTAGCAGCGAGGTCATGTGGGCACGCCGACGAAATCTGAGGCAACCGACGAAAACCGAGATAAATTTTTCGCTGAAAAATATCGACGATAACCGAAACCGACGATAACCGAAGGCAACGAAAACCGAGGTGTCACTGTATATATTTGCTTCCTGTTAAAATATTGCAATTGTTATTTTTCTTACATTCAGTGACCGTTTAAACTCGCCAGTTCTGATATCGTCGAATAAGTCTTCATCGTTTCCTTGCAATTAGGGCTGCTCTATTCTATTAGAAGTGTTTAAAACAAACTGTCTGTGACCACACCTCTGGTATTTCCTTGGGTAATTTTTGTATGTTGGACTTTTTTTTTCTATCACCATACACTGTAATGTTCTTCGTTCTTCTCAAGCCTGACCATTCCTGTGCGATATATCATTGCTTCTGGTTAGTAATTATGCTAATGTATAATAGTTGCATGTAATTCACGTGTAAAGTTTACGCTCTGCGAAAGGAAACGTGATTACATTCGGTTTACAGACTCCTGAGACAGAAGTTACTGGGACTTCCTGGTCGTGAATGCCAGCGGATCAAGGTGTGGGCGGTTCTTTGCAGTAACTGTAGTCTAAGAGAGTAGACTGTCCTGAGGTTACAGATCGGATATCACATATAGCCATGTATTGAGTACCTAGAACACCAGACAAGTCAAACTTCCTGGCGCAAATGTTACCTTCTGGCAGCGCTTGGGAACCACGAGGAAGGACAAGGACTGCTGACTGGCATGCGGCTCCAGCAACTCTCGACTTATTATTGATGCTGAAGATTTCAGAGGCATGTGCTCTCAGTTAGAAATAACAAATGAAGTTGGCCGCAGGCGACCTAGACACAGCACTGCACCTGTTAGCTGGTCTAGCCAGTGGTTGATCGACAAGAACTGATAGATTTAACGCTTTCTGCCTCGTGCATTTCCTACTTTTAACTGTTTTATTCCAAGCAACTGGCACCTTTAAAGTAATGCACATTTGGATCTGAAATAGTCATAACATCACCGACCAATAGAAGTTAATGCAGCATATTGGATAGAGTTGTACCTTGGTTTGTTTGTTTGTTTGTTTGTTTTGTTTATTTGCGTTCGATCGCTTTGAACTTAAACGTAGTCCATACTCGTGCTAATACTTCTAGTAGTACTGGACTGTGCAGGTCCTCGCAGGTCCACCCAGCTTACATAAAGTGTACATGGCTCGCAGGTCCACCCAGCTTAAATTAAAGTGTACATGGCTCGCAGGCCACCCAGCTTACATAAAGTGTACATGGCTCCCAGATCCACCCAGCTTACATAAAGTGTACATGACTCCCAGGTCCATCCAGCTTACATAAAGTGTAAATGAGTACCAGGTCCACCCAGCTTACATAAAGTGTACATGGGTACCAGGTCAACCCAGCTTACATAAAGTGTACATGGCTCCCAGGTCCACCCAGCTTACATAACGTGTAAATGGCTCCCAGGTCCACGAAGCTCACATAAAGTGTACATGGGTACCAGGTCCTCCCAGCTTACATAAAGTGTACATGGCTCCCAGGTCCACCCAGCTTTCATAAAGTGTACATGGCTCCCAGGTCCACCCAGCTTACATAAAGTGTACATGACTCCCAGGTCCACCCAGCTTACATAAAGTGTACATGACTCCCAGGTCCACCCAGCTTACATAAAGTGTACATGACTCCCAGGTCCATCCAGCTTACATAAAGTGTAAATGAGTACCAGGTCCACCCAGCTTACATAAAGTGTACATGGCTCCCAGGTGCACCCAGCTTACATAAAATGTACATGGCTCCCAGGTCCACCCAGCTTACATAAAGTGTACATGACTCCCAGGTCCACCCAACTTACATAAAGTGTACATTGGCTTCCAGGTCCACCCAGCTTACATAAAGTGTACATTGGCTCCCAGGTCCATCCAGCTTACATAAAGTGTACATGGCTCCCAGGTCCACCCAGTTTACATAAAGTGTACATGGCTCCCAGGTCCACCCAGCGTTCAACGGGTACGAGGAAATGCCCTGGGCGGGCAGTCATGGTGGCTGGCATATTTCCATCAACCCTCGAGTGCCGATTGGGCGATACAAATATCAGATTAGCACCATATACCTCGTCCGTGTGTTACCGGGGCCCAAAAGAGGAAGTAAAGAACAGCAACATTGTATACTTCCTAAGCATGTCGTAAAGGGCTTCTAGAGATGGTTGGTCAGAGACTGGCTATCTCACAAGTGTAAACAAATATTAACCAACACTCAAGTAGTTTACCAAGGGTTTGGTCTGGGTGGTTGTGGGCTTATAGTCCAATAGGACTCTCAAGAGCAATTAAAAACCATACAGAAAGAACAGAAAAGACCCAATGCGCCTTAAGCGTGTGAAATGAACCCGTTATTTACGTTTTTGTTTTATTATAAACGTGTGTTGAGTTTTGGCGTTGTGTCACATTATGAGTTGGTATTCTATACTCATGTTGCTGTGTGTTCGTATTTTTCCCCCTTATTTTTTAGAACTTGCTGTTTGTTCTTGGAGAGTGACACAGGCGTACAAGTGTGCAACAGTCAATGTTACAACATTAATATGGAAATAGTTGCATGTATGTATAATTACATTGCAAAACCTCACTGACACATATCGAGGTCTGATTAGTTGGTGTGGCTCTCGGACTACAGCGACAAAACGTATTAGATGAGTATACTTCGACTTCTTCATTAACACGTTACTATACAAATAACTGTGGTTTTATTCATTAAGCTTACCTCAGTGCTGAAGTATACAGTAACACGATTGTGTTATTCCATCATTGTTGTGTGTGCATTAATGTGCTTTTTCTGAATGATTCGTGTGAGACTACACGTGAGAGGGTATAGACGAAGTGTGAGCTGTCGAAGAGTTCAAATCTGAGCGCTCACACAAGTCACAGCTCTTTACTGTAAGTAGATAACTGAGTATTGTGTTATTGATAAAGATTAAACAAATCTTCTCAGTACTTATCTAGGACAGACTCCATTTTTTTTTTTGCTACAGAGTACGGGTATGTTAACAGTTAAATTCCTAAAATCCGCAGAAGACACATTACTAACCTATGCCTAATTGCAGCCACGTATTGTGCTGAATCATGACCTCCTTACGTCTAACATGCATCTCCGCAGATCTAGTTCCGTGTTGCTCACCCGGTGGTTTCTGAGCTTGGAGTGGGGAAGAAGATCCCTGCCACAGTCCCCGTGGAGATGGTACGCTGGTAACGGGTCGGGAAGGAAGCCTTTACACCAGGGGTGGTCAACACGAGGCCCGCGGGCCACATGTGGCCCGCCGGGGGTCATTTTGTGGCCCGCGGAGCTAGGTCAAATGAACATAAATGTTAACTTTATTGTATATATCACCAAAAGAACATTACATCATGAGTCGTTGTGACATATTTCAAATATTGTCTGCCTATCAACGACACTTGGATTCCCTATTAAACTGTGTATTCAGAGGTCACAATATTAATTCGAGGCCAAGCCCAATTTTCTAACCACAACCTTAAGCCGCCGGTACGTTTCGTTTGAAGTTGACTGGAGTTGGAAACTGCGTCCACACGACCATCTGGTTGGTGACACGAAGACGGGAGATAGCAACACTACTGCCCCCCCCCCCCCCCACACCTCTTTCTCCAGCCCGGCCCTTTTTAATACACCATCCCCATCAAGCTGTCATGTTTCGTGCTAAAAGTGCGCCTAGGATAGGTACATGAAAAGACATCGAGTGTGTGGATTGAATTGAGAAGTTTTTAAGGTTTTAACATTGAGAACTGTAAGGAGTCTGAGAATTGCTTTTCTAGCGACCAGCTGTATTTTCCGTATTGATACAGTGGGGTTCTTTGGACTCCAGGATGGTGGACTGTGCCTTGGCCGAACATGAAGCATAGTACAAATGCTTTAGTTTTCATTTGCAGTGGCTGATTCATCGGCATATGATGAAAAGGATTCGCCTTTATATTACTGTAAGAGCGGAATTTCCTTAATATTATTTGCTCTCCAAGTTTACGACAACCTCAGGAATACAGAAGTCCATTGAAGTGAATGATCAATGTATATATGAGGATGGCCTGGCCAACACCAATGTACCTACTACTCAAGTAAATGCACTGGCTGAGTCCTCCCTTCATGGCTAGTTGTTAAATTCAGGAGAAGGGTTATGAACATTGTCGAAACCTATCAGTTACCCAGATGGACATTTACAACACATGGATTGTTTCCACCTGGACATTTTTAAAACCTGAACTTTATCTATGAGGACATTTTGAAAACCTGAACGGCATTATCGTGGATATTTTTCACCCCCTGAAACTTATTACTGCCCGTCGTTTATCATGTATGGATAATTTCCATCCTTGACTGGTATCATTATGGATATTTATGACTCTTGAAGTTTATCTGTCCTATGGATGTGTATAACTCCTGAAGTTTATATGCCCTTTGGATATTTATAACTCTTGAAGTTTACCAGCCCTGTGGATATTTATAACGTCTGAACTTTATCTGAACTATAGCCATTTATAACTCCTGAAGTTAATCTGCCCTGTGGATGTTCATAACTTCTGAGGAAATTTATTATCAGTATATTTCACCGCTTGAGGAATGTTTCACTGGATACTCCCAAATCCGGAACATTTAGCAGAATGAATATGTACACCTTGGGAACTTATTAACCTGGCTAGTTCTACTCCAGTGACTTAAACATGAACATTCGTAAAGGGAATATTATGGACCATAGACTATAGGAACCATGGTGGTTTAGTTTGTGAAAAGACTTTGTGGTATTAGATATAAACTCTCTGTTCCTGATATTTCTCTGAGTGGATGTTGTTGAAGGAAGAAATAATATTGGTTGGATATTGGCTGAGAACATCAGCGAGAAAGGTATGATTAATATAGATTATTAATATTATTTTGATGTGGGTTTTTGTTGTGTGAATATTCATTATGTGTATTTGAGGTATTACGTAACCATGGCGTCAGCTAGTAAAGACGTTGGACCAAAGAAGAGAAGAATCACAGAAGAATTAAGAAGTATTCAAGACAGGTGGACTATATATTATTTTTTCGTGGAAATTAAAACAAAGCTCATATGCTTGATATCCAACGAACCTGTTTCTGTGTTGAAAGAGAATAACATCAAACGGAACTACGAGATTAAACATGCAAATACGTTTTATAAGTACAAAGGGCAATTTCGACAAGACCAAGTAAATGAGTTTACAAAAAAACAATTCTGCACAACAAAGGATAATTACTAGAGCCGGTTCAGAGACAACATGCTATGTAAAAGCTAGTTATGTGTTATTTAAAAAACAAAACGAAGCAATATTCAGATGGTGAAATGGTTAAGGGATGTTTGGAGAGCGTCGTTGAAAATCTTGTCCAGAAAAGAAGAAGGATTTCTCAAAAAATAAGTCTGTCTCGTCAGGCTATTACTAGGCGTGTGGACGACATTGGAAAATATATTGAAGATAATTTGAAAAGTCGAGCATCCGAGTTTATATTTTATGCTCTAGCAGTGGATGAAAGCACAGATAAGGCAGATTCTGCACAACTGGCAATTTTTATCGTGGGTGTTGATCATCATCATCTTCTTCCACCTCTGCCATCAAACGTCGTGGGGAGGAATAATTTGCGTTCCAGAGCCCGGTGGGCGGCACTGGATAGTGTCATTCCGTCTGGCTGTACAATGTCTTTAATGTCGTCAATCCATTTTTTTCTTGGACGTCCTCTTGGTCTCGTCGCAGATGATCTTTGATGTAAGGCCAGTGATGGTAGTTGCTGGTGTCGCATTCTAATAACATGGCCAAACCACTTGATCTTCTGTCTTTCAATAAATGTGGCACAAGGTGTTTATCCCACAGTCTGTCTGATAAAAGCATAATAGTTGACATCCATTTTAAAAGGACAGAAGAATTAGCGGCGCTGTATCCACCTAAGGACACTACTAAGTTACGAGATTTGTTAGAAGTAGTTACATCGACATTGAATTGCTTTTTGTTACAACTTAACAACTTATCGGGCTTAACAACGGATGGTGCCCCAGCAATGGTTGGGAAACCCGAAGGTTTAGTGAAATTGATTGAAAATGAGGCCTCCAAAGTAGGTAACACTTCAATGCTAAATTTTCATTGCATTAATCATCAGGAGAATTTATTTTCGAAACCCCTCAAAATGGACCATGTCGTGAAAGTAGTCGTCAAAATAGTGATCTTCATGAAGTCGAACGGGTTGAGTCACCGTCAGTTCCAAGAATTTCTATTCTTTGGACTCAGATATCATGACGTTACATTTTATGCAGCAGTAAGATGGCTGACCCGTGCCAAATTGTTGAAAATATTGTTTGATTTTCAACTCGAAATACAATCATTCTTTGCAAGCAAGTCGAAATGTATCCCAGAGTTTGAAGACAAAGAGTGGGTTTGCGACTTTGCATTTCTGGTCGATATAACTAGCCACCTAAATGACGTTAATAATAATACTCATCTACAAGGGAAAGGTAAATTAATTAACAAGATATATTTTTTTGGTTTACATTAAACCAGGCAAGCGTTTGAGCACGATCTCATCTAACGGGAAGCGACTATGTTGTCGAAGTTGTAGCTCGCTTGCTTATTTACATTAATTAATAACAACAATTTAAAAAAAAAATTAGGTGCGTGGCAGGGCAGGAAATATTATTTCCTAAATTTGGCCCGCCTGCTGAAAAGGTTGGCCACCCCTGCTTTACACCAACCTCACCCGGATAGACGCAAGCACTTTGAAAGGCTCAGACGGCGTGAACGCATTGCATCGGACTAAAGAATTAAAAGGCATTATCCTAACGGACCCACAGTAAACTAACTAACGAAACAACCCGGGAGAGAGATGGAATTACAATCCAGGAAGTATGTCTGCTATAATTAGCACCAGAGGCCACCAAACAACGATGACATAAACACACTAATACTCGAACTTTTCGGATGTCGCTGTCTCGCTCAAGTACAGTGATTTCCTCAGACCAGCTATAATTAGGTGTCCTGTCTGTTAATTCGTTTTCTAGGTAATTATTTTAGGGTGTAGAATACCGAAGTTTGGGCATGTCGAAAGTTGCACAGTTATGTTAATTTTGTTATGTTCATTTACATTGTAAGCCTTGTTTGCCTAATGCTGTCAGCTGCTAGAAAACCCGTATGTTCAATGAAAGGATGTGTTACATATTTAAAGATGCCGATGGACATTCGCAGATGCCAAAGGAAAGAATTAATCTCAGACAACCATTGACAGTTATAATTCAGCGAAAATAGTCGCAGATACGTATTAACTATTACATTAGATTACTTATTACAGTGGTCATGGTATAAAATGCCTAGTGATGCAAGAGTTTGTCATGACCACTCCTCCAGGATGGTAACATGACTTCTAGAATAGTAAATGAGAGATAAGGTGGACTAAATGATACACGAAATAGCAATTATCGTGTGTTGTTTGGTTCAGAAGATGTGAATCTAGCCGTAAGATTCAAGAATGTCATAATCGTATATGGACATAGGATCTTTACATTTTACGACAGATTACACAGGCTTTTCATCAAAAGCAGTGTCATGTGTAAACTAACCAATAGAACCAAACGTCTACTGAAAGATGCATTTTCCCGCAGCAAGCGCTTTACTCTGTGCTTGGGAACACCGTTGGATAGTTCTTGTATTGGTGCGTGCCATGTGGTGTTCCCATTGACAGGTGCATTGTCGGGCTCTAAGCCCTACCGCAGGTTCAAGCCAATCCACTGTTACAGCACCTCAGATCATTACATCGTCATATCACCTTGAACCCATGTACCTTCACGTCACTTCAAACTACTAAATCATTACAGAACTGTAAACCACTATATTGGTACTGCACCACAAACCTCTGTACTATAACTACACCACGAACCTCTGCATTATTACATCACCACAAACCTCTGTACTATTATATCGCCTCAAATCTCTGTACCATTTCATCATCACAAACCTCCTTACGATTACATCACAACAAACATCTGTACCATCACATCATCTCAAACCTCTCTACTATCACAGCATCTCACATTACTATATCATTACAGAACCGTAAACTACTACATGACTACAGCTCCAGAAACATATGTACCATCACAGCACCTCAAACCTCTGTGCCATTACAGTACCTCAAACGTCTCCACTATCACATCACCTCACATTACCATATCATAATACAACCGGAAACTACTATATCATTATAGAACCGTAAACTACTAGATCACAACAAACCTATATACAATCACAGCGCCTCAAGCCTCTACACCATCACAGCGCCTCAGACCTCTACACCATCACAGCGCCTCAGACCTCTACACCATTACAGCGCCTCAGACCTCTAAACCATCACAGCGCCTCAGACATCTACACCATTACAGCGCCTCAGACCTCTACACCATCACAGCGCCTCAGACCTCTACACCATCACAGAGCCTCAGACCTCTAAACCATCACAGCGCCTCAGACCTCTACACCATTACAGCGCCTCAGACCTCTACACCATCACAGTGCCTCAAGCCTCTACACCATCACAGCGCCGCAGACCTCTACACCATCACAGCGCCTGAGACCTCTACACCATCACAGTGCCTCAAGCCTCTACACCATGACAGCGCCGCAGACCTCTACACCATCACAGCGCCTCAGACCTCTACACCATCACAGCGCCGCAGACCTCTACACCATCACAGCGCCTGAGACCTCTACACCATCACAGCGCCTCAGACCTCTACACCATCACAGCGCCGCAGACCTCTACACCATCACAGCGCCGCAGACCTCTACACCATCACAGCGCCTCAGACCTCTACACCATCACAGCGCCTCAGACCTCTACACCATCACAGCGCCGCAGACCTCTACACCATCACAGCGCCGTAGACCTCTACACCATCACAGCGCCTCAGACCTCTACACCATCACAGCGCCTCAGACCTCTACACCATCACAGCTCCGCAGACCTCTACACCATCACAGCGCCTCAGACCTCTACACCATCACAGCGCCGCAGACCTCTACACCATCACAGCGCCGCAGACCTCTACACCATCACAGCGCCTCAGACCTCTACACCATGACAGCGCCTCAGAAATCTACACCATCATAGAGCGCTTCAAGGCTCTGCACCTCCACAGAAAGGGCTTATTCCAAATTGGGTCAATGGCAACACTGTAGCGGCCACGATCAACTATTGTTGGTTGTATCAATTTAAACTATATTCTGATAAACTAACCTAGCTGCACTGAAGAGTCTCAAACCTTCTACATGTAACATATCTGCATAACCACCCAACCTCTGTGTTGTGAACAATCGTACCTCTTGATCCATCCATCATGTGCCATGCCGGTAAGCGTGGGCGGTCATGACTCGCCATTTCACTGGATCACCAGAGTCGTGGATCAGCTCAGTGTTATTGTCTCGACCATGCCACGTGGTCAAGCCATCCAGGTATTTACTTCTCTGTCTTCCCCTTGTTCTCTTCCCCTCGATCTTGCCAGTTGTCACCGAGTTCTCCAATTTATTTCTTCTTATGACATGTCCAAAAATGTTTGACTGTCTACGTTTAATTTCTCTAATCAATACACGATTTTCATTTGTTTCTTGTAGTAATTGGTCATTAGTTTTTCTATATGCCCATGGTATTCTTTGCATTTTCCTCAGAAACCACATTTCCACAGCCATAAGATGTTTTTTCAGTTTGACTGCTCATTGTGCAAGTTTCACATCCATACAAAAGTACAGGCTCTATGTAACACCTCAACACTCTTTTTCTCGTTTCAATGGACATCTTTTTATTGGTCAGTATGCTTTTCATCTTGCTAAAGGCTACCTTTGCCATGGCGATTCTTGTTCTAGTCTCTTCAAGGCATCTCCCATCAGATGGTATTACTGTTCTGAGATAATTGTACCTATTCACTTGTTGAAGAATATTCCCATTTACTTGTATATTAAATTGTAGTATTTCGTTCTTCCAAGTCACGACCATAATCTGTGTCTTTGTATACTTTAATTCTAACCCTAGTTGTTCACTGTGTGCATCTACTAATTGTTGCAGATTCTCCTCATTGTCTACAATCTTGATACCATCCCACAATTTGTTACGACAGGTTGTATTCCAAGTTAAGCCAATCTCAACACTTTTTCAGGCCATGATTAGCTGACCTAACCTCTCCGCCTCTCAGATGTTTCTCTTATGGGCGCGTTTTTCCTGTCCACACTATCTATGCGCTCTCTAATTATGGTTTACGTGAACTGGGGCATGACAGGCAATTAATTAACAACCACACGCTTTCTTCTATCTATCTTTTGATGCCTCAATGCAGTCTTATGTGCATGTAGTCTTGTCCCCAGTGTGTGCCTGTTTCACCTATGTAGTCAGTCTTATAAGTGCTTTTAAGTTGTCTTATAGACGATAAAACAAAGAAAATGTATGTACTGTGGTCACTTGAAACGTCATGAAGGTTTGGAGAGAACAATAATGGAGGAGTATATGCCCGGGAAGAGAGAAAGAGGAAGGCCCAAAGAGAAGATGGGTGCAGGATAGGGCATATTATCTCCAGTTGCGTGTATCGGACGCGGGACACCTTGCTTATGACCGAGAAGTTTTCCAGAAGGTTGTTATGGGAGCGAGGTTCTGCAATGGACATGAAACTGAATGAATTAATATAGGTGCTACTTGCTTGAGTTTCTGTTGTAATTGTACGAGTTGGCTTCGCTAGCAGTCGTATATTGAATTTGGAATCTATTCTTCACCAGGTTTCAGTCAAACGCTCCCAGTCAGTTGCTTCAAATGCTTGTTTATAACCCCCCGCCTGCATCTCGCCATTCACGTTGTTGTGTTTCATAGATGTTGTGTTATGTTCATGGAGTGGCCGCTCTTTTTAAAACTAACTTTCATTTCTTGGGGTAGCCGCTCATGCTTAAAGACCACATCTAAGTTTTTGCAGTTCTTCTAGTGCTCGTTCTGTTGTGTAAAGACCATTTTCTGTTCGTGTTTAATGTCAGAAGCCGACAAGCCTGTCTGCTGCCAGCATTAGTCTGCGTCCATCACCGAATCATCGGTCATGTTGTTCTAGTCTATTATATTGGGTGCCTTCAGCAATACTTTCGCTGTCCGCCCACGTCTTTGACGCTCCCTTGCTGGTGGACCGCAGAGCTACTCGTCACTTGCTGGTGATTGTTTCTCTGTGAAAACCAATCCACTCATCATGGCCACACAAGCGTGTAAGATAAATATGAATTACAAACAGTACCAGATGTAATTAATTATTCCACCATCCTGACGAGGTTCAGAATTAATTAGACGGAAGCGTCTGTAACGTACAGTACAAGTCTATTTGGACACATCAGCATTGTGAGAGCTCCCAGACAATATCATGTCTCGTGCAGAGAGATGCCACTTGGGACGGTCTGGAACATGTGCATGAACTCCAATAGTTCCAGCTATCCGACGGAGAATAATTGTAATTTGCGTGTCAGAGGTATGATCGATCTGGCGATTATGTCACTGGTGATAATTCAGCTCAGACATCCTCACATGCTTATTTCTGCTGATGTGCCGTTGTCGATGTGCTGTTGTTCATTGTAACCATGCGATCCATCTTATGATAATCTCACCTAATTGTATCGAATAGTTTCATACCGTGTATGTTTGCTAGATTCTTTTATAAACATTGGCAATTAATCCATCATCACTATCAAAATAATCAACGAAATCATTTGGTTTGATCTAGAAGCGTTCTAATCAATACATTCCATATATGCCTGTCTTGGGCCCACTCTCTTTCAGGTGTATCTACCTCGATTCGTTTGTGCATAGGTGTTTTATGAAGTGCGTCCTTGGTCTAACCTTTCATGTTGTATAATCTTTGGCGTTTTGTTTTCATGTCCCAGGGTGCTACCACACTATAAAAGCTTTTTAATTACTTTGTTTACTAAGAAATTATTCTTTGTTCTGTTATGTTTTACAGAACTAGTTCATTTGTAAATTTTTAATTCCTGCTTTATTTTATGATTTTCAAATAACACCATCTCAAATGCCACTATACATTTCTCATGTTGTGATGCCTCATAAGTGTTGTCCATATTGCAAAACCATTTAATACAACTGAACAAATGTACATGCGAAGGTTCTTTTACATGGAACAAGGTGTATATTCTATGATGTTAAAATGCCTGTTTCTCTTAGAATTGTTTTTGTTTTAACTATAGGAACTCCAGTTCTAAGATGTCTGACATCGTGCATCTTCTTAACAGTTTGATCTAGATAGATAAACCCCCAGCCATGTCATTCTCTCCAAATACGAGTTCTCAGTCTGTTCCCCCCGCAGAGAGTCGCTGCAGACAGAGCTCACCCTCTGCATGAAACCATGGATATGATCAATCAATTCAAAGTTCAATTGTACGCTTATAAAGTACTGCCGCAATCTATTTGACAATACAAGGGTAGACCTCCATATCCACAATAGTGTGTCTATCAAACTATAATACCTGATCCCGCTGTAAGCATCTTACAGGCCATGTGCCACCGAGACCGCCTCTTGTTAATTCTGGAACCCCTTATAGACATCGAATGCAAATGTGGCTGCATTGGGCTAGGTGTCCTTCCCAGGCCGATAACCCCCAAACCCTTTAGGAAGCAGTTTACATCTTTCCAAGTTGTGCTGTAGCTTGCATTCTACTATCTTCCCGCGTACTTTGCCAACGGTGTTTTGCAAGGTGATCATTCTATATCCATTTAGTTTTGAATGATCTTTGAATGGCTTTGGGAGTGGGACAAGGTAGCTTTGCAACCAATGCTGGATCATTTCTGCCGTTTTCAGATAAATATATTATGTTGTTCTATGTTTTTGGTGGTATTGCTTCAGGGCCCAAAGCTACTGCCTTATTTATGCCTTCTAGGCACTTATTTACATGCCGTATATTCTTACTGTTGTATTTATTATATTCAGTAATTTTTCGGATGACTGCTCTGTTTCTCCTTTATAGCCTAGTGCAATTAAATCAATAATAAAGTGTATTTTTATTACGACTGATAAACTGCGGTAACAACAACTAGATTATTGTAAAGAAATGAGGTGACCGGCTCCATTCCTTGCCGCATGTCCTGTTCACGGCTGGCATCCAATATACTCAGTTGATCAGTTCCCTATCAGTTCCACAGACACCAATGTAGATGTGGGACATAGAACATGGTAGTCCACGGAGCAATTTCACCATTATGCACGGAGGAAATGGGCTGTTTCATCAAGATAGCTATACAAAATGGGATGCTTCATAATGATAGCTATAGGAAATGGGATGTTTCATAAAGTTATCTATAGGAAATGGGATATGTTATAAAGATAACTATAAGAAATGTGATGTTTTTTAAAGATAACTATAAGAAATGGGATGTTTCAAACACATAGCTAAAGGAAAGGGAATGGGCTATTTATATATTGCAGCTAGTACTAGTCTTGTGTGCCGACTTCCTGGCCTAGAGGTTAGCAACTTTTCTCCGTAATCTCGTATACTCTTGTAAGTAACGTGACGACGGTGAGAATCAGCAGTGGTTCGAATCGCGTCGGTAACTTACGGGGTATGTGAGCCGGCCGCTCAGAAAGCAGTGGCAAACTACTGAGCGTAATCTTTGCCTCGAAATCAACAATCAGCTGAAAGATGCTGATGTTGACAGCGATGTCCTGTAAAGGATATGCAAACATTTTAATTTTAACTAGTCTTGCACGTCCTGTTGTTTCTGGGTTTGGGAAGGGGGTGGGGTGGGAGGGAGGTGGGAGGGGGGAGGGCTGTTACCGATGGGAAGAAAATCGCTACAGCAACCTCGCTCCGACAGATGAGGGTCACATTCAGGACTCAGTCTGCTTGAGTGATATTGCATTGGACTTAAAAGTTGCAATTCATACTTTCGGGAGTCGTAGGAAACAATTGCACACAGATCGCATTCAGTTATTCTCTGTATATATTCTTCATAATCAACAATAATGTTCAAGGTAAATCAGGCGCAGGTTTCACATAGCAACCTAGAGGTTTACGAGCATGAAACCCTAGTACACAACACTAGCAATCAAGCTAGAATAAACATGCTGAGAATATGCATCTTTTCTGTGGCAACATATGGCGTGAGTCATGGACCATTTCGCAATAGCTAAACAAGAAAATGGAGCGCCTGGGTGATTGACCGTGTGGCCACTGTAAAACTGAGGCACGAATGAAAACTAGCTTGAATACAAAGGCGAGTGCCGATTGGTGTATACAAACATAAGGCTAGCATCATACAGCCAATAGACCTCAAGGCGTGGACAATGGGCCTTTACTTCTTTACTTACACACTAGCAACCATACTGCCGCATACAGCTGGCACTGCGGCCTGTTTCAGGCTACAGTACACGTACAATAGTTCACTACTACATAAACACATAGTGGTTTACAATCTGTTATGGTTAGACTTGTCGTGGCCTTATTTATTACAGACCCATCAAACTGTAAAAGTGCGAAGCTGTAAATATTCATTGTTGATCAAAACACTGCAGGATAGGAAACACCAATAGCAAAGTAGACAAGAAGAACTCGTGTGACACCCGTTGGATCTCACTCGGCAGGTATATGTAGCACACAAAATAGACAAGAAGAACTCGCGTGACACTCCTTGGAGCTCACAGGGCGGGTATATGTAGCACACAAAATAGACAAGAAGAACTCGCGTGACACTCCTTGGAGCTCACTGGGCGGGTATATGTAGCACACAAAATAGACACGAAGAACTCGTGTGACACTCCTTGGAGCTCACTGGGCGGGTATGTGTAGCACACAAAATAGACAAGAAGAACTCGTGTGACACTCCTTGGAGCTCACTGGGCGGGTATATGTAGCACACAAAATAGACAAGAAGAACTCGTGTGACACTCCTTGGAGCTCACTGGGCGGGTATATGTAGCACACAAAATAGACAAGAAGAACCCGTGTGACACTCCTTGGAGCTCACAGGGCAGGTATATTCAGCACACAAAATAGACAAGAAGAACCCGTGTGACACTCCTTGGAGCTCACTGGGCGGGTATATGTAGCACAAACATTTTCCCGAAGCAATTTCCTGGTATCGCCCTGTGATATGATAGCGACGTCACATGTTGTAGGTGTGGAGCAAGGAGGAATAGGTGCCAGTCTTTCTCTCACTCTGACAAGCGACGAGCCCAGGCCTCGAACCCGCGTCCGACAGTGCTCAAAACATACCGGCACAGTTCAAACACGGACGAGATTCCCCACGTTCACTGCCTGTCAGGGTCTTGTTTTACACTAACAATGGCTCGTGTTCTCTAACAGGAGTGAAACAATCATACACAACGAATGATTGTACTCAAAAACGGCGAAAATCACACTTCTCAACAGCATTCGTATAATGCTGCGCTCACAATTAGCGACAATGCCATTTACAGATACATACATACAATATACAATTTCATAAATACATGGAATAAATCACTCACTCAGTCTCTAAATCAACTCTACAAAGCATACAGGCTTTCCTCCATCAAGCATAGAACAATACGTAAATACGTGCATCACTTTCACTCATGTCCGTCCAGTCTCGAAGTCTTAGGCCGTCTGAGCTACCATCGATTGTTTCTCTTTGGCCCTGCTTTCAGTCCTCGTGCGCTTCGTGCGTCACCCGGACCACTGGCCATCCACTGCGTAGTAGCTGTTAGTCTAGTTCACGGTCGTACCTGGTCGTCGCCCACAGGCGATGGAGATTCTGACAAGCACTGTCTTGGCAGGCAAGCGCGCTATTCCCTATGACACCGCAATACTATATGAGAACTAATCGATAACTAGAAAACAGGCAAAGGTAGTCCTATGGCAGATATTTGGTCGAGTGTGACATGTCAGGTCATTGTCATGTAGCAAATCCTTTTCAGAACATCATTCTTATAACGGCCTCCTGAAGAGACCCTCATTGTTTGTCCGTTGCTTTGTCTTCTGCATTGTAATGCCCTAGATGTCAAGAATGTCCTGTGTCCATCTTCGTGCTGGTCGAGCCATGGCGTATCTAGGATCCACGCCTTCCAAATATCAATGGTGTTTAATGGAGCCAACGTGTGTCAGTTTCCTAGACATGGCTCAGTGTATGCGCCATTTGTCTTACATGTTCAGCTCTTGTAGATATTGAGGTGTTAGGTATTCACATATTATAAGTCTCGGCATAATAAGACGGGTTGACCAGTGTCACGAAAAATAAACTTGCTAGTTTCGATCGATGACAAAAGGAGACATTCGTCTGCACAAACAAGCAACCCTTTAATGTGTATAGACGGAGGAACAAAAATACGTCGCGTCAAAATGTCAAAATAAGATGGGTTGCTCGAGAAACGAATAATAAAGCCAGACGTCTGCCAGGGCGGTAGTTAGCCTTTGAAGTGTAGACGGAATGTCTGGACAGACGGCGGAGAGGATTATGTGATGTGGGGAATTCTCTGGTTCACAGACAGACAGAACTATTATTGTACGAGACAAAGGATTTCCCCAGATGAAAGCGAACTTAACGGCGGATTGACTCCAGTTAGTCTAAAACAAGAGGAGAAAACCAGACTCTGGACTGATCAGCGTCTAGACAATTTGGTGACGTCACGCAAGCCCGATATAAAACCAGTTGACATAAACAAGTGGAGTTAGTCAACCAAGATTTCTGAAGTTTTAAGGATCGGTGCAGTTTCCGAGTTGTGTTCAATGAAAGAAACTATAGTGTCAAGTTGTTGATATTTATCGGCGGACATAGATCCAGTCTGTGACTGCATAGTTTCAATCAGCAACCGGAATGGGCATATGGTATTCTATTAATCATATCTAACTGAGAGTATGATGAGGAATAGAGTACAGTACTGTGCGGTGATGTAATGTATTATAGGTGTGGTGATAGAATGTTCTATAAGTGCGGTGCTAGAAAGTATCATAGGAGCGTCGGCACTAGTATCCTATTGTGTGGCTTTAACTTGCTTGTGTGATATATCATTTTACTCACGGAGTTGAGGACAATGTAGTGGGATAATAATTAGAGAGATTCTGCTCTATTGGCCTACTCTCACCTAATTCCGGCCAGGATTGAGTTGCTCTCACCATAGTATTCTCTACTCAACAGGTTCCACGTAGGTATGCTATGATATTCAACAGTGAAGCTAGAACACAATTTAGAAGATGATGGTTCAGGATTTGAAGACAGAAGTTGCTGAGACGCCTTTACATTGGGCTTATACCCAAGTTGGTCTGCGGGAACCTGGCTTCTGCTGAGCAGGACATGCTGATGATACTTATGTTTAGCAAGTGATAGTTGTATCATTGAACAGTCAGAACATTATATATATATATATATATATATATATATATATATATATATATATATATATATATATATATATATATATATATATATATATATATACACACAACACTGATACCAGGAACATTCATATAAATTTATAGAAATACCTAGAACATTCAGATTGTGGTGTTAATATGGGGAATCTTTACAACCAGTGACACTAGATCGATTAAGATTTCCCAAGAAACAGTGACAATAGTGTTAGAATTCTCTGAGTAACAAACAGTTAATAACAGAGGAAATTCATAGTGTGAATTAGATTGAAGACTCTCATTAGACAGTGTTTGTCATGGATGTCCAAACATCTGGATGCCTCGAGAGATAGCGGAGAAACTCTTCACATGACCGGAGAAGCATCACCTCGGTGAGGTTGTTTGTCTGGAATACATGGTGCTAGTGTGTTCTCAGCACAGTGATGAGAATGACTATACTCCTGAACACTGATCTGAGTCTATATACACCTTAGAATATACGTCACACATTCTACACATTATATACACACACACACACACACACACACACACACACACACACTTCTCCTACATATACTCTTGGTTTTAATAAATTTCTTGTTTTTATTTGTTGAAGCTAGAGTTGTCAAGTATGTTATGTTGGGGAAGAATGAGAGGGGGCATGATCCAGGGGTGAGTAAGAGTGAGAAGAAGGTGTCTTCAGATTGAGGGAGTGTTGTGGACGGAGTCTGCTGGATATCTCCAGGATAGTGATATTGAATTAAAATAAATGTGGGTGTTGATTCTCCTCACTCCAGGAACGACACTAAAATATCTCAGACAACTGAAAATGTTTCGTACTCGTTTTGAAGATGGATAGATCCCAACGCCGCATTATTCTGGGGAAATAATCCTGCCCATATTTGGGATTAATATCGTTTCACTAACCACTATTCCACCCTTTCATTCATACTGAAGTACGCATCGTCCCGCATCGAGCTGCTGTCGTCATCTGGAGGGATTAGGTTCGAACTCCAATGGTTAACTATAGCTTTCAATTTGTATGTAATCTGGTATATCATCTTGTCTCTACTTCTTTCTTCTACTTTTATCAGCGCCAAGCAATACATGTGGGTTTAGCTATGAACTATCATAAAACCTGTTCAGAATATACGTCTGGCGCATATTTCACTCATGGCATCCAACTGGATCAATTAACTGTATAAACAGATGTTGCTCAATATGGATGTGATTAACGTAAGTTAGCTGCATATCCTTTGCAGGACGTAGCAGTCAACTCTAGCATTATTTTTTTGTGTGACATCATCCAACCTGAGTGCTAATAATTTACAAAATGTTGGTGTTATAAGAGACAAATTTCCTCTGTAACACCCCCGGGTATCAAGTGTGCGCGGTGTAAGATACTTGAACGCCACTATTACAACACATCAATTATTCACGTGATGTATGGCATTCTGCCTTCCCAGGCCTGAGTGTTTGTGTCGGGATTGGACAGCTGCACTAGTCACGTGTCACGTGCCTCGGTCTATAGAGACCGAATGGAAGCGACCAGATGTAACATTAATATGGGGCAATATAGTTTATCATTGGCTATATAAGTGTACACTACATCGAGAATGAGGAATTGCACATGTGTATTACACTGGTATACAACACAGTGCATGTTTGTGTGAATGTTGTCTCACATGAATGAGAACCGCGTGTTCAAGTGAATGACATATCACAACTATTAAAAGTTAGTTGCATATGTTTACAGGACGTTGCAGTAAACACCAGCATTTGTTTGCTGTTGTGATCTCTTGGCAAGCTTACGTTTAGTAGTTTGCCATTGCTTTCCGAACGACCGACACCCATAACATTTCGTAAAAACAAAAAAAAACCCAGCGCAAAGCTGCCAGCTGTGTTTCGAACGCGAGTATGCGAGATCACGAACCGCGTCCGTAACACATTCGCCACGGAGACTGGCATCACACATGAAGTGAACAGTAACTGAAGACATGACCGACCAGCATGAAGATGGACGCTGGACATTAGAGACACCTAGGGCACGAGGGTGCATCAGACAGGTGAAGTGGCAAAGGATCGAGAAGCATTTCAGTTGATCGCGATGCCAGTGAAGCACCACAAAGTACCTTCTACACATAATCATGTGAAGAAGCCAGGTCTTTCTCTCACACAAATCTACAACTATGGAGCATGGACACAGCATGTAAACTGTTAAAATACAAAGCCACATAACAAGCACACTGGCGCCGTTATGTTTGGTCTAATGCAGTGGTTCTCAACCTTTTTGGCCGTGCACCCCTTCACCATATGTTCAGAATATCATTCCACCCTACCCTTCGTATTTCCTCCCTATAAATCCCCCCTTACATAGTATACATCAAAATGAAAACTAAATTTAATAACACATACTAGAACAAGTCTAGACGTCTACATAAAACGTGATTTTCGAGTCTACTTACGTTATAAAACGAATTTCAGAAAGGCGAGAAGTACAGAACTGTAAAGCATGGAGGAAAAAAACAAGTAATCGGTTCTTGTATTAATGCGATCTTAAAATAAACTTAATCCTCCAGCCCCTGAAACCTTATCATCCCGGGGGGGGGGGGGGGGGGGGGGATTCCCTACCGGTTGGGAACCACTGGTCTCATGCATTACAAGTACTGAAAGAAGAGACATGCCTGGCAATTTGCTTTCCCCGTGTTAGCGGAATACACAGAAATGTCAGGATTAGCCAGACTGGTTTAGCACAGAGATGACTATCTTCACTCCTGCCTTCTGGAATTTATAGGTTGGAAATTTGTATGGTAATTTACAATAACTATATTATTAAAGAACTCCTATTTGCGCACGATCAAGCACTACTAGCAAAATCGTAAGTACAATTACAAGACCACGTGAATAGTCTAAATTATGTGTGTAAGAAGCATAAGATGAAAATTAGCATCACTAAAACAGAGGTAATGACTATAACCAAGGAAGAAAGATCAACAAAGATTAATCTCAAAGAACATCCTCGGAAACAAGTAAAGAGCTTTAAGTACTTTTTTTAAATGTTGCATATCCCTTACAAGTACATCAGCAGGCTGGCTAAAGACAAAAGATGGAAGAGTCATAATAGAAAAAGATCAGATCTTACATGTATGGTCAGATTACGTGAAAAACCTTTATGACGATAACAGAGACGAACAGTATGATGTTCAAAATAATAATGAAGGACCAGTAATTTTTAAGATGGAGGTTCAGAATGCTCTTAACCATATGAATTCTGGCAAGACCCCCGGTTCAGACAGCGTCACAACAGAAATGATTAATGCTTTAGAAGAATATGGAATAGATAAAGTTACCAGTCTGCTTAATACAATATATGATACTGGAAATATACTTGGAATGTGATCAACATCGAACAATTAGTATAATGAGTCACATCACGAAGATTTTGCTAAGACTTATCATGCAAAGAGTTAGGAGTAAAATACCACCTGAAATAGGAGAAGAACAATGTGGGTTTGTAGAAGGCAAGGGTACAGTAAATGTTGTGTATATACTGAGAACCGTAGTCGAACGTTCTATAGAAGTAAACAAAAATCTACACCTTTGCTTTATTGACTACACAAAGGCTTTCGATAAAGTGAGACATGTCAACATGATAAGGATGCTTGAGGATCTACAGATTGATGGAAAAGACCTTAGACTTGTAAAAAACATATATTGGAAACAACAAGCTGCCTTAAGAGTTGATAATGAAGTAAGCCAATATCAGCCTATTAAGAGAGGTGTGAGACAGGGATGTGTAATGTCTCCAGATATGTTTTCCCTGTACAGTGAAAGTATGTTCAGAAATATTGAAGATATGGAAGGAATCAACATTGAGGGACGATGCATCAATAACATTAGATATGTAGATGATACAGTCTTGATTGTAGACAATGAACAGGACCTGCAAAATTTAGTAGATGCGGTTGTTACACACAGTGAACAACTAGGGTTAGAATTAAATTGTAAAAAGACACAGATTATGGTCTTCGCTAGAAAGAACGAAATACCACAATGTAATATACGGTAATGTATGTGATATATGTAATATCATACCGGTTAGCGGGGTAGGGGTATCCCCTATCAAAGGAGATATAAGACGCCTCCTTTCCTCCGTTAGTCTACGGGACACCCTTGGGCAAGGTGGAGTACCCATTTAGTTTAGCCTCCCGATCAGGGTTACGTAAAGCCATGGAAGCAGGTGGTGGGCGGAGTGTGAGAGCAGCCGACAGATTGTTGTTGGTTATATTGTTGGTTATTGCACTCTGCGGCGATAGGCAGATGATCACATCAGTAGAGACAATGGCTATGGCCACCGACTAGTACAGTCACTGCCCAGAAGGAAAGAAATGGCAAACTACCTTCTGCAAAACTTGCCAAAAAACCATAACAACCATGAAAGAAAACATAATAAGAAAGAGATCTGGTGGCGAGACCCCCAGGCCAGGCAGATAAGATAACACTGGAGAAGAGTGTGACACAGGGACCAGTACTAGTAATCGTGATGACGGAGTTAATCCTGACTGTGTTACCAAGGAAATCCCCTGTGTCAGACTAAGAAACAGAGTGAGAATAGCAACGTGGAATGTGAGAAGTTTGTATGAGGGAAAGCTTAAAGTAGTGTGTGATGAGATTGAGAGGTTAAACATTCACATTTTGGGAATTAGTGAACATCGCTGGAGCGGCAAGGGACATTTTACAACTGAAAATTGAAGTATTTTCATTTATTCTGGTAGAGATGTCGGAGGCCAGAGTGGAGTAGCATTTTGTTTAGATAAGACAACTACAAAATCTTAAATGGGATATAATCCAGTTAGTGATAGAATCCTCACTATTAGACTTAAAGGCCGTCCAAAAAACACAACTCTCATACACATATATGCACCTACTTCAACAGCAGAGGAGGACGAAATTGAAGATTTTTACAACACACTACAAGACATATTAAATGAGATTGGTCATAATGATATAGCAATAATAATGGGAGATTTTAATGAAAAAATAGGTGCAGGAAGAGCTGAAAATGAGAGACGCGTTTTAGGAATATTTGGATTAGGAAATAGAAATGATGCAAGTGACAAATTAATTGAATTTTGCACAGAAAATGAGTTAACGATAGCCAACACGCTTTTTAAACAACATCCAAGAAGACTCTTCACATGGAAGTCTCCAGACTGTTTTACCAAAAATCAGATAGATTATATTTTAATACAAAGAAGATGGAGATCAAGCATAACATCTGCATAAACCCTACGAAGTGCAGACTGTGATACAGATCGTCAGTTATTAGAAGCAGATCTGAAATTAAAACTCAAAAAGCTTACCCGAGGACCAAGGCCACTTCGTTTTGATCTCACAAAAATACCAGATGCATACAACATAGAAGTTCGGAATCGCTTTGGGGTCTTGATGTCTGTACAAGAAGAAATGACACCTGATGAACTGGCAGTACAAGCTAGAGATATCTTGATAACTGCAGCCAAAGATTTCATTCCGACCAAGAAAAAGCAACTTAAGCCATGGATTACATCAGACACGTTAGAATTAATAAATCAACGAAGGGAGCTGAAACAGAAAGGAGATGAATCCGATAACAGCAGGATGAAGTATAAATCTTTAACTTGAGAAATAAGAAAGAACACAAGAAAGGACAAAAATCAATATATACAAGATTGCTGTACCAGAATAGAGCAATATCATAAGGCTGGAAGATATTATGAAATGTTCAAAGAACTGAAGTTATTTACAAGAAATGTTCATCCTCAACTGAATGTTATCTGTGACAAGATGGGAAATACCTTAACATAATCTAGACAAATTCTAGAAAGATGGCAGGAGTACTGCAGTGGAATGTATGATATGAGTGACAGTGAGGATATGAATGAGATACATGAGCCAATCACAGCAGAGACAGAACCTGAACCCTCATTAGATGAAATTGCTTGGGCTATAAAGAACCTGAAGAATGGTAAATCACCTGGATGTGATGAGATACCAGCTGAACTAATTAAAGCGGGAGGAGAAGAAAGCATACACATATATCATGCATTATGTACAAAGATTTGGAAATATGGTATATGGCCAAAAGATTGGAAGAGAACTATCTTCATTCCAATACCAAAAAAGGGCAACCTGAAATTATGCAACAACTGTTGCCCTGATCAGTTGCAAGTAAAATTCTACTAAAAGGCATAATGCGAAGACTCCGTAAGAAAATGGAAGAAGAGATTAACGTGGTTCAAGCTGGATTTAGACAAGGAAGAGGAACAAGAGATCACATATTCAACATGCGTTTAATAATAGAGAAATGCAGAGAATTTAATGTAAACCTGTTCTCATGTTTTGTGGATTATTCAAAGGCATTTGACTGTGTACAACATCAGAAACTTTGGGAAGTCATGAGAAATATGGGCTTTCCATCACATGTAGTACAACTCATACAAATGCTCTATCTAGACCAACAAGCAGCAGTTAGAATAGATGGCGAGACATCAAATTGGTTTGACATCAGGCAAGGATTCCGTCAGGGCTGCGTGCTGTCACCCTATTTGTTTAACCTGCACACCGAAAATATAATGAGAAATGTAAGAGATGATATAAACAGGGAGCTATATGATGCCATAAATATCGGCGGTCATGACATACCAGAAATTCGATATGCTGATGATACAGTATTACTATCCACAACACAGAATGGCATAGAAAACCTAATAGCCTCAACCCAATTGAATAGTGAAAATCACAACTTATATCTTAACATAGCAAAAACAAAGATAATGCATACAGATAAAACTACTATGGAGAAAGAAATATACATTAATGGGGGAAAATTGGAGGTGGTGGAAAATTTTGAATATCTTGGGTCATTGATTACCAATAACGGTGACACAATGAGAGAAATTAAACGGCGACTATCCATTGCTCTTCAAAGACTAAAACAGATGAATAAATTATGGAGTGGGACAGACAGAACTACAAAAATTAGATTTTTAAGAGCATGCATCTTTCCCATTGCAACATACGCCTCTGAGACATGGACACTTACTAAACAAGCTGAACAGCGCATAAACGCCTTTGAATATAAATGTTGTAGACGAGTTCTAAGAATATCTTGGGTAAAAAGAACAAATGCATCCATACTTCAAGAGGTGAATATTGAGGAGGGTTGGCTATTAAAAACGATAAAACAAAGAAAATTGAAGTATTTTGGTCACTTGAAACGTCATGAAAGTTTGGAGAGAACAATAGTTAGTTAGTTAGTTAGTTAGTCGCGGTTCCAACCTCACGGCAACAGGTTGTCCCCATATTGCTCCGTTCCTGTACCAGTGAATATCACACAAAATGCTCCTCACTGCCCAATGTGAACAATGGAATAGACAATAATGGAAGGGTATATGCCTGGGAAGAGAGGAAGAGGAAGGCCAAAGAGAAGATGGGTGCAGGATGTGGCGGATGATCTCCAGATGGGTGTATCAGACGCGGGACATCTTGCTTGTGATCTAGAGGTTTTCCGGAAGGTTTTTATGGGAGCGAGGTTCTGCAAAGGACATGCTACTGAATGAATGAATGAATATACAAGTAAATGGGAATATTCTTCAACAAGTGAATAGGTACAATTATCTCTGAACAGTAATAACATCTGATGGGAGATGCCTTGAAGAGATTAGAACAAGAATCGCCATGGCAAAAGTAGCCTTTAGCAAGATGAAAAACATACTGACCAATAAAAAGATGTCAACTGAAACGAGAAAAAGAGTGTTGAGATGCTACATAGAACCTGTGCTCTTATATGGATGTGAAGCTTGGACAATGAGCAGTCAGGCTGAAAAACATCTGATGGCTGTAGAAATGTGGTTTCTGAGGAAAATGCAAAGAATACCATGTACAGCCAGAAAGACCAATGAACAAATTCTTCAAGAAACAAATGAAGATCGTAAACTGATTAGAGACATTAGACGTAGACAGTCACAATTTTTTGGGCATGTTATGAGAAGAAATGATCTGGAGAACTTGGTGACAACTGGTAAGATCGAGGGGAACAGACCAAGGGGAAGACCTAGAAGCAAGTACTTGGATGGCTTGGCCTTATGGCAATGGTCGAGACAGAAACACGGAGCTGATCCACGACTCTGGTGATCGAGTGAGATGGCAGAACATGACCGCCCACGCTTACCGGCATGGCACATGATGGATGGATGGATATCTCTTACAGGACGTTGCAGTCATCAACAGTATTTTTCATCTGCTGTTGACGTACTAGGCAAGTTTTACGTTCAGTAGTTGGCCATTGCTTTCTGAACGACCGGCTCACAAACCCCCGTAAGTTACCAGCGCAGCGCGATCGGCTGCCGAATCTCGCAGCTGTTGTTTTCCCCACGTGGATATACGGGATTGCGAACAATGTTGTTAACGCCTTGGCCAGGGAGACCGGTTTAAGTACTTAGGAAGTATAATATCATCAAATGGCAAATCAGAAGACGAGATCAAAAATAGATGTAATAAGGCAAATCAACTCATTGGACAAGTGGCACCAATACTAAAGAACAAATATGTATCAATAGTTACTAAGAAAGCAGTCTACAACACAATATTCCTACCAACTCTATGTTACCAATGCCAAACCTGGAAAATGACAGAAAAGGAGAAACGAAAAATCACAAGAGAAGTGAGATTCCTGAGAAGAATACTCAATGTATCAAGAGGAGATAAAATAAAAATCAGAAATGAAGAAATCAGGACTAAAGTGGGGGTTATAGAAGCGCTAGATTATATCAGAGGACAGCAAGTTAAATGGTTTGGCCATGTAACTAGATTACCAACTAAGAGTATACCACAACAAACAATGTTGTACAGACCAAATGGAAACAGAAGAAGAGGCCGACCATGTAAATCATGGACGGAGGGAATAGCAGAGTATATGGGAATCTGGATACATGAAGCCCATAAGCGGAAACTTTCCCGCTGTTTATGCTTCCCCTCGACACCGCAAGGTACAAGAGGGACAAGATGAGATGATGAGATATCCCCTAGCGAGGGTATAGCAATATAGTATAGTATAGCAATTGTATAGTATAGCAATACAACAATATTATTAGCTATGCTATCAGTCTCTTATCTCTCTATGAGGGTATAGCAGAGATACAAAACCGATAGCATAGCTAATAATATTGTTGTATTATTATTAGGTAAAGTGAAAAAAAATGGGTCTCAGCTTGAATAATATGAAGACAGAAGTAATACAAAGTCAAAGGAATGGACTGTGCATAAAAGTACAATTAAAGTAAATGGTGCTAATTTGGAACAAATACAGGCAATCAAATATCTGGTCACATACATAACAACATGTAGAAGATGTGTCACAGAAATAAAGAATAGAATAGGAATAGCAAACGCTGCATCTCATAAAATGAAGGACATTTCATGCAATAAATCCTTGTCGTTGAAAGTATGTTACCACATGGCTGTGAATTATGGACAATTAGTCACAAATCAAAAACCACATCAATTAAACCTTCAAAGATGTGGTTTTACCGAAGTATGATGAACATTCCTTTGGCAGTCTAAATCAGAATTCTAATCGTTTTGAAAGATACTAAGACACAAAGACAACATATCAACAACATCAGAAAGAGGCAATCATCACTTTCGGTCACAATATGAGACGACAAAAACTGGAACATATTGTGACAATTGGACATATTTGTTGAAAGAGAGACAAAGTAGGATAGCGAGCGAAAAAAAAAAAATTTTTGAGACTCGGAAGAGTGTCAGCATAAGAACCGATTCATGATACTGGAGATGATGATGATGGTAGCATTGAGTATATACACACTGACACTTAACTCAACCACACATCACATAGACACTGTTGACGCGCTGAAACTTGGCTGGCTAGTTAACCTCCTGTCGTAAGCAGCTGTAACAGAGCACCATCTCTGTTAGAGAGTTGGTGAGTTAATGAGTGGTGTGCAAGGGGGAAAAGACTAGTACAGGGCACGGCTGAGCATCCCATTGGGGGGTAACTAGGGACGCTCAAGCCGTGACGCGGGGTTAGAGATAGTGAGTTACCATCGGAGTTTGAGGCGAACCACACCTGTTTTGTATGATCAATGCTTACTTCATGATCTACGATATATTTGATGAAATAAACAACTAAAAACTCCAGCAATTGAATTGTCTCTGCTATTTAATGTACCAGCACCGTTATATATACAGCAGAATTGGAGCCGCTATCCCAGGATTTCGGACTTGGTTGTTGCAGACACAGCGTGAAGTACTACAAAAATATACGGCACAGCGGAGGACTTTTGTTGAACGCCTTTTCTCAAGTTGCTTTGGGTTGCTACAACAAACACGTTACCACAACAGATGTTTTGCTGGCCATATCGTTTCAATACAGTCTTATCGACATTTACTGACTGAGTGAATCTTTGTCAGAAGCCGCAGTCAAGTGATCTAGGCCTTGTCAAAGGTTGCAACCCATATTGGAACCACCGCAAATCGTTTTACTGAAGCTAGTTGTTGGAGCCGCCATACATCTTATCATGAATTGCTTGATGGAGCTACTACCATCGTGTAATTGGGCTGTTTGTCAGAATTGCCATCAACGTGTCCTGGAGTGACCTAGCCGTTGTCCTTGGGCGTCACTATGCTGTAAGTCTTGAGCTGCTGTTATCGGGGCTGTTGATTTAGCCGTTACCTTGAGGTCATCGTGTCGTTGGATTGACCTTGGCTGCCTGACGTGGGGTCACTTACTGGAGCTGTCCCAGACTGAAGAAATTTTGCTGCTTTCGAAAATAAAACAGCCGCAACTAACCTGAACTTTGGGAGAAGCCATAGCTCATCAAGATGTTTGTCATAGAGAGCGATTCCGTTGTTGTGGTCTCCTCGGACGCGGGTGGGCATAATGGGTTGCCGTCCTGCTGAAGAAGAGAACCTATTGTAATCGCTTCGTCTTTGAGCTTGAGCCGTTTCAAATCCAGACGTGCCCTTTTTCGGGTGAAGTCCAGACGAGCCCACCAAGGGGTGAAAAGAAGCCACAAATCCGAGGAGCCCGCCCATGGGTGAAATGAAGAGTCCAGAAGTTTGTCCTTTCCCTGTGATGGAACCGAAGAAGACAACACGCTCGTTTTTCTATGAAGCATGTATGAAGTCTGACTGTCAAGAATAATCACCAGTTCGCACATTTGGACTTTCCTTATGGACTCGTGGACGATATATCCAAGGAACGGTATTTAAGAAATTGATTTAAGATAATTGATTAAGCTAATATAGCGTTATAATAAGTGAACTTGATTTAACTAATATAACATAACATTGTGTGTTAAGTAAAATTAATTAATTAATTAGAACACTTGATTTTTTATAGGACGAAAAACAGATGCTTACGTCCCTTGTCTAGTTCAAATACGCCTGCAGTTGTTGTATACTTATTGATAACTATTAACTATATTATAATTGTGAATTTGTTTATATAAGTTGTATAACAAAACTATTTCAGCATGGCAGAGGAAGAGATTTTGTTGACACAGGTTTTAAATGGAGTTGGAAGAGCCATATGCAGGCTAGTTGCTACGTATTTAAAATAACAGAGCTTATATCATAAAGGCTTGGTGAGCTACTATGGAAGTCTTTTATAGGAAGTTAGGACGTGTGACAGAGTTGATGGACAGCTTAAAAATGGACGTAGATAGAATTTCGTCTATAATAAAAGTAATAAAGAGACAGACGCTTGAACGAACGGAGCACGAGACAGGTATGAGATATTATGCTGTAGACAAGCCCAATAGATGGCAGTCGGTCAATAGGAACGATAACCAGTGTGGTTACAATTCTAAAGTTATTAGCTATATAAATATGAAAGCAGATAAGAGGGAGACACAGAGATATGTAGTGAATCAAAACAAAAATTTAGGAATTGGTAATGGCCAGAAAAGGAATTTGTATAAGAAATAAGAAACAGTGGTCTTGGCCTTCAAATAGTGAAAACGCAAGAGCTTTACGAGAAAACTGGTTACAGATTAGACAGTTGCGATATTCCGTTGCAAGGTTGAGTAACAGAGAAAGAAACACAGACAAGATTTTGGGTAGTCAGGAGGTATCTTCAGTCTTTAGTGTCAGACAAGAAAGAGAGGCACAGACGCAGACTAGTCAGTAGTGTGGAGAATAGTACTCAGACACCGATTGATAAAGTAGAAAGAAAAACTCAATCAAAACCCACTGAGTTGAAGGTGACAAAGAGAGACACCGATACAGAGGTTAGACAACCCAAGACAGGAGACAGCAGAAAGAAAATTAGAAAGAGTGTTAGGACCAGAAATGGAAAAAGTTTGCTCATATATAATCATGGGTGTGGAACCGAAGAATCTGAGTCGTCTCTACAATCAGAATTTTCAGACCTCGCAGATTTTGGTATAGAATGTACACCCGACAGGGATTTAAAAGGAATGAATAAGAACGGGAGGATTGTACTACGAGCAGATCCTGACTCGAAGGGAGATGTTTCCTCGTACGGTATGGTTGGTGGTAGACAGGCAGGCAAATTTTTAGTTGGTGACTCTTTGGAACAAGATACCAGTATATATGGCAGAAAAGTAGCGAAGGCTAGGAGACGAATACCAAGAGAGAGAGAAAAAGATACTTTCAAAAAGAAAGATGTTTGTCTAGTAGAAAGTAGAACACAAAAACAGCAGAAGGCTGAAGCGTCGCTGGACAAAGCTAGAAGTCTCATGAAATCGATAAGACCATGGTTATATTTAAATAAATGATACGAACAGATTTGAGCATTTTGTAACTGAGCTTGGGGTAATTCAAGTATGATGAGGCTTATATCGGCTCAAATGTTGTGTTGCTGTGGAGAGTATTAAAGTGGAAAACGGTGGAGAATCACTGCAAGTGATGTGTGATGTTGAGAATTAATGTAGTATTGTCTTGTATTGCATAGATTGTTTTGGGGTATAAAGGAGGCATAGAATAGTCACCGATTGGGTAGTGCGGATGTCATAGTCTGACAATAGCGCGAAGAAGTAGATCATTATTATGAAGTGATGAGGAGGTTAAGATAAAGTGAGTGAGTAGTTGACTGTCGGAGTGGTATGATGTGGAAATTAGGTAGGACGGAAAGTAGTGTTTGGTTGTGATGATTGAGAAAAGCGGAAATAAGAAAGCAGTTGAATTGTGAAAGTCCTGTTGAGTAGTGAAGCAATTCGTCTGGTTATACGTTGTTCTTGCATGTGTAAAAGTGTAGACAAACATGTGTGCGTCGTGCTGAAGAAGGAAGCTTTGATAAGTCTTTTGGGGTGGAGTGCTTGGATAGAACGATGTCAGGTGATTAGTAGTAGTAGCGCATGCATGTACGAGGCGTTTGGTATATCTTGTGTCACTGTGTGTGGAAGTGATCGACACGCTTAGGCTGCGGTGAGTAATTGGTAGAATGTTGAATTGGTGTCTAATTTGTTTTCTTGGAAGTAATAGTATAGGCACGTCAGGTTGTCGTGATATGAGAATAATGACGAGAACAAGGTTGTCTGTACATAGTGAGTGCTCAGTGCATATGAGAAGCATAAAGTACGACTGCCTTGCGAATATGTGAAGAGTTGCTGAATAGTGACGCTGATAAAGCATACTGGTGATTTCGTGGAGGATAGAGTAACTGAGTATGCGAAAATTGGGAGGTGGAACGAAGATGATTGGAAATTTGCGATGTCTTTTGTTTAGAATGTGTGATGTTAGATAGAATTAATGAAAATTCTATGACAGGGTGACAGAAAGAGAATTAACGTTCTGGATGTCGTTTCATAAAACAGACTCAGTATCGTTGGCAGAGATATGTTGAAGCAAGAATGCATGATACAGAGAAATGAGAGAAGATATGATTTGTATGTCCAATCGGAGTGAGGTTTGTTGTAAAGTGATACCCATTAGTTGTATGCGGTGCGGTTGCTGTTTCTGAAAGAGTTCCAATAAATGTGAGTGGCTTGACTGCCATCGCGGTGTGAGAACGAAGCTAGGAGAGAGATGAGGATAGTTTAGAGTTGTTGTGGTGAGATGTTGGAAAGTACTGATGCAGGAGAATGAAATGTTAGTTGCGTCGTGTGGACGAGTGACTTAAAAGTAGAATTAGTTGTTGACAAATCTAGTAACTAGATGTGTTGGTGAAGGCTATAGTAAATAGACATTTTTTGGTGGTTGTAGCATTGTGGAGATACCGTAGTAAACGGTAATGTTTAAGAAGTTATAATAATTCTTGGTACAAATCAAATCCAAGAGAAACAACTAGTGTGCCGAGTTACAATTTCCTTTAGTAGGTAGATGAGTCGTGGTGTGCTGAAATAGCCACACTACTTGGAAAATGGAGCAATTTGTGCTGTAGTTAACAGTAATTGCTTGTTTAATATTGCAAATACAGTGGTGTTACTATGATTTAGTTTGGTAATGTATGGAATATTATGAAGGGGGATAACTCTTCTCTTTAGCGAGAAGACAGTTGGTTTTAATTGAATTTGATCTTTCAATGCATCATATATGGTATGTTATATTATTTTTTGATTGACTTGGTTCTGTAAAACGATTACCATTTGATTTTAGAATAGGATTGTTGTGTTTTCAGTCTTTTACGTACAAACTACTGGTCCGTAAAAGAGACCAGTAGTGTTAGATAACACTAGATAATTTTCTTTTAATTTAAATTGATGCTTGTTTTATTTTGAAAAATGTTGGGGATAAACGTTTGAAAACCAGGGAGGGGTGATATTGTTCTATTTTGATTTGTCTTGACTCCAGTTATTCATGAATTGTGGGTTTATTTAGCTTACTTTGGTTAAATATTAGCATATTACTTTGTTTATTAATTTTCATTTGCAAAAGTTATAATGATGTTACTTATTGAGTTGCCCTGACTATGTTTAAATTAGTTTTCGTTTGACGTTCAGTTGTGGGGAGTTAGAAAATTAAACAGGTCCATATTAAAGAGAGAGACTTATTAATGGGTCCTTGGGAGTTCTGGATACATAGTTACGTTCAGAAAATATGGTAAGGAGAAAAACATGAATTGAATGCCATGTTTTAGTCCGAAGAGTAATCATATACTGTGGATATCAGTACAATAGTTGGGGGATTAGATGATGAATAGTGAATTATGAAGGGTAATGGCTGTGGTTATCAGCAACGATTGGTATAAACATGGACTGAGAGCCATGGGGGCAGGATTAATAATATATGAATCACGAATGTTATTGTTCGTGCTGTGATTGCAGCATGGGATGAGATGAATGACAAAGAGTAGAAGTTAAGTTTACAGTAAGTGAACAGCGATATTAATTTTTTGGTTACAGCATATGGACCTGATTTAAAAGTAAAAGTATGGGAATGTCTATAATAGATAGACAGAAATAAGATAGGGTAGATAGATTAGAAGGTCACAGACATGAGTTCAGTGGCAGTATTTTGGTTGCTGTTGATAACGGCATGAAGTGACAAGTGGAGGTTTTGGGAAGTATTGTCCATAATAAATGGACATTATTAGTAGTTGCTGAGGCTTTCAGAACCTGAAGTATGTAAGGGTCGGAGATTAAGTTTATAATGTTGGAGGAGGTTTTGAGTGTGTCCTCGAGATATGTTTGGTAGTTATGTTCAGAGACATAGTATCAGTAATGTCTGTAATAAATAGACATTTAGGGCTGGATAATATTTTTGGTGTTTGATGCTGTGGATATCGGCGCAAACTGTATTGGTCAGTGATTAAATAATTAGGTGAGATATGATACGAAATTGCCATAATAAGTGGTATAATTGAATTATGAGAGATATGTAATTGTTTTTATTTAGACTTTACTGCATAAAGTCTCAGGGTGACATGGGGGGGGGGGGGGGGGGGGGTAATTGTGAGTATGGTTTTGTGAGGAAGAGTTCTTGTTCTTTGCTTTCCGGTGGCCACCGATTCTTTATCTTCCTATCGTGTGATTAGTACGAGTGGTTTCAAGTCGGTTAAATGGGGAATTAGTAATGCTGACGTACTGAATTGTTGGCATAGACCTGTGGGTGATGATAATACGAAGTATGAAGTATTTCAAAAGAGTATGTATGCGTTTTGAATTTTTATGGTCAAGATCAGATGTTGTTATGTATGAGCGAATAGCTTGTAACCCTGCAATTGAGAAGAAGAAGTAGCATTGATGGTGAACGAAGAAGAAGTATAGAGCTGCTGGCTATAAGATAAATTGTTGGGATAGAGAGAAGTGTAATGAATAAGGGTTCGTTCCAGGTTAGAGTTAGAGGTATATGAATGTTGTAGTTGGGAGTTGAGTTGGGTTGATGCTAGTTATGTAAACGGATTGCTTAAGAATATTACAGAAATGAAGAAGAGGTAATTTAAATTGTGTGGGGTTTTTGGGTTAAGTGACTTGGGTCATAGACTTGGGGTTTGAGAGTTAAGACTTTTCGGGAAAAGTCTTCTTAAAGATAGGGAGGAATGTAACAGAGCACCATCTCTGTTAGGGAGTTGGTGAGTTAATGAGTGGTGTGCAAGGGGGAAAAGACTAGTACAGGGCACGGCTGAGCATCCCATTGGGGGGTAACTAGGGACGCTACAGCCGTGACGCGGGGTTAGAGATAGTGAGTTACCATCGGAGTTTGAGGCGGACCACACCTGTTTTGTATGATCAATGCTTACTTCATGATCTACGATATATTTGATGAAATAAACAACTAAAAATTCCAGCAATTGAATTGTCTCTGCTATTTAATGTACCAGCACCGTTATACAGCACGTAGATTCTTCACTCTCTGATTTCTGTCCACACATACACACGTAGTCAGTTGTTGTCTGTTCGGTTTGCCTGGCTTCTGTATTCTCTGGGTTCTGAATGTTTTCAAAATGGTGCCGTCGTTTGTTTGGAGATGGTTGGGTTCAAAACTGAGGTTAGATTGTCCTGTGTCTGATTGTAAGAGTGCTGTAAGGAGATGGCAAAATTCCAAGAAGAACAGAGCTGGTCATCCTAGTCCCTGCTTGCACTTATAAAGAGAGATGCACACAAAAGTAAGCTATTTCAAAAAGCTGGCCAAGGTGGTTAAAAGCGAAAAATGGGCAGAGGTGTGTCAAAGAGTAAGCACAGACAAGTTACTGAAATTGTTCTGGCGACTACATAAAAGCATGAGTGGTGTAGTCAAGAATAAGAGCATTTCTGACTTCCAAGGTGCTGACCTCATCTGGCAGAGGACTGACGAGGACAAGGGCAAAGCCCTCTTTGAACGCTACCTTGAGCAGAGCAACGAGACAGACATTGGAGGCCGAAATCTGGCCAAGGAGGTCACCTCAGACAGATGCAAGGCCCAGAACACTTCGGATGAAGACACAGTGACAGTGAAAGAAATCAAAGCTGTGCTTCGACGATCAAAAAATATTGCTCCAAGTCCTGATGACATAAGATACGACGACATAAATAGGTGTACCGACAATGAGCTAGAGAAACTAGCAGACATGTACAACAACAGTATAGGGAGTGCTAGCATCAAGGAGAAATGGTTACACAGCTATCTGATTCCCTTGCCGAAGCCTGACAAAGACCACACAAAAATTCAGGGATATCGAATTATAACCATGCAGAATACAATAGGCAAGCTGCTGGAGAAGGTAATTGCCAGGAAAATATCAAGCCAACTAGAGAGGCAAGGTGTTTTCCCACCTACCCTGGGTGGGTACCGTCCAAACAGAGAAACCTGGACCAATGCAGCAGTCTTTGCCCATGATGTCTATGAAGGTTTCCACTCAGGCACTGAAACCATTGCTGCAGCGATTGATCTTGAGGACGCATACAACAGAGTACCACTAGATTTTTTAATGTTTCAGCTTCTTGAACTAAACTTAAGTCCATTCCTCCTTAGTTGGATCGCTGCAGCCCTCTTCCAACGGAAAGTAGTTTTTAGATGTGGCAGTTGGACTTCGGAACCAACAACAATATATCCTGGCCTACCACAGGGATCACCATTATCTCCGGTAGCTGTTCAACGCCTACACAGTGAGAATCACCAGTGAGCAGATCACTGGACCTGGCAGGACATTGTCATATGCCGATGATGTTTTAGTGTATCATCAGGGTAAGGATAGAGAGGAGGTTGCTGTGGAACTACAAACCGAAACTCAATCGCATAAGTACTTGGTGTGATGAAGCTGGGGCAATGGTCAACCCAACAAAGGCAACAGTGACTTGGTTCTCGTTGAATAATCATATTGTCAACAACCCAACACCAACTGTAATTCTGTGTTCAGAGACGGTGGAAAGAACGCAGGCAATGAATTACCTGGGGATACGGTTTGATCGAAGCCTTGCTTATAATGTGCACATAGACCATGTGATAACAAAGGCCAAGCGGGGTTTGGCAGCGATGCGGGTGATGGCGGCAGCAAACTGTGAGCAGCGCCATCTATGTCTTCTGTACGAGGGGCTGGTCATGTCTGTTTTGGAGTATGCAATGGCAATCCTGACTCTCAGCCATAAGCAGATAGAAAGGATGGAAAGGATACAGAATGAAGCTATGCGCATTATTCTTGGATGTACAAGAGATACAGCATGCAGGGCGATGCGCTACCTTCTTGATTTTCCAACCATTGAAGAGAGAATACAAGTTTGCAGGGCACGCGCCTACCTCAGAATTAACGCAAACACACAACATCCACTGCATAGTGAAATTAGGAAGGTGAAGGGCAGCAGGTTAAAAAGAGGACGGTCGTGGATGGGTCAAGCCGAAGACATTCTTCAACAGGTGTGTTCACTTGAGGACTTAGAACCTGGCGAGGAGTGGGTGCAAGTGCCAACAGACTTCTGCACATCCTTTTCAGTTTGCATCCGACTAGATAGAAAATGCAGACAAGAAAATCCGGCTGCTGTTGAGGCTGAAGTACAAGCGTTGATTTTCGAGAATTCGCTAGACGGTGACGCGGTCATCTACACAGATGGGTCGGTCGTCCGACATGTGAGAAGCTCATGGGCCTTTACAGCTCGGGCCGGAGGGAGAATTGTGAAGGAGGACTCTGGTGCTTTCACTGAGAACCACAAGTAGCCTGACCATGGAAGTCATGGCAGTAAGTAAAGCAATAACATGGCTCGAGACACAGACATTCACTAGGGCTTGTTTCCTTAGCGACTCAATGAACATGATCAAGAGGATAGAGGAGGGGTCGATCCGAAGAGAATGGTTGCTGCCTCTGAAGCGGTCTCGGCTGGCAAAGATTAGTTTCATCTTCGTGCCAGGGCATGCGGGAGTACAAGGAAATGAGCGGGCTGACAAGCTCGCAGGTGAGGCTACTGTGGAGGGCGGACGCGCCATGGACCAGGATTGACATTCTGAATGCTCTACGAGAAGTGAGGCTTTTGCGAGAACCAAGTGATGACTGTGAATCTACAACAATGGCCAGATTGCGGGAGCAGCAAATTAAAAGAGGGGTGGCCAAACAAGAACACTACGCAGGAAGCCAAAGAAGATTGATAAACCAACACAGAACTGGCGTCGTTAGCCGCTACACGCTGCGGGATTTGCTGAGGAGGGGATCCGAGCACTTATGGACTGAATGGTTCGATGTGCAACGAGGATGATCTGTCGACTAACTAACTAACTAACTAAGCCGGTTTAAACGTCTTTCTTATATCATGTGCATGTTAGTTTCTAGGCTATGTTGGGTTCTGGCTGGACTAAAGCTCATTGTCGCTAGATTCTGCTGGGTTCTGATCGGATGAGTGCTATTCGCTGTCTTGTACTTATGTCGCTTAAGATATATCCTGGTTTTGAGCGTTTACTTTCATATAAAATGCACGGCAGGACAGATCAGATGACATTGCAGCATCTGGCCGTGGAACAACTGTTATTTTAGTTGATCGCAGTTCCGATGGACCTACCCCAGCAATCTCCGGCCGAACAACCGGCGATATAAATGTGTGTTGGCTCTACACACCTTAATATACTATAGAAGAGGTGGGTTCCAGTCAAATAGGGATGTATATAAATATGTTGTCACATGCAGTCAGTTTGTGCTGTCTATGTTGTCATTCAACACGCCAGCATTGTGAGCACTATATTTTCCATTCTGTCCAAACAGGAATATTGAGATTTCTAAAGAGCAGTGTCAAATGTAATAATATTCAGATATATATATATATATATATATATATATCACTCTCACTCTCACTCTCTCTCTCTCTCTCTCTCTCTCTCTCACACACACACACACACACACACACACACAGAGGGTATTCCTCCACCTTTTTTGGCATATATCTCCCTCGGCATATCACAACTTCCATATAAATAATTATTATTAATTAGTCACATGGCAATAATTCATTTCTCATGCGTGTATGTAAAATGCAATTATATTGTTGTTATTGCTGTTTTGTTTACTAAGATTAACCTAATAAGTGATGAATGGAGGAAATTATATATGAAAAGAGAGATATAAGAAAAGAAGGAAGGATTGTTAGACGGGCCTGCTTGCCCAATTATTAACCCTTTGAATATAAAGTTAGTTCTTTAATAACCCTTTGAAAATAAAGTTAGTACTTTTGATCGATTGTTTGTTCGCTCTGTACTATGATTTCCAAGATAATTCTAGGTAGGTAGAGTTGTCTGAACATGGCGTTTACAACAAGAGCTGCTATACTGCCTGCGGATACTTGTCTGTTACTGGCATTTGTCCTGAAGGCCAGTGATGATCTGAGTATGCTGCTTGGAAATAATCTTGTTACACAAGCAAACCCTCCACCTCGATATATTAGATTTAATATATTGCTAAGATGTTCCCACTTGCTTTCTGCTGTCATGGTGTTTGATATTATCTCTTCTTACCTCATTAACTTTTTTCGCAGACACTTTTTCTCCGCTGGTGAATTTCTTATTGTTCTTCTCTTGCTGCTAAATATTCTCAATCGTAATAATTCATCGAACATCAATATGGCAAAATCATTACTTTCCTGTGTAACGATTAAGGAATGTTCCATAAAACCTGAAATGTGGATCATTCAAAAACCAAAGATATATCCCAAATAAACCAATGGAAATGAAACGACGTCTTTGATTATAATAAAGCGCAGATTCACATGTGGAAACCACAGGGTTAGAAACTGGAGAGAGATAAAAATGTTTACTTGATGTGATTCACAGACAGAAAAGAGACATTTGAACACATCAACGCTGACATTATTTCATCAAGGTTATAAATATTTAACATTCAGCATTAATTCAACAACGATACCGGAGATGTATGGCATGTCTTAACCTGGCTAAAAAGAAACAACGGTTTAGTTTTGTGAATTAACGAAAACGCTAATATGTCAGCTTTACTAGAATACAATCATAACTGATTCACTGTTTTCAAGTGAATCAATGTTAGTGAGTCAACAACGAAAACGAAAATTAGAGAGGGTAAACTTTACTAGAAAGCAATCAAAAGTGACTGACATTTTTTTTCAAGTGATTCATTTTATGTGAAGGTCTTAGCAATGTAACACTGTCGGTGTTAATACATTCTGTTTGGCAGCCAAGTGTTCAGGGACATGGCGGTAGCTATATAATGGTTTGAGTATATAGTCAAATAAATACATGATACAAATAATATGGCAACGTAATGAGTTTAATGCTAGCCGGTGTGGCAACTGGATCAACGTAATGAGTTTAATGCTAGCAGGTGTGGCAACTGGATCAACGTAATGAGTTTAATGCTAGCCGGCGTGACAACTGGATCAACGTAATGAGTTTAATGCTAGCCGGTGTGACAACTGGATCAACGTAATGAGTTTAATGCTAGCAGGTGTGACAACTGGATCAACGTAATGAGTTTGATGCCAGCCGGTGTGGCAACTGGATCAACGTAATGAGTTTAATGCCACCAGATCAATGTAATTTGATCAGGTTCGTGGCCTAGAGCAGCGAGCGCGTTTCACAATTCCCTGACATGTCAAGGAAAGGGTGTTTTCTACATTAGCTGTGGGAGATTTGGAAATAGAGCGATGGATGTTATTTCGATGGTATGAGGTGTCTGTCTTTCAGAAAGTATTGGCAATCTACTGATAGTAAACATGTCTAATGGGCCACAAACAGCCAAAAAATGTTGGGGTTGATTGCAAAATCACGTAAAGGACATTCAACTAACTAACCGAAGTTAATGTGAAAGCCAGATAAGAAGAGTAATCTCTGATGAATGTTAACTTTATAGCAAAACTAAATGTTTGTAACATCAATTCTTTAAAAATTCTTGTATTCTCTGAGAACACAAATAAAAGTAATATAGCTAGCTTTCAATAAACAGACTTTACATAAAATAAATAAACATATGTGTTACAATAATCTACCATATGACAAACACACGTCACATAAAAGATATAAACATGTGTGTAGTAACGATTTAGCATGCATTAATCACGTTTGAAATAAAACACATAAACAGTTGTGTGGCAATAATCCAACATGTATTAAACTCGCTTCACCTAAAACAAATAAACAGCTTTTTACAAACTGACATTACATTTTAATACTCACCCTTTTCCCGCGAAAAAAGCAAGTGTTTCCGTAGTGGCGGGAAAAGCTGGTATACTATCATACGAAACATTCGGCCACCTATTGCCAGACTCTTGAGCACGGAATTCTGGGTGTCCATGCACACTTACAACCACATTAGAAACTAGGTAATCGTACGACCACCCATGCGCCTTACACATAAGCTGCACACAATCACCAGGTACTATCCGTCTCAGTTCTGTCTTGCGGCGAGCTGACTCAAGAGTCCAATCCGTTTTCTCTTGTGTTCAATCAAATACTACATCAGTTGGAATCCGGCTATCGGGAATGGAACATTAGAGAGATTTTATCGACAAATGTTCCGTCTACTTTATCAGTTGTGCGAATATTGTCTCCACCTCTTGCACAGAACGTTATCTTGTTTATTGATTTCTGTAGGAGCGTTTTATTCCTGCACGATAGTTATATAACTGATGGGACGAGAGGGGAGGTGTTCGGTGTAGTGAGACACTAGAGAGAGGGAAGAGAGAGAGAGAGAGAGAGAGAGAGAGAGAGAGAGAGAGAGAGAGAGAGAGAGAGAGAGAGAGAGAGAGAGAGTACAATTTTATACAATTGATGTGGTACTTGAAAGATATTTGTAGTGAGGTACGAGACGGAAAGAGAGAGTGACAGACATATATGTATATGCTTGATGACATTACAAACAGACAGAAAATGCGTGTTGGCAATACAGACACGCACACAAGGTAGATAGAAGGGGATGGGGGAGAGAGGAGAGAAGATAGTGAGACAGATAACAGAAGTGGGAAGAGGGAAATAGAAAATAATCTACAAATTATACTCTCATACTGCAGACACCCTTATGTGCAAGCTGTGTATTTTGAGACTCATTATAAAAGCATTAATTCAATAAAGAGCGGATATCTTCATGTACTATGTGAGTCTACAATTATCGGGGGGGGGGGGGGGGGGGGGGGAGAGAGAGAAACTAGCTATAAATGCTACGATGTGATACCCATTGTCTAAAGTTTACAGTAACTCCTGACTCAAGGTATTCCTCACAGTAAGCGGGTTTACTCAACACTATTTCTATTATTCTATCAGCAAGACATTCATGAGGCCACATATATGAATCCTGTGATGCTGCACATATGCTTAACACCAACAACAAAGCCAATTGGCTAGAGTATCATAACTACTTTCGAAGTTTATTTTGTATGAAAATTTTCGTCACAGACTGTTCAAGAGTAAACGTGGTAAGATTGTGTTACTCTTTTAAAATTACTGAAACAATGTACAATATATCTTTCAATCGAAAACATTCACGAGTCATGGGAAGAAAGCATCTAGTTATATCAATGTAGTAATAAAAGATCTGCTTTCATGAATACGCAAAAACGCGATGTGGCTTCTGTCATCTCTTGAAATGTCTCATTCAATAAATAACTGCTGCTACAGGAGCCACCGTCATAATCAACAATGGAGAAACTGAACACGTCACAAAATGTGAATATCGTAGCTCCACAATCAACAATGGAGAAACTGAACAAGTCACAAAATTGGAATATCGTGGTTCGATAATCAACAATGGAGAAACTGAACACGTCACACAATTGGAATATCGTAGCTCCATAGTCAGCAATGTAGAAACTGAACACGTCACACAATTGGAATATCGTAGCTCCATAGTCAGCACTGTAGAAACTGAACACGTCACAAAATTGGAATATCATGGTTCGATAATCAACAATGGAGAAACTGAACACGTCACACAATTGGAATATCGTGGTTCGATAATCAACAATGGAGAAACTGAACACGTCACACAATTGGAATATCGTAGCTCCATAGTCAGCACTGTAGAAACTGAACACGTCGCGAAATTGGAATATCTTGGTTCGATAATCAACAATGGAGAAACTGAACACGTCACACAATTGGAATATCTTGGTTCGATAATCAACAATGGAGAAACTGAACACGTCACACAATTGGAATATCGTAGCTCCATAGTCAGCACTGTAGAAACTGAACACGTCACACAATTGGAATATCTTGGTTCGATAATCAACAATGGAGAAACTGAACACGTCACACAATTGGAATATCTTGGTTCGATAATCAACAATGGAGAAACTGAACACGTCACACAATTGGAATATCGTGGTTCGATAATCAACAATGGAGAAACTGAACACGTCACACAATTGGAATATCTTGGTTCGATAATCAACAATGGAGAAACTGAACACGTCACACAATTGGAATATCTTGGTTCGATAATCAACAATGGAGAAACTGAACACGTCACACAATTGGAATATCGTAGCTCCATAGTCAGCACTGTAGAAACTGAACACGTCAGAAAATGTGAATATCGCAGCTCCATAATCAACAAGAATGTGCTTGCTTCCCAATCAGTCAGACGTAGAGTGAATGCAGACCATGAAGATGGTACACAACATATGGAGACAGGTACATTCCTGCTGCCACATAACATCAGTGTTAAAGACATGAAAGCTGTTGATGAACTCAGTATAGAGCTGATAACAAAACTATTAAGAGAGGTATCTATAAGTGGTTACATACCTGATGATCTCTTGAAATATACTTCCATAGCTCTACCACAGAAATCTGGTGCAACGGATTGTGCAGAACATCGCACAATTAGTTTAATGACTCACATAACTAAAATACTAATGAGAATTATACTGAAAATGATAATAAATACAATGCAACCAGAAACTGGAGACGAACAGTGAGGATTTGTGGATGTTAAAAGGCATAAACAACGCCTTTAAACGCCTTTAGAGCATTAATGGAAAGAGTGATTTAAATAAATAAGGGTTAGTATTTGTATTTTATTGACCACACTAAGGCGTTTGAAATGGTAAAACGTTATTAGAATTTATGAAATGTTAAGCATTGATGGTTAAGATCTGAAAATAATCAAGATCGGCAACACAGAACAGCCATAAGAAGTGGCAACCAGTTAGGAACTGTCCAACACATTACAGAAGGCGTTGGACCCGGCTGTGTACTATCACACAATCTGTTCAATTTGTACAGCTCAAAATTCGATCCATATAAGACACGCCAGAACTATCCTTTGATGGGCTTTTAGTGGGTTTTGGTAAACAATTTGCGTTATACAGACGACATGATTCTGGCCAGTGAAAATAAAATGTAGTTACAATATATGACATATGTGATAGATATAATTACAACAGAAAGTCAAAACAAAAGACGTAGTTGCATAATAGAAAAGCAGAAGTAATAAAAATAAAACCCAAATAAAACATCAAAGTGAAAAGAATCATTCTGAAACAAGTCAATTTATTACGTATTTGGGTACTTTAATAACAGCAGATGGAAGATGTATTACGGAGATTAAAAGTAGAATATCCGAAGCAAAGGTAGCATTTGAAATGATGAAGAATATTCTCTGCAATTTACGTGTGGAAAGCCTGGAAAAGAGTTCTTAAGGGCTATATTGAGCCAATGTTAAAATACGGAAGCGAATCATGGGCAATTATCATAAAAGTGGGGAATTATCTGAAAGCTGCATATGTGTAGTTGTATTGAAGAATGATGAGGATACCGGGGACAGATAGAAAGAGCAGTGAAGATATCTTGAAAGAAGTTAACTCACAAAGAGAACTGGTTACTCGTATCAAAAGAAGACAGTCCTCATTCTTTGGGCATGCCACGAGAAAAGGACAGATAGTATGTCGTCACAAAGGAAAGGCTGGAGGGAAATAGAAGCGGGGGAAGACCAAGGGAGACGATGCTGGGCAGTCTGATATGATGGCATGGAGGAAAGTCAGTATAAGAAATGATTGGAAGTACGAGAGACATAAAGCTCTGTGGGCAGACATGGTCACTAAACCCACATGGCATGGGCTACAAGAAGAATGTCTATAGCAATGTAGAAGTTGAACAGTATTAAGAAACTATGGCACAACACCAACAAACTAACGTGAAATGTGTGAGGACATGCCCTTTCTGTGGCAGCATACGCAAATCAGCCATGGACTACTTCGCTATGACAAAGGAAGAAAACTGGGGCTTTTGAACTTAAATGTTACAGACAAGTTCTTATAAAATCGTGGACCAAGAAACGGAACTGCAGCTGATTTTATAAAGGCAGGCGGCCATGCATTACATCTAAAGCTATACGAACTAATAATAAAAATCTGGAGGACAGAAGAATTACCCCATGACTGGAAAGAGTCGTTATTGATACCTATCTTTAAGAAAGGAGACAAGTTCCAATGTGAAAATTATAGAGGAATATCACTCCTGTCCATAAGCTATAAGATACTATCCGCGGTATTACTAAATAGACTAAAACCATATTCAGAAGACATATTAGGTGACTACCAGGCGGGTTTCAGACAAAACAGATCAACAATAAATCAGATATTTATCTTACGACAAATAGCCGAGAAAAGTTGGGAATATAAAAGAAATCCCCATAACATTTTTGTGGATTTTAATAAGGCTTATGATAGTATCCATAGGAATAGTCTATGGAATGATATGAAGGAATTTGGAATACCAAGGAAGTTAATCAACATGACCAGACTATGCATGGAAGATATTTATAATATAACCTATACATATAAAAGAGAATGTTTGTGTGTGTCTTTGTTTGTGTCTTATGTGTCCTTTATACGTTCGCGAACGGTCCATCCGATTGAGATGAAATTTTCTACAGATGTTCTTTTCATTCCAGCCGAGCCAACTGGCATAGTGTGTTAGTTTAAAAACAGTTATTTACGTATTAAATTTAATTAAATTAAAATATTACAAGGGGACTTAACTTAAGAAACGTTGTATCAAGGGAAAATACTTTAAGTATTTGTATTTTTCTTAAGGTTTCATAAAATGTTTAAAGTAGTTATCTACAGTCATATGCGTTATAATATAATGATTACATCTTTAAGGCATGTTCAAAGTTTTCATAAAAATAATGCATCTATTTTAAATACGTGAGAATGTTCGAACCAATTTTCCCGCAACGGGAACGGGAAAGGGCAGTCTTGTCTGGTATAAACAAAGTTATAAAAACTTTGCATCTTCAAAGTGTTCGTAAAAATAATGGATCTATTTTAGATACTTGAAAATTTTCGCAATTTTTCCAACAACGTGAACGGGAAAGGGCCACAGACAGACAGACAGACAGACAGACAGACAGACAGACAGACAGACAGACAGACAGACAGACAGACAGACAGACAGACAGACAGACAGACAGACAGACAGACAGACAGACAGACGGACGGACGGACGGACAGGCAGGCAGGCAGGCAGGGAGCCAGACAGACAGACAGACAGGCTGGCAGGCAGGCAGACAGACAGGTAGACAGGCAGGCAGGCAGGCAGGCAGAGAGACAGACAGACAGATCTCCGCCAGGGATGGGCGATGCCAGGCCGAGTCAGCTAGTCTATATCTATAAAACACAATGTATGTCTGTGGGGATGTATTTGATGCGTTCGATAACGGTCCATCCGATTGAGATGAAATTTTCTACACGTCTTTTCATTCCCGTTCAACCAACTGTCATAGTTTTGTTTAAATTTTAGAATCAGCTATTTACTTACTAAAATTTAATAATTAAATTACATGACTTAACATAAGAAATAATATATAAAGGGACATAACTTTTAGTAGCATTGCTATATCTTAGGTTATGTCCCCTGGCTATAGATAGATAGATAGATAGATAGATAGATAGATAGATAGATAGATAGATAGATAGATAGATAGATAGATAGATAGATAGATAGATAGATAGATAGATAGATAGATAGATAGAGAGGGTGGGATAGACGGAGGGAGAGACGGACGAACGGACAGGCGGGCAGGCAGGCAGACAGGCAGATAGATAGATTTATAGACAGACAGACAGACAGACAGACAGTGACTTATGAGAGTATGGAGCCGGTCGCTCAGAAAGTCGTGGCGTGCTGATAAGCGTAATCTAGCCTAGGAATCAACATATAGCTGAAAGATGCAAGTGTTGATCGCAATAACCTGAAGCAGGATGGAAACGCGGGAGGGGGGGGGGGGGGAGGTATAAGAATTTAATGCCTCGGACTTATGAAATAATTATATTTACACAGATATAAGAATAAAAACGGCTCACGCTTATGATATAATTATATTACATAGGTGCATGAACACATAGGTTCAGACTTACGATATAACTATATTACATCGGAATTAGAACATCTCGGCTCAGCGTATGAAATAACTATATTACACCGGTATAGGAACATCTGGGCTCAGACTTAAGAAAGAACTATATTACACAGGCGACTTGCCTAGCAAGCCGGCATTGAATTTTTGTCCTGCTCGAAGAAATAATAAGACGCATATTCCGACTGATCCAAATGTTAACGGACCCTGTTTAGCTGTGTAGATTCTCTTTGGTCTCAGTCTAACCCTTGCAACAACCAAAGAATGATCTGTATCACAGTCAGCACTGTGGTAACTTCGAGTTAATGATGTATGGTTCAGATGTTGTCTCCGTGTGATAATGAAGTCCAGCTGATACCAATGGCTGGATCTTGGATGTTTCCATGTGACCTTATGCATCTCTTTTGTTTTAAAAAAGGAGTTTGTAATACATAGGTCATTTCTAGTGCAATGCTCCAGCAGCCTTTGCCCATTATCATTCATGCGACCGATGTTGTATTTTCCAAGGCACACTGGCCATGTACTCGAGTCCTTGCCCACACGAGCATTGGAATCACCGAGCATATAAATGTAGTCGGATTTTGGAACTGCCTTTGATCGCAGAGTCTAGCTGCTCATAGAACATATCATTCACATCATCAGAGGAAGCGAGTGTCGGTGCATATGCAGTGAGAATGGTGGCAAATCCAAAAGAGGTTGCGAAGCGCTGTGATAATAATCTTTCATTACCACCAGCTGGGATATCAATCATTCCCAGTAGCGAATTCTTCACTGCAAAGCCCACACCATGTTGCCTTTTTTCTGCCTGCCCTCTTCCCTTCCAAAAAAAGGTGTAATTGTTTTCCCTGAGTGACCCTTCCTCAGCGAGGCGAGTCTCCTGCAGGCCAGCAATATCAATGTTAAGACGATTGAGTTCAGCATCAATCACAGCCGTTTTTCTCACATCGTCAATATTTGTCAAGTCAGTGGAAAATCCTGGACACATGGTTCTCACGTTCCAGGTTGCAAGCCGTAGCTTGAGGTTTCTATTCTTTTTATTAGTACCTGGTGCATTGGTTTTACAGCCTGCGATTCAGATTTTGTCCTAGCCCCAAGCACCCATTAAGCAGGCAGGCTGTGGCGGATCAGCACCCAATTGGCTGGGGGCTGCCCAGCTTGAGGCGGGCGGTAGCTGATCAGTGACACCTGTAGGTGTCTCCCACCGTCAGAGGCAACGCGTGGCGCCCCATGTCTACGCCAACTGACAAGGACTTATAACCCGTAACAGTTGCCTCTCGCTTTGATTCCGAGACCGGTTAAGACCAGGGATGGAGTTATTGCCTCTCCATAGCACAAAGCCTGGGCTAAAATAAAGAAACCATGTGTTGCCCATGCAGCATGATCCCTCTCTCGGCCTGCCTAGTTCACTCCAGAGGAAAGTTGACACCTATAATCTGGAACAAGACAAGCTGCAGAAGCTGCCGGATCAGCAAAGCAATGCTCTAACTGTCCGCCTGTCGGAGCTTCGATCCTAGACCAGCTGCCAACCAAGGCTTAGGGCCTGGTCTGCCCTGCCATGACGTATTATGTCTTTGGGATGCATTTCCTCGCACCAGGATAAGGCTAGTACCCTCCCAATTGCGCTCTTCCGCCCGAAGCCGTTGGCACAATGTGGGGTGTCGGGTTTGGTAAGCGCCGCCCAACATTCGGCGCTGACAGAAAGCAGGTAGTACCGTCTACTGTCATACGGTAGCTCACAGAAAGTAATGCTATTCAAGATTATTTAGATCTTAATCCCAATCTAGGTTATGAGTTTGAGAAAAAAAATAGCAGACTACCAGTTTCCTAATGAGAAAGAAATTCGTGGATGGTGCATCCAGTTTTTAATAGAGCTTTTGACACAGCTGTGTTTACTTTTGCCCGATAACGTTTGAGTGTTGCAGTCCATGTCATGTCTTAGTGGAAGTGAATGTCTACAGCCAATGAAGCTCTGAATATTGGATCTTGCTACAATGTTTGTACAAGATGCAACTACTGTCACCTGCATCGATTTCCAGTGGAGAAAACTTCATCATATGCAGTGGACACAGACCTCTGACACACTTGGACTGTGGGCAGAAATAGCCTCATACAGGGATGCCACCGGTGAAAATCCTTTCCTAGATCTTACAGATTTATCTTTAACTGTGCTCATTTTACCTCATTCTAATGCGGACGTGGAGCGTATTTTCAGTAAGATGGGAGTTATACAATCAAAATTGCGGAACAGACTGAAGCATTAAGAGTTTGACAGCTGTTTTGACTATTAGATATGGAATGAAGAGATATGGCAGATGCTGTCATGTTTATAAACTACCTAAAGATATTCTACGAATAATTGGATTACAGGAGACATATACTGGTTTCTTTCAATCATCACCATCATCATCGCAGGAGCAAACACATCAGGAAATAGCTACAGAAACTGAAGTGAAGTTGTCTGACTGTGATCTGGCAGATCTGGAATAAACTTCATTCTAATATTCAGTGATAATAATAAATTATAAGGTGCTACTTTATAAAATTTTGAATGAATACCGACAGTGCTTGTTTTGGTGCTTTCCCAAAAAATATTATTATTATTTAGTGCTTTTTTTGGCTCGAGAGTAGTTCTGATTAGGATTTGGCGGATCTGGAATAAACTTCATTGTAATATGAAGTGATAATAATAAATTATACTGTGATATCTTGTTACATTTGTATTAAAAACAGATGGTGCTTTTTTTTTTTTTTTTTTTGCTTTCCCAAAACATTTGGTGCTTTTTTGGGGTCGATTTTGGTGCTTTTTCATCAAAGGGAGATGGCAACACTGCATGAGATCCGGAGTACGACAAACGTTTGTCCTGTCCCTTTTAAGTCATAACCTATATAGACAGCCGTTTCTGAGGAAAAGTGTAACGAATACCATGGATAAACAGGCGAAACTCCCACCAAAGTAATACATTACAATAGAGCAATACATAGACATGAAACTTAGGTTTTAACAATTCATCTGAAATGCGGATATATAATTTTGTCTTTAAGCATTGAGTAATACAAACTCATTGGATGAAATAAGAGAACGCGTATATCTATTCAACAAGAACTCAGTTTTACGAAGCTTAATTATTATGTTACAACAAACATAATATAGGAAAATGACCTACACTGGGTGTGACATAAATGTCTGGAAGAGATAACTATGAAGGGCGGTGTACTGGGAAGTAGCAAAGTGGTAGCTCACAATGTAGCTGGTTTTAAGGTATATCAGATAGTTTACATATGACGGCACCAGAGGCAGCTCATCCACGGCATAATAGAAATGTTTTTAAAAAGACTTATAGGGGTACGTCCAACAAGCGACAAGTCACGAGATGATGAATTACAACCTAAACACAACACCAAAAGCTGTTCTACATTGGATATTTTCCCGCTTCATACCTGTCAGACACAAGGAGACATGTCATTCAAATTACAATACAGAGACATTTCAAAAGCCTTAGGGAGGCAAGTCACGGGATGCTACTGGTAATTTCTAACTATATACGGATGTAGCCTCTTATTGACGACCTCTTAACAACAAAAACATGATTCGAACTTGTCAGCTCCACAGCGCCTAGAAATTCAACTAGACGCAAGCCTCAACCGGCGTCTCGTTTGTTAAACATAACGGCAAGTTGATTAATACCACCAGATGTCGCCTTACAGCTAATTTACAAAATAAATTTTTCATCATACATCCCTGACGAAAAGCGATGAGGTAGCGGTTGCTTCAATGTTACTTTAGGAGATCCTCCACACAGCGGGATTCGAACCTCCAGCGCCTAGACTGGACACATATATCGACCAGCCGCGTGATTCGAACCTACAACAATGCCTAAGGTATTACCTAGCATAGTTACAACATTCTACCAACACCACACCACCCCACATCACAGTTAGATTCGAAAACTGTTATCTGCTAGTCAATCCACTAGCCACCACAGTTACATATTGATTATACCTCGCCACATCCCCTATGACCAACTAGACACCCTCACACACTGACGACTGGTAACCTTACTAATGAAAAAGCGCCGATATTCAAACCTGTCACCTCATAGGCGTCTGGGGTACCAACTAGATACAGTCGTCACCCCTACACACCACCTCTAATTTTCTAAATATAGCCTGCTTAGTAACACTAGATCTTGCCTCCACAACTAATTAACAAAAATATAACCAATATTTCTTCTACCCTTCGACCTCCCGACTGAGATTCGAACCCGACACCCACAACTACATGGAGGGCATCTTTACTTGTTTCTTTAAGGTTTTCCTTTAACCATCTGATACCGTATGATGATATTGTTTGGAAGCACTTATCTAGATACTCCGCATCTCACCCACCCCTTAACAACGAATATCCCTAAGCCATGTCCACTACAACCAGTACTAGCGGTCATCTTTCCTTTTTTAAGGTTTTAATTTAATGAGCTGACACCTTATGATGATAGTTTTTAAACCCCGCCCACTAAAGACCACTATTAACCACTATCTTTTAGTTTCAAGTGAAAAATAAAAAACACTTCCCCGCCTAGGAGGAGCCGTTGACGTCACTTTTCCCGCCGTGCCGCACCCCGGCCACCACCTTCTTTGTGTTTACTATTTACTCCGGCTCCTCCCCCTCCTCCTGGCTAAAGACACGCAGATGAAGTGCGAAGACCTCACCATTAATAACACCATTGAGTAGTCTTTTAAAAATTTCCCGCCAAAAACACCGAGCTTAACAAGCTAAGGATACGCAAAAGGGGGAGGTAACAATACATAAAACACTCGATTAGTTAGTCATAGGTTATATCCCGTTGATCTGGGAGGATACTGATTTTGACGTCACCATCCCTATGTCACTTAACAACTACAAGCGAGGATACTAGAGGATATTATCCTCGATTTCCCTGGGTAGACCTCTTTATACACTACTCCCATAAACGGGCACTCTTCCGTTGTTTATACTTCACCTCGACGAAGCAGAAGCGTAACACGGTGAGATGAGATAAGACAGACGACTGAACATATCGGCTCAGACTTATGCAAATGTTAATTGGATAAACATAATCAGACGGCTGCAACGACTTAAGTGATAATGACTGGCAGAGAAACTTGTTGCGACACATTATTTGACTTAATCGTCAAGAATTGCATTTGCATATAAAAGACTTCATTGACTATCTGCACATGGACTGTGAGCAAAGATAGCAAAAAACAAAAACAAAAAAACAAAACAAAAAACAAATGCGGAAAATGAGAATCCATCAATTGTCTAGAAAGAAGTGTCGAATACAGCAAAGGACATACAATTAACATATTTGGTGAAACGATTAGATATGTTTCAGTAGTCAAACATCCTTACATCTATATACACATATAACATATATGAGATGTAATTATACAATAGTGCGTAAACAATGTATCTAAACTAATTTTAAATATCAATTTTTGAAATGATACAAATCTATTCCACAAAGTGAAGAACACATCCAGAGAGACAATACGATGTGCTGAAAGCTTAGGACGACTCAGTCACAAAATACATGTCATTAGAACAGCACGTCAGATGTGAGCAATCCATTGTCACAGACTTAGCCGTCTATAATAGTACAGAGGACATTTAATGAGCTCAGGCTGTGAGCGTCTGAGGCAGCAGTGCACGTATTTAACCCCGGGAATGAGGTAGGTTCCAGCATGATGGCATTACTTTAGTATCAAATGTGTCGCAGGCGGCAGTACATTAGCATATTCTGACATTGTTTCACCGTTATGTGATCACAGATAAAGTATAAGCTACACGTTGGTTCAATAATAGAACTACACCAGTGATACTGTTACAGAATATCATTCATTATAAGGTCAGCTGTATTGATGGTAAATACTGCATCATCTCGTATATTGTGAGGGGCACTATCTATACAGTGACAGATTGTTAACATAATTATGAAGATGCAGTAGTGAATGATCTGCTTCTATGCTTTCTACAGAGACAGTAACAGAACAAATAGAGAGGGAAGCTGTGCGTTCTAGAATACTTACCACATTTAGAACCCCAAACAATACTAAAGTAAACATGAATGTAATCCAGTGATACGAAACAACAAATGGTTAGGATGAGTCAGTTAGAGATAAAACAGTTTTAGTTAAAACACTAAAGATAACCAAGGAAGTGATAGTATATAAATGTCGCTGCTTGTCCTGTATACCACGATACCAAGATTGGATCGGAAAACACGGATTACAAATGGATACTAGGGAAAGAAACGGACTTCGTGTAATGAACAAACGCTGAGAATGAATCATCAATATTTATTCAATAAATATATTTCCCCGGGTCTGTGCCGAAGGGTTTACGAATGCAATTCGTAATATCGCATACCACGTTCGAAACACAGCTGCGGGCGATTTGGAAGCAGGCCGCCCTGTATTGGTTCCCACACAAAGGTATGATTGCCAGTAAATTACTGAACGTATTCTTGCCAAGAAATCATAAACAGCCAAAACACACTGGGATTGACTGCCACGTCCTGTAAATGATATGCAAGTAACTATAAATGCATTTCACTGGAGAAAGTTCATTTCTACATGAAAGAGGAGTAACATGGCCACAATAAATGAAATGAAATTGATACGTGAATTAACAAGAAATGTACTTCATTTCTACATGAAAGAGGAGCAATGTGGCCACAATAAAGGAAATGAAATTGATACGTGAATTAACAAGAAATGTAGTTCATTTCTACACCAAGCAAACGCTTTAGAGGTGTAGCTGAAGATCTGCTGATATGAAGACACATACGTGTGCTTCACAGATAATACAACAGTATGTGCACAAGTACAACACAATGAGATGACCAACATGTTCCAAGGTATTCAACTGATCACAAAGATCTCAGAATAATTAACAAATATTTACAGAAACCAAATAGCAGAAATTAAAGTGAGACAGCAAACATTAAAGTGAGAAATAACGAAAGTAATTATTAACAGATATTATAAGGAGTAAGACAAGGATTTGTCACACCGAATCTTCTCTCTCTCTTTCTCTCTCTCTCTCTCTCTCTCTCTCTCTCTCTCTCTCTCTCTCTCTATATATATATATATATATATATATATATATATATATATATATATATATATATATATATGTGTGTGTGTGTGTGTGTTTTTTTTTTTCCCCGCATATCCTTTAGAGGACATCGCTGTCAACATCAGCATCTTTCAGCTGTATGTTGATTTCTTTGCAAGATTACGCTCAGTAGTTTGTCATTGCTTTCTGAGCGACCGGCTCACATACCCCGTAAGTTACCGTCGCAGAGAGAACCGCTACCAACTCTCGCGCACATCACGTTACTTACGAGAGTATACGGTGTGTGGAGTAATAATAAGAGACGTGAAAGATGGGCCAGAAGTACGAGTAGGCCCCATTATATTATAAATAATCTACGATATGCAGATAAGACTGTATTCATAGATGAAAGTGCATATAATGTAGACTGACCACTGGAAAACGTAGTAAACGAAAATGTAAAAAAAAAAGACTATAACTTTCCTTGAAAATAACGGGAAAAAATAATTAAAAAATGGTTGAAAAATGAAAGAAAACGATAACGCCAAAGTGTGATATAACAATAGAAAAGAACATGTCTAACCAACATAATAAACTGAAATACCTAGGGACAACGATACCATCAAATGGAAAATGCGTGACAGAAAACTAAAAACAGAATAGACTAACGAGGTGAAACTAGACAAAAGCGCTTTGCGTGGAGCCAAAGATGAACAGCCAGCCAACACAGCACTGGTGTCATCAATCGCTACACACTGAGGGACATAAAGACCCACGCACTTATCGACTAATGGTTTATGTGCAATGAAGATGATATGTTGACTATGCCAATCTATTAGATACTTGTACCGTGTGTACACCTTTCATTGTTCAATGTATGCCACTGCCATCATATTTAGAGCAGTCTCCTTTCCTAGTCCGCCTTGCGTTGGTTTCCCATACACAAGTATGAGGGCAGGTCGTCCAAAAATCAATGGCACATTTTTTTTTTTTATTTAATTCGCAAATCCTTTTACAGGACATCGCTGTCAACAGCAGCATCTTTCAGCTGTCTGTTGATTTCTTGGCAAGATTATGCTCAGTAGTTTGCCATTGCTTTCTGAGCGGCCGGCTCAGTTATCCCGCAAGTCACCAGCGGGGGTAGAACCAATGGCAAATTACTGAACGTAAATTTGCCAAGAAACCATGAACAGTGAAAAAAAAATGATGGGCTGACTGCAGCGTCCAGTAAAAGATATGCAACTAAATAATCCTTTCTTAATCCTTTCCACTACCTCAAGCACATGCTCCTTGAAGGTGAAGCTTCCGTCAAACGTGTTTCCTATGTTCTTGAATTTATTATCTCTATTGATCACACTGCCTTGTTATAAACCTCTTCCTATTCAATCCTGTTGTTCAGTGAACACCATAGTAAGGATGATTTGCCTGGGTTAATAACATATCCTCTTTCAATGCATTTCTTATCAATTGTGTCTACAGTAGCCTGCAGTTTTGTGGGTATTTCTGCCCTGTCTCTCCACTTGTTGTCTATATACAAGGGTGATATCCGCGCAAGTTCTTTCAATACCTCATGCCTCTATTACTGCTATCTCCGTTGTATGGACGTTGAAATGCATATGTAAATTTGAAGATTGTCTTCTTCTAGCTTTGGTGTAATAATGTGTGGCCCAGTGTTCCAAGTACCCACGCGAAGAAAGACCTTGCCTTCATCAAGCAAAACTGTAATCCAGTTCACGATCTAGAGACAAACTACGATATCAATAAGCGTTTGGATCAAAAGATCATTGTACATCTGTTGAATGTATTCTCTAAATCTAAGATGCTTCCACGGTTCCATGCTGCTTGTTTTTAAACTCATCAAATGTATTCTATGCAATTGTCGTCGCATTTTTCCAAGTATCCCATTCTCTTGGCCAATAGCTGTTCAATCCCACTGGGATAATTTGACATTTCTCCAGATGCTTTAGCAGTGTTTGTTTTTGGTTCGCAACAATCTTCTCCAACATTATGCTATATGTATTCTGTAAAGCAATGACTCTATAGCCATTTAATCATCTAGTGTGGTGTTTTAAATATTTGACTATGGTAGTGGTGTAAGATAACTACGCAACCACTCATAAGGCACTGGTGATGTTTTAAAGCTGTGGTTGAAGCTTTTCACCATATCTTTCAGATCTGCATCGCTCAGATTCTTCGTGTGAGCATTTCGCTATCCCATGTGGGCTGGTAAACAGTCATATGTTTCCTTCAACACATGCTTGATGTCTTTCAGATGCACGTTGTCCCCATGTTTTGTCACTGATTGCTCTAATGAGCTCTTCAACAATTGAACCCCTGAAATTAATGACATTGTGGTCAGTCTGCAGTACAAATATTTCAAATAATGCCGCAACCTCTCTCTGTCAGTTCTCAGATGTTAACTGTGCTCATTACATAGCATACCAAATGAGATAAAACGCTCATTTCTACTCATATGCCTCTTGTAGCTTCCCGAATCGTCCAATGGTTCTTTCCTTGAGATTTGTACCATGTTCCTTTCTTTTCATCTGCATCGCATAACTTGAAGGTCATGATCTCTGCTGTGTTTACTCGTATCCTACTGTCATCAGCTCGTCGTGGGGTACTAAACATTACCCCTGTTCTTGCTGCCACTTCTTTACCACTCTCATTGTTTCCCTCCATTGCTTGCTTCACCTCTAGGGTCCACCAAGGGGCTTGTACAAATGTTACCCCGTAGATCATTGTCCACGATTTCATTCTAGGGTCCCCGACAAGCGATTTTGTCCTATCTTTCTAAGGTTCCTGACAAGCGAATTTGTCCTATCTCTCTTGAAAATTAATATCCTTTTCTGCAGTCTGTATGTGAGTCACGATAGAAGATTTTCAGAACATTATAACCATTAAAGCCAGACAAGCACATTTTCGTCTTCTTCTTCTTCTTCTTCTTCTTGTTCTACGTTTCTCCTTCTACACTTCTCCGTCTTCTTCTTTGTCGTCGTCGTCTTCTGCTTCTTTTTGACGTCTTCTTTTGTTGCTATCTTTAGCACTCTATGGAAGATTATATGAAGTGGTGTCATGCGCAATTTGGTTCCAAATAATGTGTATATCACAGCCTTTTCCTAAACAAACTCTCAGATGATTCTCTCTCTCTCTCTCTCTCTCTCTCTCTCTCTCTCTCTCTCTCTCTCTCTCTCTTACTCTCTCCACGTGTGTACGTGCGTACTTGCATGCGTGCCCTTGTGTGTGTATATGTGTGTGTGTGTCTGTGTGTGTGTGCGCGCGCGCGTGTGTGTGTGCTCTACATTACCAGCATTTAGTAATTTACGTTTTATTGTAACTTCCAATGAGTTCCGCATCAGTGGTTTGTGTGATCACCGTAATTTCCGGAAACATGAATTAACACATCTAGACATTAATCTGTATTTTATTCTTGCTAGTTCTCAGTGTTACTAAATTATATTCAAATGGTTAAATCTAAATTAAAGCGTAATTCATAATTCTTGTCAAAGTCTTACTGTCATAAAATTTCACATTTGCTGATTCCAAAATTCTGTAGTCTTACGTTTTGCAGTGTCTGGAAAAGAATGATAAAACTACAAGATTTCTCCATAAGATCATAGAAAATGTCAAAGTCCTATAGAATGGAAATTAGCAGAGGAAAAAAAAGCACTGTACTAGTGAATAGCTACAAGGATCACGGGACAACATATATTAAAATAAATGGACGCTAGATGATGGGAACGCATTTTAATATTTAGGGGACACTATATGCAGCGATGGTAGCTCAGGTACAATAACCAAACCAAAACCCGAGATGGCGGCATCTGCCGCGGAATTAGTGAAACATATACAGAAAAGCAACATCAGATTTTATCTCAAGATCAAACTATACAAGTCTCTTGTTCTGTACATTTTTTACATGGATGTGATAAGTGGACTTTCACTGCAGAATCAAAACCAAGGTCCAGGCTTTCAATACAAATACTTTAGGAAATTCTTCGCAAATGGTATGATGCAATAAATGTCTGTCTATGTTAGAGAAAAAGTAAATGAACATGACACTTTTGTCAGAGGTAAAACATCGAAACCTTGCTTGGATTGGGCATGTCATTCGCCAAAACACGCTCTCACAGATAACCCTATAGGAAACAGTTGCGTAGAATTATGGACTGATAACATTTGCAAAAATTACGAAATACAGTAAGTAGTTCCACACTTTTGCGCATTGTCGAAGACAGAGCGGGATGGAGGACTCTGGTCACCGATGCTTCCATCATGACACCCCTACGACCCACGTCAGGGGTTGAGGGGTGAGATTATGTCGATGATTATCCTTTATCTCACGAGAATCTGATTATAATTGATCGGCATCATTATCATGATCTGCATCTAGTGAATTCCCATGCCGTTCTCGGTGTTTCTATTTTTTTTTTAAATCTTATTTCAAGTGTGATGCAGGAGATCTGGTCTAATCCTGAAGCTGCTTTGTTAGTGACCACCAGCTTCCGTTTTCCTGACAGACAATACCCATCTCTCTATCTCATCTATGCCAGAGACAAATGAGAGAGAATTCTTCGTGACTAAACGTCGCCCTGCCTGTTCACAGCTGGTGTGGTGAACGCATTCGATTGCTGGTATTTATAAAAGAATCATATGCCTCTGGGTGTCGACTGCACTAAACTGGTGAATGTCTGCGGAATCAAATAGTGCCATGTCGTGCTGAACAGGCAGTTTGTGTCGATAAAGTTACCTTTGCCATCAGCAGAGGCAATTCTATACGCGTCGTAGTTGTGGCATTTGTGTGTGGCAAGAACTATTACTATACGGACTTTTCACAGACAGACAATACTACAGAAGTTATATATTTACAGAAACTACGACACAGTTTTCACTGACACACTGGGTATCGTGGTACGCCATTACCGATCTAAATGTATAGTGATATGTGTGCAATCAGCGAATACCGACAGAGAATACCGTATCAACCATTATATTGTTACAGACAGTTATAGTTACACTGATAATACTAGCTGCATCACAACAGACAATACAGAGGCAGTCACTTTGATTTCACTTGTAAAAGAAACTGACAATATCAAACAGATTGAAAGGAATCGCCAAATAAGTCACAAGGTATCCTTTCACTAAAAGTGATCCAACGCCATTGATAGTTCATAGTCATGGTGGAGCTAAAGCCAAAAAATAATGAGGAAAGTAACTGTACACATATCACCTCAGTATAAGATACACAATGATATGTCGTGAAATAGATATATGTGAATAGAAATGAACAAACGAAAGGAACACAGTTCGCTAGCAATGAAGAACATCTAAAGACTGTTTACGCTACAACGCCCCAGACGTGTCGAATGGAAACAGGCTAAATAATGTCATCAGGAGAACTCACTCCATGAAGCCCTGAAAGGAAGCAATGTGAAGATGCATCAATGGATGTCTAGAATTATAAGTGGTGCAAGGGCTTTAATGACAATATACAAGATCCATCTAGACGTGACTGTCGCTGATTGCGCTCTTATTCTTATTAAACTGCTAAAAAGGCGAAGAAGCAGATACGAGATCGTATAACACTTAGATTAGATTCATGTGAGTACACATTGGACGAAACACACACCATAAACAGATGGGTGGTGACTGAAGAATGACAGAAGAGTTTAAGATATGGAACACCAGTTTACTTTTTTAACAAGAACATGTTCATTTCAGAACAAGAGTTATGGGAATCTGAAAGTTATCTCATCTCATCTTGCTCCTCTTGTACCTCGAGGTGACGAGGTGAAGTATAAACAGCGGGAACGTGCCCGTTTCTGGGCCTCATACGTCGAGATTTCCATAGACTGTTATTCCCCTATGCACAGTTTAATGATCGGCCTCTTCTTCTGGATCCATTTGGTCTGTACATCATTGCTTCTAATATGCTGTCAATTGGTAGTTATGTGGCCGAACCATAACTTCGCCAGCTGTTTTCTAATGACATCTTGCGCTGCTATTACTGGTTTCTATACATATAGTATCAATATAAATTATTAACACGAGTTCCGCATCAGTGGTTCCGTATGACCAACGTAATTTCCAGAAACACAAATTAGCAAAACTAGACATTAATCTGTATTTTATTCTTGCCAGTTCTCAGTGTCGTACTACAGATCTTATGGTTAATAGTTCTGAGTGTACTCCGTTTGTCCTTACGGTGTATTCGCTGTTGTTATATAAGCTTTTATATAGGTTTGTTAGATGTATACTCACTCCATATCGTTTTAGGATTCACCACAGCTTATTCCTAGCTTCTCTATCAATTAACTTTTCTTAGTCGACCACGGCTTAGAAGTGTATTTATTTTTGTTCTCTTCTAAATCCAAGTTGTCTTTTACTTAGCTGGGGTTCTATAGTAGGTCGTGGTCTTTTCTCAAAAACTTTGGGAAATACATTTCCATTATGATTGAAAAGGGAAATACCTCTGTATTGTATGCAGTCTCTTTTACTGTTTTTAAATGTTTGTCCAAATTGTAATGATTCTGACGTTTACCCGGTCTCGTAGTGTCTGTTTTCCTACCCAAACGTTGTTCAACAGTCGTTGTAGCCATGTTGTTCCCACTTCTTTTACTGCTTTAATTATTTAATTTGGTATTTCGTCTTGTCCCGGTGATTTGTTCAATGGGGCTGTTATGAGGGCTTCTGATTTGAGGGGTTCTAGTTCTACGATAGCATCCGTGTAGGTTTCTTGGATTCCAATAGTGTCGGATGGAAAGGTGACAAATTGTACGAAGTACTACCTCCATCATTATAGGATTTGCTTTTGTTCGCTTATTGGTTCTCATGTTTTCCCGGTTAATTATTTCAGTTGTATAAAAGGGTTCTGTTCTTGTTCTCATAACACTTATCATTGTTTCTAGAAGTTTCTAGTTACCTCCTTATAGTTTTTATTTAGGGTGTTTCCATGTTCCTCATAATCTTTTTGCTTTTCTATTTTATTATTATATTAGCATGAATTCTTGCTATTATACATTTGATGTATCCTCGATCATGTTTCCCTTTTCACCCGCTTTTCATAATTTATTTAATTTTGTCTTGTACAGCGCAATTTACCTCGTCTTTCTACCATCTTGTTATTTTATTTTTTTTTAGTGTTCTGCGTTTTTTCGTGATTACACGGTTATTGTTATGTGTTTAAAATGTATTTATTTGAACATCTTACATTCGTCTTTCACTATTTATTCTTTTCTTTCTGTGGGTAATTTTTAAAGGACTATTCTTGTACATCAAGAAAACAGCAGCAGTGGTTATATGAAAGAAATATGTGACACTAAAATGTGAGATAATATTACAAGGAAACATGCTTAACCTATTGGATACATGTAAATACATATGGGTAATTGTAACATCAGATGGAAGATGCACAACAGAGATTAAAAAGTGAAAATTATCTTATGCAATAAGTCAATATAATTGAATGCGAGAAAGAAAGTGCTGAAAAGTTATATAGAACCTGTCTTGCTGTACGGCAGTGAATGTTGAAATTAACAAATTAGGAAGAACATGGAAGTAACAGAGATGTGGTTTCTCAGACGATTGTTCTGAATTCATTGGGCTGCCAGAGTAACTAACAATGATTGCCTGAAACAGGCTAATGAAGCTAGAATATTACATACAATCAAAAGAACGAGACCAACAGCTTTCTTTGGTCATGTGATAAGAAGAAAGACGTCGGAGAAGATCATGACAACTGAAATGATCAATGGAAAGAGAAGCTGAATCAGACCAAGAGAAATGATGCTGTATGGACTGAGACGGTGGTATGGAGGAATATCATCAGCAGAGTTGATCCACAACACCAAAGACCGAGATCAGTGGAGGGACACGAACTCCTATGCCAGCTGGCAGGGCATATGATGAGGATGATGATCAGGTAGTTTTACAAAGGTTTCATTTATTCCGTTATAATCAATACATTTTTCTCATTGACACATCTTTGAGAGTGTTTGACGTTTACTAATTCGTCTGGTATGATTTTGTATGATCTTTGTTTTCTTCTCCTGTTGGTTCTTAGCGTGGTAATAATTGATGTATGATCTGTGTTTAATCTTAAGCTGGGCACTGCTCCTGTATTTAATATGTCTTATTTTCTATTATTTCTTGCTAATATAAAATCGATTTGGCTTTTGATGTCTAGATCATCCCATTTGTACAAAGTGTATATCTGTGATTCTTTGTGTTTTAAAACATTTTTTGTACATAAAGAGGTCGTGCTGACAGCATAGCTATATCAACCTGCTTCCAATATTATTTCATGCATTATGTTAGTCACCAAATGCTCCAAGATTTTTCTGTATATTCGTTTCAGTGTGTTCTAGTCTTGCATTGAAGTCTCCCATAACCAGATGTTGTCTTGCTTCTCTATTGTATCCAGTGTATGTCTTCGAAGAACTCCTCGCATTCCTCCTCACTTTTGTTTGTAATGCATGGTGTGTATATTTGTACATGTGTAGTAGCTGCCTGTTATTATTCTTTCTGATATGTAATTGTTATGTATTATGATGGCACGGTAGTTCATGTGTCACGAAATACAACACTCACATATAAGACTAAAACGGTAGCATTGCTGCTGTTACAGTGGTTACGTCAGTACACATAAACACATAGACAGCCGTGAGATTGAACACACTCTACATCAGAACGCCAGCTCTGTGGCCAAGTGGTTGCAAAAGTAAATCGTAATCCCGCATACCGCGTTCCAAACACATCTGCGGGTGATTTGGAAGCAGACGGTATTACGTTGGTTTCCATACAAAGGTATGAATGCCGGTCATTGAGAAAGCAATGGCAAACTACTCAAAGTAAACTTGCTAAGAAATCACATACAGTCAAACAAATGCTGAGGTTGACTGCGACGTCCTACAACTAACTAACAATATCATTACATCGCACGTCAGTTCATAAATGGCTTTTTAACTCGATTCCAATAGAAACTGAATATATAGAATACCCACATCCTCTCTCTCCCTCCTCCCCCCTCCCGCCCAAAATATCCAGAATCAGGAAGCCGGTATGGGTCTGTGATGTGACAGACTGATCATATTTTGTAGCCCTGGCTGCACGGAGGTATAGGTGGCCAGTATTTCCTTCTATTGGCGAACGACGAACGCAGGTGACGAACCCTCGTCCGACCGCGCTCATGGCATTATCATCGTAGCTCACTGTCAACTATACTACCGCCCCTGCCATACAATAAAAAACCACATGATACTTTCAGTGATTACCCCGACCAGTCTTATACATGTCACTCGTCATCACGTGCCATGCCGATATACGTGGGTGGTCAAGGCTCAACATCTCACACGAACACACAAGTCCCGCAGCAGGGCTGTGTTCTTATCCGGCTTATGCCGTGTGACCAAGCCATTGGTGTATTTAACTCTTTATCTTGTGTTTCTCTTGTACCATTGATTTTACTAGCTGTCACTATGGTTTCAAAATTATTTATCATCATAAAGTGACCAACACATCTTGACTGTAGACGTCTAATGTTTCTTTTAAAACATTACTGTTTAATTTATTTTTTTAAGGACTGTCTCCTGTTTGCGGACGACCAAGCCTAATAGCGAAATCAGAAGCTGAATTACAATACCACACGAATAGTCTAAACGAAATGTGTAGGGAACATAACATGAACATTAGCACAAGCAAAACAGAGGTAATGACTATAACTAAAGAAGAACAAACAACAGTAATTCACCTAAACGAACACCCCTTGAAACAAGTAAAGAGTTTCAAGTAGCTAGGAAGTATAATATCATCAAATGGCAGATCAGAAGACGAGATCGAAAATAGGTGCAATAAGGCAAGTCAACTCATTGGACAAATGGCACCAATACTAAAAAATATAAAGAACAAACATGTATCAATAACTACTAAGAAAGCACTTTACAACACAATCTTCCTACCAACTCTATGCTACCAATGCCAAACCTGGACAATGACAGAAAAAGAGAAAAGAAAAATCACAACAACAGAAATGAGGTTCCTTAGAAGAATACTTAACGTATCAAGAAGAGATAAGATCAGAAATGAAGAAATCAGGACTAAAGTGGGGGTTAAAGCAGCAATAGATTTTATTAGAAAGGCAGCAAGTCAAATGGTTTGGCCATGCAAGTAGGTTACCAGTCAACAGCATACCACAACAAGCAATGATGTACAGACCAGATGGAAACAGAGGAAGAAGGCCGACCACGTAAACGTTGGACAGAGGGAATAGCAGAGTCCATGGGAATATTGATATATGAAGCCCATAATCGGGCACACTCACGATGTTTATACGTCATCCTCGACACCGCAAGGTACAAGAGGAACATGATGAGATGAGATGAGATGAGATGAGATGAAGGACTGTCTCGTTGGTTTCTTTGTCCCTTTATGGTGCACTTTAAAATTTCCCCACATAAACCATATTTCGACTGCCAATAGTTGTTTTTCGTGTGTGAGCTTATTGTTCATGTTTCAGAATGATACAATAGTACAGATTACATATAGATATGGCGATGGTAGCCTTTTCCAAGATTGAAAATATACTGACCAATAAAAAGAGTATTGAAATGCTACATAGAATCCGTACTTTTGTATAGGTGTGAGACGTGAACAATGAGCAGACACGCTTAAAAACATCTAATGGCAGTGGAAATGTGGTTTCTGAGGAAAGTGTGAAGAATACTATGGACAGACAAAACAAAAACAATGAGCAAGTTCTACAAGAAGCAACTGAAAAAGGTAAACTGATTAAGGAAATTAGTCGTAGGCTGACAACATTTTATGGGGACGTACTGAGAAGAAATAAAGTCGAGAACTTGGTGACAACTGGCAAGATTAAAGACAAACGAACAAGTGGAAGGCAAAAATGTAAATATCTGGATGGCCTGACCATTTGGCATTGGCATGATCGAAACAGAAACGCGGAGCTGATCCACGACTCTAGTGATCGTGTGAGATGGAGAAACATGTCCGCAACGCTTATCGGCATGTCTATATATATATATATATATATATATATATATATATATATATATATATATATATATATATTATATATATATATATATATATAAAGGACGCAGTATACAGACACCAATAAATTATTTTCTAATGCAAACTATGTACACAAATATGTAAACCGTATTTAGCTTCTATTCCGTGATCTTAAAACTGCGTCTAATTCATTACAAACAGTAATTACAGTCTAAATTGCGGAATTAACACAGAATTAATTGTATCGCTAACTTTAAACTGTCCTAATTTCGCACATGCCTAGTAAGAAACAGAAAGTATTGATACGCACAGCAGTCACTGGGAAATACACGCACATTCAAGTAACATTCTGCCCAGAAGTTGACTGAACATTTCAACATAACTATCTGACGCAATCCTCTTCGCACTGTTTTCTGAAATCACCACGAATAACTCCTAATTTAGCTTCAACCTCGAGAAGCTGTTAATTCAGGAAGCCAAGAGAGTTTCTGTTCCAGAAATCGAAAAAAAAAAGAGTTTCTATTGAAATTATTCCGCACCCGGCTGCGCATAATGTACGGAAGTAGGGAACACGGACGTGCCGATAGCTAGCTTTTGTGGAATGCTAACGGTGTTCGTGGCACGAGCTGCGTGTGAACAGATTTAGAACGGGTATTTGCCGCTAGACATGATAATATAGATGGATTAGGGAAATAATATTTGCCTGCTGCTTAGCACATTCTTAAATAGCACCACTTCCACAATGTTGCATTTCAGTGTCTCGATTGTTCAAAGCCCTTATCTCCAACACCTGTAGAACAAGGCGACGCGTGGAATAGATCTTGTTTCACAAAAAATGTGCACGTTTTAAAGCTCTTACGCAGAAATAAAACGAGTCTATTCATACATTGCTCGTCGAACAATATATTACACAGGAAACTTCTGACAGCGTTTTCTCACACACTAAACACTTCAGTGAACATGATGCATGGCCTTTTTCACATACTAAACACTTCAGTGAACATGATGCATGGCCTTTGCAGGACGTTACCATCAACTCCAGGTTGATTTTCTAGGCAATTTAACAATCAGTAGTTTGAATAACGAAGACACAAACAATAGATTGCACGATTTATTGCCTGGCATATTTCGCTGCATCTCGTCAGGTACATACTGCAGAAATCACACAACTTACGTGAATTATCTAGATAAATCCCTCAAGTTGAAATATACACATATTCGCACAGTAATGTCACGTATCTACCACTGCCACTGCCACTGCCAACAGCCCAAACCCAAAGCAGAACGTAACTACAGTCCCTAAACTCAAGGTATTCACCCAGCTAACCTTTCGAGGAGATGACGTAATGCAACGTCTACAAGACCGGCTTACTACAGCAGTAGGCCGAACATTCTGTGCGGCAACACCAGTCATTAGATATAAAACCGTAACGATTCCTATACCAGCAGTCAAAGAGCCTGTTCCTCTGTACGCCACAAACAATTGTATTTACCAATTCGCATGTAGATGCCAGGCCGTTTACATTGGTAGAACAGAGAGACAGCTTAACAAACGGGTGTCAGAACACATACCTCAATGGGTCAACAAGATACAACACATAGGAGATGCTAGCCTCGTGGGGCCGACACACCGGAAGCTCCCGGCGTCTTCAATCGGGAGGCACATTGTCGAAAGTGGCCATGTTGTGGACAGAGACACTGCATTTCGCGTGTTGTTTAACACACAAAATACTCGCTTGTTAAAATTTGCAGAAGCAATTATGATCTATCAACGCAAGCCAGAATTGTGCAAACAGAAAGACATGTTAGTCAGCTTAAAATTACCGTGGTAGATAAGTGACATTACTGTGCGAATATGTGTATATTTCAACTTGAAGGATTTATCTAGTTAATTCACGTAAGTTGTGTGATTTCTGCAGTATGTACCTGACGAGATGCAGCGAAATATGCCAGGCATAAAATCGTGCAATCTATTGTTTGTGTCTTCGTTATTCAAATTCACTACGGGAAAACATTGTTTTGAATTAGTAGTTTGCTACTGATCTCTGAACGAGAAGCCAGCGTTTAACTGCAACTTACCCGTATAGGGCATGAACCCACTACCACGGCGTCAGCTCACATGATATTTAAGCCATACCGCTTTAAACATCCCCGACCTCTGCACTAAACACTTAACATAACAACCCTCCATACACCATAAAAAATTCGTAAGTCAAACAACCTCATATATGGGAAACACCAAATGTCCCAGAAATCTCAAATATCAAATACCTTATACATCAGAACACTTAACAAACAGAAACTCCATATATAGGACATCGCATATATAAGAAAGCTCGTATATCACAATATTTAAACAGAAACATTATATATATATATATATATATATATATATATATATATATATATATATATATATATATATATATATATATATATATATAAGATCATTTATCAGAACATTTGTCAAACAGAAATCCCATATATCGGATATCAAAATGAATAAATAAAAGTGATCCCTGTGTATCAGATAAGCCTAGTATTAAAACCATACGTAGCAAACGTTTCCACAGCCGCTAACATAAAAGTGACTCAGATGTACGTCTCCACAATTTCCTGAAAACTCTCCTCGTTTCAGTTCCACAGAGGAGAGGGGAACGGGAATTGTGTGGCTGATGAATCTCCAGCGAAATTACCTGCCGACACCTGGCTCAAGTTGAAGATGTTTACGTTAGTCCTACCTTCACCGCACATACACATACATACAAACTTAACTTGGAGGTGTTCAATATGTGACATCTGTGCTTTAAAACCAGCCGGCGCCATTTCCTTCCAGGTAGCTGTCCGCCATTCTCTGGCCTAACAAGCTAGAAGTTGTAACGGACGTTATTATCATCTATCTATGCTTCATCCTTGGAAAATGATATTTTTGCTATCTGATATGTCAAATGCAACTGTTTATAATTTTACCAATATATTGTTTGTTGACTTCCAAATGAATATATAAACAGGTTTGCTAAATTATTCTGCATTACAAGAAAAGAAAAGCAAATCAAGAAATACTACCTACAGTTATCACAAGTATTCCTAGGTTAAAACATGTTACGTTACATAACCTTGGTAAACATGCCAGTATGTATGAGAATAGCGTGGGTGGTTATAGAATCACATCAAGAAACACACACATTAATAGCCTCATTTTACATAAACACGCACACGCATACCAGTGTATATTTAGAGAGAGCAAAGTAGCCCATCTTCAGGCCATGGGGCGTATTAGGTATAACGTGTCAGTCCACAATGTAGAGCAGTCGGCACTTGATGGGTGTTGTTATGGCGGCTTGGCAATACATAAGTTATACACATAGATTGCATTAACTATATTGACTATACACATTAGCCGAATGAATGCGTTATATCACATTGGCACCTTACCTTCTTGACAGTCGATAGTTTGTTACTTTGTGCTTCAAACAGGCATAATAACTACAACCCATGGTGGAAGCGAATGTGACTAATCAGGTCAATTAGCGCTGTAAATGTTCGTACACATTGGATGCATGTGAATACATGGGGCATTTCCACCATCATTATTTATCTTACGTCTCACACGCTCAGTGTCTGACTTATCTGCAATCATTTTCTCCTTTGTCTTTATTCCATTTCTGACATTTTCCCTCCATTCAACACGTTTGGCGGCATCTTGCTCATAATGTGCATTATCAATGCCTGTATCAATCATGTCCCGCTTACACACATCTTTGTATCGTAGTAGAGGCCGACCCTGATATCTCTTACCATTATGTAATTCACCAAAAATGATGTCCTTTGGTATTCTACCATCAACCATCCTCCTAACGTGTCATATCCATCTAAGTCTACGAAGACTGAGCATGGAACAAACCGTTACACAACCTGATCTTTCCAATACTTCAGTATTTGTGATTTTGTCTTGCCACTTAATACCAAGTATTCTTCGCAGACACCGCATATGAAAGCTGTTTAAACGTTTCTCTTGGTGTGAGTAAGTTGTCCAGGCTTCACTGCCATAAAGAAGAGTACCAAGGACACACAGGCTTGATAGACAAGGACTTTTTTGGCAGTAAGCTTCCTGTTCTCCCAGACTCATTTTGTTAACCTGCTCATTGTTGTTGCTGCCTTGTCGATTTCCTGATCGAGGGAAAATTGCTATTTGCCTCTGATCCTTGATATGTAAAATGGTCTACTATAATCAGTTCGGCGTCGTCAATAAAGATTGATGGGTACCCCATGTGCACCTTGTGACATAATCCGTCTTCGTTTTGCCAATTTTTAAACCACAGTCAGAACAAGCAGTCGAGAATGCAGATAGTAGACGTAATCCTTCCTCAGAGTGGGTCCTAATTGCAGCATCATCTGCAAACAGCAACTCTCTTATCAGTACCCTCCTAATTTTGGTTTTTGCAGTTCAATCTTTGAGCATTGTCCACCATCCGAGCGTAAGTGAATGTATATACCGTCATCCTGATCACACAAGGGCATATTTCAGTAGAAGTGAAATGTATATTCCAAAGAGGGTGGGAGATAGTAAACAACCTTGCTTAACGCCACTCTTGATTTCAAACTCTTCTGAAATTGCACCATCAAACTTGATTATACCCTTCATGCCTGTGTGGAAGGATTCCACAATGGATAGAAGGGTTGGTGGGCAGCCACTCTTCTTTAGTACATTGAAGACCACTATTGACCAAATCAAACGCTTTTGTGAGGTCGATGAAGACAATAAACAGTGGTTGCTTCTGTTCACTCCATAGCACAAACCCTTTACTGAAATACAGAGACCATGCGTTGCCCATGCAGCTTGATCCCTCTCTCGGGCCTGCCTTAACTCCAGAGGAAAGGTAACACCATTACATATGGAACAAAACAAGTTGCAGAAGCTGCCTGATCAGCAAAGCAATGTTCTAACTCTCCGCTTGTCGGAGCTTCGATCCTAGACCAGCTGCCAGCCGAGACTTAGGGCCTGGTCTTCCCTGTCATGACATTTTGTTTTTAGGTTTCATTTCCTCGCACCAGGATAAGGCTTTGTATCATCCCAATTGTGCCCTTCCGCCCGAAGCCGTTGGCACAATGTGGGGTGTCGGGTTTGGTAAGTGCCGCCTAACATTCGGCGCTAACTAAAATCGCACCAGGATCGCACCATGATAAGGCTTTGTATCCTCCCTGATGTGCCCTTCCGCCCGAAGCCGTTGGCACAATGTGGGGTGTCGGGTTTGTTAAGCGCCGCCTAACATTTGGCGCTAACAGAAAGGAGGTAGTACCGTCTACTGTCATACGGTAGCTCAGTCATATCTGACTAAGACCTAACGTCTTTTATATATCACTCAATTACATTGCAAACAGGCATTTACATTATTTTTTATACTCTATGACAGTATTTTCCTGGAGTAAGAACCTGCGCAACTACTTGGCGCGTCCACAGAGTGGCCGGTGGGTGTTCGGGTTCAAGTTAATGTTAGTTGCATAGCCTGTACAGGACGTCACAGTTAACCCCAGCATTTTTAGGATGTTTGTTATTTCTTGGCAAGTTACGTTCAGTAGTTTGCCATTGCTTTCTGAACGATCGGCACTCATTCCATTGTATTAGAATCAGAGTAAGGCGGTCTGCTTCCAAATCGCCCACAACTATGTTTCGAACGCGGTGAGCAGTATTACAAAAAGCGTGTGTCCATCTACAATAGCTTCTAAATATAGAGGTTAGTTATGAATATCCACCCAGAGTAGCTTCTAGATGTAGAGGTTAGCTATGAATATCCATCCAGAGTAGCTTCTAGATGTAGAGGTTAGCTATGAATATCCATCCAGAGTAGCTTCTAGATATAGAGGTTAGCTATGAATATCCATCGAAACAGCGGAATTGGACTACACATGGGAGGTAATTGACAGGATACCAGCGTGGTACAGCTTAATCTAGTTTTAACAAATAGATGGAAGACTGGAATATAACCATCAACCAACTAGCATGAACCAGTCACAGCATCGGACTGAAGATGCTTTGTAGAGATCGCATGGCAAAAGTAGTCTTTTACATAATGAAAGATATACTCGTCAATGAAATTATATCAATTGCGGGGAGAGAGTATTAAAATGTAATATAGAGCTTACATCTATGTATGCTCTGAAACATGACCAATGAGCAGACAAACTTAAATGTACAGACAGCAGAAGAAATGTGGTTTCTGGGCAAAATGCCACTTCATCACGAAGCAGAACCTCTGAAGTCGGAGTGGGTTCGCCTGTTGCCAAAGGCCAATGGTTACAGGGATAACTAACCCACACGCTAAATTCAGTCCATTGATATTAGAAGTAGCGTGTATGGACTATGCATGAGTTTAAAGCGAGTGAGCTCAAAACAAAAACATAAGAAGCAGTTGTAAGCCGTAACTTAATTAGGGAATTAGACGTAGATAGTCAATATTTGCAACACGCTACAAGGATAAACACATCTGAAAATTTAGTGATAACTGACACATTTCAGGGCAAACTAACAAGAGGAAGACAACGCAGGGCAGTGTATATACTCGGATGCCTTGGCCACATGGCATAATCAGTCAGGATTGGAGACATAAAATGAGACATGATTGTATCAGATAGCTAACCATGATTATCTACACTTATTGGTGTAGACATGATATGTCACACGATTGTATCAGATGGCTAACCATGATTATCTACACTTATTGGTGTAGACATGATATGAGAGATGATTGTATCAGATGGCTAACCATGATTGTCCTCACTTATTGGTGTAGACATGATATGTGACACGATTGTATCAGATGGCTAACCATGATTATCTACACTTACTGGTGTAGACATGATATGAGACACGATTGTATCAGATGGCTAACCATGATTGTCTACACTTATTGGTGTAGACATGATATGAGAGATGATTGTATCAGATGGCTAACCATGATTGTCCTCACTTATTGGTGTAGACATGATATGAGAGATGATTGTATCAGATGGCTAACCATGATTGTCCTCACTTATTGGTGTAGACATGATATGAGAGATGATTGTATCAGATGGCTAACCATGATTGTCCTCACTTATTGGTGTAGACATGATATGAGAGATGATTGTATCAGATGGCTAACCATGATTGTCCTCACTTATTGGTGTAGACATGATATGAGAGATGATTGTATCAGATGGCTAACCATGATTGTCTACACTTATTGGTGTAGACATGATATGAGAGATGATTGTATCAGATGGCTAACCATGATTATTTACACTTATTGGTGTAGACATGCCGGTCTCTCTGGCTGAGGGGTTACACCACTTTCTCCGTAATCCCGTTTATCACGCAGAGTTTCGTTGCGGGCGAGAACTGGGAGCGGTTCGTCACCCGCTGGTGACTTGTGGGATAACTGAGCCGGCCGCTCAGAAAGCAATGGCAAACTACTGAGCGTAATCTTGCCAAGAAATCAACAGACAGCTGACAGATGCTGCTGTTGACAGCGATGTCCTATAAAAGGATATGCGAATAAAATTTTTTAAAAAGATGTAGACATGATATGAGACATGATTGTATCAGATGGCTAACCATGATTGTCTACACTTATTGGCGTAGACATGATATGAGAAAAGATTGTATGAGATGGCTAACCATGATTGTCTTCACTTATGGAGTAGAACATGCAGACATAAAATGAGACGTGATTGTATGATATGGCTACCATAATTCTTACACTTATTGGTGTATAACATAATGATGATGGCACACCATTCACATGCGTAACAGTGGATTATCTGCATATTGTAATATATTATAAGGAGCGTCAAATCACAGCCTTAAAAGTGTGACAGAAATTACAATAACCATGACAGTGTCTTGTAACCTGTCAATATTGCTGTGAAAGATGTCAAGTGTATTAAGTAGGTGACATCAAGGTGCAGACGTACACGGTGACGTCATAAGGACAGTTTGAAGATGGCCGCACCACTTTTTACAAGCACCAAAGAGGAGTAGTTCTATTATCCGTCTGTTGTTGTTGTTGTTGTTGTTGTTGTTGTTGTTGTTGTTGTTGTTGTTGTTGTTGTTGTTGTTGTTGTGGGTGTTATTGTTGTTGTTTCATCAGTAAAGGATGAAACCTATAGAAATTCACCGTCGAATGAAGACCCAGTTAGGTGATTCAGACCTGTCATTCCAGCAAATGTATGAGTGGAGAAGGACGTTTTTAAATGTTTCGGTCCGATGAAGAGGTACAATAGGTGGTGCATGAGTGGTTGCACACGCGACCAAGACAATCATTTGGTACAGGAATCCAAGCACGTTCTCGGCGCTGGAGGACTTGCATTGAACGCAGTGGTGACTTCATCGGAAAATGATACATTTGTTCTTTACTTTTTCAGAATATATTCATATAAATTCAAGGGCAGTTGTAAAAAAGTATGCATGCAATGGTTGAAGATAGCGGAAAGTACTACCAACTGGATCATTAGCAAGACGACATAATAAATGGTCATAAGACAAAACTATCCTCCAAAGTTGCACAGGGAGCTGCAGTAGCGTTGTCGCCAGCACGCTGGCCAGCCGGCCCGGAGCACGTGCGGTCGGATCCCCCTGCAGCTGGGGAAATGTTGTATAATTGACAGGAAATCTCGGGTCAATCCATCCCTACAAGGGTATCATTAATTGATTCGGAAAGTAAAGGCTGTCGGTGCTATGTCGACATCACCCATACAGTGTCCAATGGTGTATGCAAATATGGGGTGAGCACCATTTACTCAATACGCCCCGAGGCTAGGAGAAGGGCAAGTTTTTCTACTGAAATAAATGTACAGTTAAAGTACATGGTACTCACATGAGTATCTCAAAATGGGAGATGTATCACAGAAAATAGAACAGAATAGGACAAGCACAAACTATATTTTATAGATGAAGAACTTCGTGTGTAACAAGCCCTCGTTATTGGAAGTTAACACACGAATTGTTCTTTATCAGGGACCCTCGCAGGATGTGCACTTGTTAAAAGTCACAGTTAACTGTTCTTGCCGCTCACGCTCATGCATCACTCGCGCATGTGACAAGAACAGTTAACTCTCTGTGTGTGTGTGTGTGTGTGTGCGTATGTGCCTGCGTGCGTGCTGTGGATCTGTCTCATTTAGCCTCAATTTATTTTTAGCTACATGGACTACAACGTGGATAACTTTTTAAGTCACCGAACCAGTATTGAAATACAATCTTAGTTCTAAAATCATACCGTCACCTCCCCCCCCCCCTTTTTTTTTTACACACGCACGCACGCACGCACGCACGCACGCACACACACACACACACACACACACACACACACACACACACACACACACACACAAGCTTTATCAGGTTCTAAAGTCCAAGATTGATAACTACGAGCGAGGAAATAACAACTGAAATACTAGGAAAATCGACATCAGAAACAATAGACATTGTAGGAAACACGAATTCAGTATTGACATTCCGAATAATGGCACTTCCTGCAGACTAGACTTCTGTGTCTAACAACGGCAGCGGCTAATTGGTCACCCTGATCCATCATCCCCTAAAACTGTAAAAACGCTGGTTCCCTTAGGTCCTCGCAGGAAATTTCACAATTACAAAAATTCGCTAGTGGATATTACAGGCAACAGCAATGCAGCAAGCGCGTGAGCAGGAATAATTAGTTTCTTTGGCTCATTGGACGCTGTAATGATCTCACGTTCGGACGGCACACGGGCAGTGGGCGCAGATCAATAGTCTCTATTTGGCGATCATTACCCGGAAATGTTCACCCTTTTCTCTTCCTTGGTTATGTTACCATACTGCTTTTCCGTCCCTTTAACCCCGGTCAGGCTATGACAGAAGAAGAGTCATGTATCTCATTATGACTGAGTCACACAGTTCAGCACAAGAACTCATCAGCAAGAAGGATTATTTTCGTTAACAGTGTGCATGGCTGTCAGTAATACTTCGTTCTAGACTTAATATGTAAATGTTTGGACAGTGGATATATTGCATATACCCATGTTCATGTCTGAAGGTGTACGAAGAAGAAGAAGGGCGTTAATATATTTTCTCTATGTCTTTGCTTGAACTGACGCCATTCCATATCCAGCAAACCCGTATTGTCTCAAGTCTCCCTCTACAAATGTCTAAGTCGTGCTAACTATCCTATCCGGCTGAGTGGTGTGCACATGTTTGTTGTTATCCCGCTGCACTTTCCCATCACAACAATATATGTTCTGACTGTGTTCCCGGTAGTCTGTTCCCACATTATGGTCGATGTACGCCAATGCACAAATGCAACTAGTGCCTACTTAACTCTTTGTGAACAACGCAGTTGTTATATCGATGTCAAAGTTGTCAAACTCTCGCAGTGGCCTAGAAAAGAAGAAATCAAGCCAGCAGTTAAAATAGTGGGTTCAAGTGTCAAGTGTCGACACAGAAGGAGTTAACACATAGGCAATGAGTATGTTAATGTCACCCTTGCATGCCGGCACGGTGATCTTGTATTAGAATACCCTTCGAGGTCAGTTTCCATATAATGGTATGAAGGTCCGTGTTTCAGAAAGCAATGGCAAGCTACTGAACGTAAACTTGCCCAGTAATAACAAGATATATCCAGCCTGATACAGGTACTATTTACGGACGTTATACCGACCACATCCCCAACACAGAACCGACCGGTCTAATAATATGAGGATAGCACCATATAGCCAATATGCGCGTTAACTGGTAGCATTTCACATACTCTATGACGCATTATGAGTAATGGTGCCCAGTTCCCTTTCTTTTCCAGACAATTCCTAGAAAATATGTACAATTATCTGACACCCATTTTATGAGGTAGGCCAATATTCCCAGTACACGTCCAGCATGTAAAAAGGGTTCCTTTTAGACATGGGTATGTTAGCTAGGCCGGTATCCGTGTCGAAATGGTTACGGACGCGGTTCGTAATCCCGTATACCAGCGTTCGAAACACAGCTGCGCGCGATTTGGCAGCAGACCGCATTGCGTTGGTTTTGCGTTTGTATCAGTGCCTGACGTTTAGAAAGCAATAGAAAACTACTGAACGTAAACTTGCCGAGAGATCACAGAGGCAGAAATGCTGGTGTTGACTGCGATGTCCTGTAAAAAAGGATATGCCAAACCAAAAAAAAAATGTTAGCTAGTGGTTATGGCGATTATTTTCTTTATCTCTGTGTTTCTGTGACATCTGACGGAAGATGTATCAGAGAGATCAAGAAAACATGCGCCATATCAAACGATTCTTTTACACAAATGAGCAACATGAAAATCAGAAATACCACCACAAGTACACACATTCGCTTACTGAATGTTCGTGTGTGGTCTGTTCTTCTGTGTGGGTGTGAATACTGGACAGTGAGCAATGAGATGGCGAAGACACCGGAGGCAGTCAAGATGTGGTTTTTGAGAGCAATGCATGCTACGCCTCGCTCATTGTGTCTCAAGCAATGTCACAGCAAAGTGTGTTTAGTCTGTTATGTCTCAGACAATGTCACAGCACAATGTGTATAGTCTGTTATGTCTCAGAAAATGTCACAGCACAATGTGTATAGTCTGTTATGTCTCAGAAAATGTCACAGCACAATGTGTATAGACTGTTATGTCTCAGAAAATGTCACAGCACAATGTGTATAGACTATTATGTCTCAGAAAATGTCACAGGACAATGTGTATAGTCTGTTATGTCTCAGAAAATGTCACAGCACAATGTGTATAGCCTATTATGTCTCAGAAAATGCCACGGCACAATGTGTATAGACTGTTATGTCTCAGAAAATGTCACAGCACAATGTGTATAGTCTGTTATGTCTCAGAAAATGTCACGGCACAATGTGTATATTCTTTTATGTCTTAGACCACATATGTCAAACTCACGGCCCGCGGGCTACATCAGGCCCGGCGTACAATCATATCAGGCCCGAGAGAACTCAACCGACATATAAATATATTCGGCTCGAGAGAGAATTTTAAGCAAAACATATGTTTTAATGGCCACGATATAAAATGCAAATCAAATTCCCTAATTAGCAGCCTTGCCGAATGCTAGGCTACCTGAGAGCGTTCTCGCTTCGATCAGAATAAGCGAAAATAGAAGTGCTGTATTGAGTGGATGTTTCTCGTTATAGTGACTTAGCAACGTTCAGTTGTTCGTTTTGGATTGACGCATAGGAAATGAAAGTAGTGTAGTGCCCATATATTACATCACCCGCTACGGTTAACCTGATATCAATGAAGCGTCTGTCGGTAGATGCACACGTTAAAAAAAAAAATCAAAGCTAGCCTTTAAAGCGACCAAGAGAAAAACTGATTCTGAAAACTGAGCATTTCAAAGCCGCTTGGAGGCTGAATATATGTTTACTGATATTGGCGGTAAACCTGTGCCTCTAATTTGTGGAGATAATGTGGCTGTGATCAAAGAATATAATCTGAGACGGCACTAGGAGGCTAAACATCAAGACAAGTTAAACAGCCTGAATGCAGAGCAGAAGCTACTGAAGGTGGAAGAATTGAAGAGGCATCTATCATCACAGCAGATGTTTTTCACCAAAACAAAATCCCAAACTGAAGCTACTGTGAAAGCAAGTGCTATTGTGGCGGAGTAGATCGTAAAATCAGGCCGACCATTTACAGAAGGAGAGTTTCTGAAGCGCTGCGTAATGAAAATGTGTGACGTCTTGTGTTCAGACAAAAAGCAGATGTTTGCAAAGGTAAGCTTTAGCAGTGATACGGTTGTTGATCGAGTTTGTGAGATGGCCACAGATGTGAAAACACAGCTGATTGAAAAAGGCAAACACTTTGTTACATTCTCCTTTGCTGTCGATGAAAGTAATGACACGAATGACACTGCACAGCTCGCCATCTTCATCCGTGGAGTGGTTTGAATGTTACAGAAGAAATATTGGACATGAAATCCATGCATCGGAGAACGACAGGAAAAGACATTTTTGACAACGTATGTCAAAGTTTAACCAACATGAACCTGCCTTGGGACAAACTTGTTGGACTGGCAACAGACGGAGTACCGGCGATGTGTGGCGAAACAAGTGGACTAGTTGGAAGGATGAGGTTAAAGATGCAGGAGAATTATACTGGTGAATTTATAGCATATCACTGCATCATACACCAAGGATCGATGTGTGGTAAAGTCCTCAACATGGAAGATGTAAAGAGCACTTAACACAAACCGTCAACTTTATCATAACCAAAGGTTTAAATCATCGCCAATTTCAGTCTTTTTTTTTTTTTTTGCAGGAAATAGAGTCGGCGTTCGGCGACATGCCTTATCATACAGAGGTGCGGTGGCTAAGTCGGGGAAAAGATCTCAGTAGATTTTTTCCAGCTGATCTGGGAAATCTTTCAATTCGTGTACAGTAAAGGAAAATATTCCTAAGATTTTTCTGGATAAAAAGTGGAAATGTGAGTAGGCGTTTCTGTCTGATTTAACCACTCATCTCAACGACTTGAACCTGCAGCTCCAGGGAGGGAATCAGTTTATCACTGATATACATGATGCAGTGAAGGCATTTCAAGTGAAGCTGCGCTTATGGGAGACACAAATGCACCAATGCAACCTGTCTCACTTTTCTTGTTGTCAGGCAATGTTAAACCAAGTCAACACTATGCACACTTTGCTGAAAAACTTAGCTTACTTCGCGCCGAGTTCGCACGGCGTTTTAGTGACCTTGAAGCACAGAAAAGTAATTTCGAGCTATTTCGTAATCCATTTGCCATAGATGTGGAAATTGCACCTGTAAATTTGCAGATAGTGTTAATAGAGCTGCAGTGTAATGGGACACTAAAGGCAAAGTACGACACTGTGGGGCCTGCACAGTTCACTAGCTTCATTCCTAATGAGATGCCCCGGTTTCATCTACATGCGGCTCGAAACTTTAGCATGTTTGGTAGCACATATCTATGTGAGCAGCTGTTTTATGTGATGAAGATTAACAAAACATCACATAGGAGTCGTCTCACTGATGAACACTTGCAGTCCATCTTGAGAATCTCAATGACACAGAACATTACTCCCAACGTAAACGAACTTGTAGTAGCCAAGACAAGATTTCAAACATCGTGCTCTGACAAACTGACATAAGAGTGAAAATGTGTACACCAATGATATTTTATTATTAAAATATTTTCTGTTTTAATTTATATTACTGTTTTTAAAAAGGTTTAATTTTAGGCTTATGGATGTTTATCCTTTTCGGCCCGCAACCTTACGTGTGATTTGAGTTTTTGACCCGCTGAGCGATTGAGTTTGGCACCCCTGTCTTAAACAGTGCCACGGCACAATGAGTCTAACTATTTTATACCTCAGGTAATACCACGGCACAATGAGTCTAACCTGTCTATACCTCAGGTAATACCACGGCACAATGAGTCTAACCTGTCTATACCTCAGGTAATACCACGACACAATGAGTCTAACCATTTTATACCTCAGGGAATGCCACGGCACAATTGCTTTTGCTCGTATATCTTTAGGGCGAAGGGGTTACGGATGCAATTCGTAATCCCGCATTACGCGTTCGAAACATCTGCGAGCGATTTGGCAGCAGTCCGCCTTGCGATGGATTTAATAAAACGGTATGAAAAGCGGTCGTTCAGAAAGCAATGGCAAACTCCTGAACGTAAACTTTCCCATGAACCACAAACAACTAAAAATGCTAGAGTTGACTGCGACGTCCTGTAAAAGAGCATGCAACTAACTAACACATCTCAGACAATATCACAGTACTGTACTTAGTAAACAGGGTTACGGCATGCTGTGCTTGGCTTGTTCCGTCCGGGACAGTGCATTAGAGTTTTAATGGTTGTGTGTTAGAAAGTGCCACAACACACATTGCTTGCCCATTCCGCCTCAGACGGTCTGAAGCAATAATAAATATGTGGGTCAGAAACAGTTATAGTAAACATTACCTGGTACACATATGACTGTTTAGAGTTGATTAAAGTAAAACGTCTTTGCAACCGAAGGTGCAGAGTGGCAATTATAACTAGCACACAGAGATTACTGTAACAATATTCTAGGACAAAAACCACTCATATATACATCAAAAGCAACACTGAAAGATAAGGGTTGCATTAGGTTCATTATTCCACACTTCCCCATATTTAGGTACATTCTGAAGTCAACTTTCCCCATATCTATGCATATTCTGAAATTACCTTTCTCCATATTTATGCACATTCTCAAATGAACTGACCCTATATTTAGCAACATTCTGAAGTCTTTTTATGGCAAGTTCCCAGGACGAGCAATTTACTTTTTGGGAGGGCCAATGTCTTTATCGGCGGTTAAAAACCATGCGCATTTGGAAATGTAATGGAAGCAAACAAAACTAGAAAGGCCCTGATAATGGACAGACTCCCACAAGACATTCCCTGATAGAATAACTGTTTCCACTTACTGTCCTCTTGATACAAACAGTGGGAAAAGTATCAGGGAAATCAATATATGCAAATGACAGTGTTTTTTTTTTTTCCAACCATACAAGCATTGGTAAAAGGAATGGAAGTAGCCAAAACAAACACCTTAGCAGATTTCACATACATTATCGAACATATTCCCCAGTTCACAGGAATTAGGAATAAGTAAAATGACTAATAACATTAAATTAGTATTGAATTTACCCGTTTGTGTAAGACATTTGCGAAATCTTATATATAAACGGCGATCTCCGTCTGTCTGTATGTCCCTATGTCCTTTATGCGCTCGCGAACGGCCCATCCGATTGAGATGAAATTTTCTACACGTCTTCCTTTCATTCAAGCGCAGCCCACTGTCATATTTTTTTAGTGTAAAATCGGCTGCTTACCCAATATTATTTCATTTTTCATTTTTCATTATAATTTCATATATCTCAGGGGACTTAACTCTGTAAACGTTATTTCAAGGGGCATAACTTTTCTGTATAACTTATAGTCATATTGTGGCATGGTTTTTAAAGATTTATAAACTCTGTGTCCATAGTTATGTACCGGCATATGAGTTATAATAAATAATGATACAATCTGTAAGGCATTTTCAAAGTTTTCATAAAAATAATGCATAATGCATAATATTGTAACTCATCTTTTTTTGCTTAAAGAATAAATAAATAATAGTTACCTTATCTCTATCAAGTTTGAAGATTTTATATTTCTTTAAACTGTCGCCAACTCTAAGAAGACATGGAACAACTTCAGCCATTATTAAGTCTACAGGCATATGCGTTATATTCCTCCTCCTCCTCCTCTCCCCTCCTCCACCTCCTACCCTCTTCCTCTTCTCCTCCCCTCCTCCCTCTCCCTCCTCCATCCTCCTCTTCTCTCTTTCTCCTTCCCCTCCCTCCTCCTCCCTCTTCCTCCTCCCAGCTCCTACTCCTCCTTTTTCTTCTTCTTCTGCTGCTGCTGCCGCTGCTCCATTTACCCAAGTTAATTGTTGGGGAAGATGTAAAGATCTTTCAAGTGCTCTTTCTAATGCTTTTTGTAAGTTGGTCTTCGTTTATCTAAGGTTGTTCTAACTGCAACCAATAAATGATTAGACTGACAGACAGACAGACAGACAGACAGACAGACAGACAGACAGACAGACAGACAGACAGACAGACAGACAGACAGACAGACAGACAGACAGACAGACAGACAGACAGACAGACAGACAGACAGACAGACAGACAGACAGTCGGGAACGGGAACTTATATGACTACTCATATGAATTAAATGAGATGCTCCCCACCAAGGACTGGGCGAAGCCGGGCCGGGTCAGACAGACAGACAGACAGACAGACAGACAGACAGACAGACAGACAGACAGACAGACAGACAGACAGACAGACAGACGGTAACGGGAACGGGAACTTATATGACTACTTATATGAATTAAATGAGATGCTCCCCACTAAGGACTGGGCGATGCCGGGCCGGGTCAGACAGACAGAGAGACAGACAGACAGACAGACAGACAGACAGACAGACAGACAGACAGACTGACAGACAGTCGGGAACGGGAGCTTATATGACTACTTATATGAATTAAATGAGATGCTCGCCATAAGGGGCTGGGCGAAGCCGGGCCGGATCAGACAGACAGACAGACATATAGACAGACAGACAGACAGATAGATAGTCGGGAACGGGAGCTTATATGACTACTTATATTAATTAAATGAGATGCTCCACACCAGGAGTTGGGCGATGCCGGGCCGGGTCAGACAGACAGACAGACAGAAAGACAGAGAGACAGACAGACAGACAGACAGACAGACAGACAGACAGACATACAGACAGACATATAGACAGACAGACAGACAGACAGATAGATAGTCGGGAACGGGAACGGGAGCTTATATGACTACTTATATTAATTAAATGAGATGCTCCACACCAGGAGTTGGGCGATGCCGGGCCGGGTCAGACAGACGGACAGACAGAAAGACAGACAGAAAGACAGACAGACAGACAGACAGACAGACAGAGAGACAGACAGACAGACAGACAGACAGACAGACAGACAGACAGACAGACAGACAGACAGACAGTCGGTAACGGGAACGAGAACTTATATGACTACTTATATGAATTAAATGAGATGCTCCCCACCAGGGATTGGGCGAAGCCGGCCGGGTCAGCTAGTAAAATAATAAACGTGAGATCTATTACACCAACGCTTCTCACACTGTTTCTAGTTACAACCACAGTTTATATATTAAATTGTCCGCATCCCCCTTTTATAAGAGTCAAGTAACCCACAATCTTCTATCATGGGTATGAGTCTCTATGTATATGTCTGTGCGTTCGAGTCTGAAGATGTTAACCGAGGACTTTCTAGACATGTAAACTATACTTATTTATCTCATTGTTTTGCTGAAGCCATTATTTGTACGATGCACATGCCAGAGAATAGTCACTGAGCTGTGAAAGTCAAGGAAGTAAATGTGCACCTATACAAATAATTGCAGCTAAAACACCGCGACACACCATCATCTCTCTTTCCACGAAAACACGCATCGACCTGACTCTGGATCGCGACTCACAGGTTGGGAACCACTACTCCAGAGGAAGTTAGTTAAATTAGTTGCACGTCCTTTACAGGACGTAGCAGTCAACCCCAGCATCATCTTTCGGCTCTTTGTGATTCCTGGGCAAGGTTTGCGTTCAGTAGTTTGCCATTGCTTTCTGAAATACCTGTACCCATACCATTTCGTACAAAGCCAACGCAAGGCGGTCTGCTGCCAAATTGCTCGCAGCTGCGTTTCTAACGCGAGTATACGGGATTATGAACTGCATCCGTAACGCCTTCGCCACGGAGCAACCGTTTTATATGATGAGGCTAAATACGAGTACTTTAATTAGATAAATGAAATACATTTTACCCTGAGAAACAAAAGATGTATCTAGATATATTTACGTGAGACACACGAGATCGATCTTGACATAGTTAAGTGAGATAAAAGAGATATATTTTGACATATTTAACAGATGCACAAGATGTATCCTGACATCTCATATTTCGAATTAGCAAGATCATGTAAGCTTGGGCGGTCATCTTTCGCCATCTCACACAATCATCAGAGTCATGGGTCAGAAAGCACTTTACAGACATCAATGAATCCCTTAGAAACACACGTTTATTCTTAGCAAGCAGGTGACTTGCTTTCCACGAAAGAGATGGCAGAGGCAAACAAAAAAAAAAATAACTATGAGACCTTAGACGAGGTCAGATTTTGAATTATATGAATGTGACAGCCTATGATGATTAAGTCATCACTGGTTGCAGGAATGTGATATACAAGTAAATGGGCATATTCGTAAACAAGTGAATCTATACAGCTATCTCGCAACAGTCATAACATCTGATGGGAGATGCCTTGAAGAGATTGATTGATTGATTTAGGAACCGATATCACAGCATTCGGGACATTCCCATAAGCGCTCCGTCCCCATCCTCAGCAGCCAGCGAAGAGTTCCAACACTAATAGTTCCAGTGGCAATCTGATTATATGTCCGTCTCGCCTTTCCTCCGAGCGCCGAGCGTCGGCCAGATCCCCTCGTCACACCTCGCTGTCTCATTCTTACCAGACTATGGTGATCCATCTGCTCCTCCGAGGTGTACACGTGATCCCACAAGGCCGCAAACCACGTCTGCCTTGTCATGCATCAATACTCCACTAAGTTTTGCCGAGCCAGCCAATCTGTCCGCCTGTTCATTCCCCAGCACACCGGCATGCCCAGGAGAAAAGATCTAGGTGATGCTTACTACCCGTGACCTCCGAAGCGAAGCAAGCCACTCTGCACAAAGCTTGCCTGTTCTCACCCTTCTCAGCATGCTTTCTGAGTCAGTTACAATCACAATGTGTGTATGTATCGTGTTTTCTATCCAGCGGAAAGCTGCACTGACCGCCTCCACCTCCATTCTTAAGCTAGATGTAGTGTTATCATACGCCAGGCTCTCCTGAACCAAACGCCGACCATTAGTTGTTGCCAAGAACCCCCAGGCACTTCTCCTACCTCTCAACACTGACCCATCCGTGTAGATAATCAGATCACCCGGGCGAGAATTTTCCTGAATTAGTTGCTGAATATCCACTTCCGTGGCCCCAGCTGGCCACTCCCTGCACTCCCGGCTCAATGTTATTACAACTCTGCACAAGTCTGACTGCCTTGAAGAGATTAGAACAAGAAATGCCATTGCGAACTTAGACTTTGCAAGATGAAAAACATGCTAACCAATAAAAAGATATCAATTGAAACGAGAAAAAGAATGTTGAATTGCTACATAGAACCTGTACTTGTGTATGGATGGGAATCGTGGACAATGAGCAGTCAAGCTGAAAAACATCTAATGGCTGTGGAAATGTGGTTTCTGAGGAAAATGCAAAGAATACCATGGGCAGACAGAAAAACCAATGAACAAGTCCATCAAGAAACAAATAAAGATCGTAAACGGATTAGTCATTAGACGTAGACAGTCAAAATTTGTGGAGCATGTTATGAGAAGAAATGACTTGGAGAACTTTGTGACAACTGGCAAGATCGAAGGGAAGAGACCAAGGGGAAGACCGAGAAGTAAATACCTGGATGGCTTGACCACGTGGCATGGTCGAGACAGGAACACGGAGCTGATCCACGACTCTGGTGATCGAGTGATATGGCAGAACATGACCGCCCACGCTTATCGGTATGGCACATGATGGATGGATGGATGGTTACAGGAATGGTTGGAGAGTTTGGTAATGACTACATACATGCACCGGTAACATAAATTGTATTTACTCGAGCGATTCCCCATAGTACGTGTGTGTGTGTGCGCGCGTGTGTGTGTGCGTGCGTGCGTGCGTGCGTGCGTGTGTGTGTATGTGTGTGTGTGCGTGCGTGCGTGCGTGTGTGTGTGTGTGTAACAAGAGTTTAAAAGGCAACATTATAGAATTCATTGCATTGGGTTTTATCCCATACAGCTCGGCCTCTTTCCACAGGGCGACTTGCCGATAGCTTCGCACAGAGCAGGAACTCTGTAGCTCCAGCGACGACCCTCAGTAGTCTCTGAGAATACTGCACTCCTGAACCCAATGATGTATTCCGGAATCGAATCCCCAACCTTCGGGGCGCGATATATATATATATATATATATATATATATATATATATATATATATATATATATATATATATATATATATATATATATATATATATATATAACTAAATATCGTCGAAGTACACTTATTCCTGCAGCTGTCGTCATTTGGAGGTGACAGGTTCAAATCCCGGTTGATAATTACAGCTTTCAATTGTTATGTTGTCCAGTGCCGTCTCTAGTCTCTAAATCTGATCCCTACTTCTATGAGTGCCACACAATACGTGTGCATGTATTTATAAACTATCTTTCATATAGTTGTGTATAATTTTCTACTTTCTTTAGCCTCTCCCAGACAATCGATGTTCATATTAAACTGCTGTTTCCTTATATTTAAGCCAGCTGGTTGTCAGTCGGTGAAGCATTACACTGACTGAACACTTCAATATTTGTTCCAATCGAGTTGAGTTTAGTTGAGTTGACTGAAAAACCGACATCACTGCGTAGAGGCATTTTCCATTAGCGCACAGTACTCAACAGCCAGCGTAGAGTTCCAATACTAATGGTGCTCGTTGCATTCTAATTGTATGTCCGTCTTGCTTTACCTCCGAGTGACGATTGTCGACCAGATCCTGTGACAACCCTCTGCTGCTGCATTTACAAACACACCAGAGTGTCCTGGAGAAAAATACAGTGAATGCTCTCAACCGGCGACCTCTGAATCGATGTAAGCCATTTTTCACGAAGCATGCCAGTCTTCACATTTGCTAGCATGCTTTGTGAATCAGTTAAAATTACAACATGTGTATACAGTTTGTTCTCCAACTGGTGGAAAGCTGCAGTAACAGCCTCCAGCTCGATTCTCAGACCTGAGGTTGTGGTGTCATATGCCAAGCTCTTCTTTACTAGACATCGAATGAATACCCCCCCCCCCCCCCCCCAAAAAAAAAAAAAAAAAAACGAGATATATATTGTGAGCTTCACTAGAACACGATTACAAGAAACAAAATACACGCTGCAGCTAAAGCCTTCGTCAGCAGAGAACAAACAAACAAAAACAGGCACACAACTACACGAAAAACACTACATGAAAGTACAAAGGTTGCTTATCTAAATCTTGTTTTGGTCGAATGCGCCTTAAGCGCTTACCGTTTGGTGTAACAAAAACGTGTGTTTCTAAGGGATTCATTGATATCTGTGAAGTGCTTTCTGATCCATGACTATGATGATCGTGTGAGATGGCGAAACATGACCGTCAAAGCTTATCGGCCTAGTACATCTGCTAATTCAAAATATGTCAGGATGCATCTTTACTAGACATCGTTTGCTATGAATCCCCAGAAAATTTTTATTTTCCCTCTTTACACAGAGCGATCGGATTAGATACTCACATCGCCAGGACGAGAGACGTCCTGAATTATAAGGGTTGTTCATTTGAAACCCGTTCCAATTGCTTTATTACACAAGCATGAAAGAAACATTAACAGGTGTGGTAGAATTAAACAAAGCATTCATTTTGAATGAATTATGCACCATAGGTTGGTCAGAAGAAGTCACCGTAGGCATTCAGGCAAGCATCCCATTGCTTAGGTAGCGGCGAATGCCGTCCGCAAAAAAGGATTGTGATCGCTCACTGAACCAAGTGTTTACCGCGTTCATTAGTCTGCATCTGTGTGAAATCGTTGCCCCTTGAGAGCTCTTTTTTAGAGGTCCAAACAATTGAAAATCACATGGTGAAAAATCAAGACTATAGGCTGGATGTTGCAGAATTTCCCACTTCTTCCAAGCTAATGCTTCCTACAACGTCTTTGCAATATGCGACCAAGCATTACCGTGACACAAAATCACACCGCGAGAAAGCATGCCGGGTTGTTTATTCTTGATGGCTTTTTGCAGCTTGTCTAATGTTTCCAAGTAGTGGGCAGAGTTGATGTTAACACCAGGTTCTTTAAACTCGGCCAACAATAGCCCTTCATGGCTTTTTAATTCGCATATCCTTTACAGCACATCTCTGTCAACAGCAGCATCTTTCAGCTGTCTGTTGATTTCTTGGCTAGATTACGCTCAGTAGTTTGCCATTGCTTTCTGAGCGACCGGCTCAGTTACCTCGCAAGTCACCATCGGGGGTAGAACCGCTTCTCGCCCGCTACGAGACTCTGCGTGATAAACGGGATTACGGAGAAAGTGGTGTAACCCCTCGACCAGAGAGACCGGCTCTGAACATAATAGTAAATATAATTACGTGGTATAAATTTTCACCAAGTTATAGTATCTACCAGAACCAGTATTATATGCATTATTACCCGAGCAGAAGATAAACAAAATACGTAGTGGGCTCAGACATAGTGTCTGAAGTAGCTTCAACTGCTCAACAGCAGTACTACATTAATTCAGTGGGTACCAGTGGCAACAAGGGTTACGGACGCATTCGAAACACAGCTTCGTTGGGTTTTTATGAAATGGTACTGGTGCAGGTGGTTCAGATAGTGATGACGAACTATTGAACATAAAACTTGCCCAGGAATCACGAACAGCCAAGCAATGTTGGGGTTGACAGCTACGTCAGTAAAGGATATACAGCTAAATTTTAACTAGTGGCAAAGTGGTAAAGTTTCCTGTCTCGCCGTCCGAAGGTTTAAGGTTCCGTTCCGCTCCATCATTCGGTTCCGTACTCAATCATTCGGTTCCGTACTCCATCTTTCGGTTCCGTACTGCTTTATTCGGTTCCGTACTGCATCATTCCGTTCCGTGCTGCATCATTCCGTTCCATACTCCATCATTCGGTTCCGTACTCCATCATTCGTTTCTGTACTGCAACATTACGTTGTTATGAATGTGGAAATGTGGTTTCCGTACTCCATCATTCGGTTCTGTACCCCATCATTCGGTTCCGCACCCTATCATTCGGTTCTGTACTCCATCATTCGGTTCCATGCTCCATCATTCAGTTCCATACTCCATCATTCGGTTCCGTACAATATCATTCGGTTCCATACTCCATCATTCGATTCCATACTCCATCATCCCGTTCCGTACCCCATCATTCGGTTCCTACTCAATCATTCGGTTCCGCACTCCATCATTCGGTTCCGTACTCCATCATTCGGTTCCGTACCCCATCATTCGGTTTCGTACTCCATCATTCGGTCCCGTACTCCATCATTCGGTTCCATACTCCATCATCCCGTTCCGTACCCCATCATTCGGTTCCGTACCCCATCATTCGGTTTCGTACTCCATCATTCGGTTCCGTACTCCATCATTCGGTTCCGTACTCCATCATTCGGTTCCGTACCCCATCATTCGGTTTCGTACTCCATCATTCGGTCCCGTACTCCATCATTCGGTTCCATACTCCATCATCCCGTTCCGTACCCCATCATTCGGTTCCGTACCCCATCATTTGGTTTCGTACTCCATCATTCGGTTCCGTACTCCATCATTCGGTTCCGTACCCCATAATTCCGTTCCATACTCCATCATTCGGTTCCATACTCCATCATTCGATTCCATACTCCATCATCCCGTTCCGTACCCCATCATTCGGTTTCGTACTCCATCATTCGGTTCCGTACCCCATAATTCCGTTCCATACTCCATCATTCGGTTCCATACTCCATCATTCGGTTCCATACTCCATCATTCGATTCCATACTCCATCATCCCGTTCCGTACCCCATCATTCGGTTCCTTACTCCATCATTCGGTTCCGTACTCCATAATTCGGTTCCGTACTCCATCATTCGGTTCCGTACCCCATCATTCGGTTTCGTACTCCATCATTCGGTTCCATACTTCATCATTCGGTTCCATACTCCATCATCCCGTTCCGTACCCCATCATTCGGTTTCCTACTCCATCATTCGGTTCCGTACTCCATCATTCGGTTCCGTACTCCATCATTCGGTTCCGTACTCCATCATTCGGTTCCGTACCCCATCATTCGATTCACGGGTGCTATTTTCTCGGACAATCCAGGGGGTTGTCAGTGGAGCTACGGAGTTCCTGCTTTGTGCGACCTAGCCATGTTGGACAACACTCAACGCAATGAAATCGTCCATCCGGCCTTTTTAACCTCTCTTTACATCTGTAATAGTAAATGGACGTAATATCTTTCGCCTAGTGCTACTATAGCAGCTGTGATAAACACGTGATGTATTTTACTCGTAGATAACTATATCGCAGGCATAACAGTGAAATTATGCTGTGTTTTTGCAAGCTCATAATACAAATTCATATCACTGAACAAATCCTATATGCCATAACATATGCGCCTAATGTTTCATGTTAAGATAAAGTTAGCTCCGAGGCAAATATTGCCATTGTAGTGTGAAGTGTTCAGTCTTCACATATTCGAGGCCACGCAATATGAGGTGAGTTGACATTCTCTTTCCTTCAGAAACGACGCCTGAAAACTATAATCATGTTACTGCCTCCATCAAATGTCAAAAGGTTAAAGCCTCCTGACATTCAACTCCATCTTTATCATTATTTTCGTATCGAAAAGACATGTTTCTGTTTATTTTGTTATCATGATTGTTATCGCTGAGTATTCAATTACGCCCGCTAAATGCTTCATTCTTAATGCTGTGCTGTTAGTTCTTGTTCTGCTTGTTCTTTACATGTTAAATATGAAGTTTATGTGGTACTCAGTGCTTCCCCTGTGGACATTACAGCTAACATCAGCTCTGATCGTTTAATTTAAAAAAGGTCGCTTATAAGACGACAGGGTCGACTTCATTGCACCGGGAATTTTATCTCATATGGCTCAGTCTCTTTCAGCAGCGCGGAAAGCGTCCTAAAAAATCCGTAGCTCCACCGACGACCCTCAGCTGTCTCCGAAAAAATGCACGCGTGAACCGAAGGATGCGGCCCGGAATCGAACCCACAACCTTTGGAGCCCGAGTCTTACGGCTTGACCACTTCGCCACGGAGCTTCCATCAGTTATCTGATCGTCTATATTCTATCCAGAAATGAATGCCTTCATTCACGATCAATTATTTTGAAAACTGTCTGTTGCATCGTTATGAAATTTTTCCTGCTGTATTATATTTACCCACACCCAAGTAATATGTCTTTGATAGGTAAAGCAACTTAAATCATGGAAAGCGGTTACATTTCTTTGATATTTTGTGAAAAACTAGTGATTTCTCGCTAACAAACTTGTTTTACAGTAATGCCTCGCCTGTTCGAATGACGACACAGGGCGTATCCAGATTCGTATGGGAGTGAGTGCAATTTCTACTCTGCAGAGACGGAACATGATTACCCGTTTTGCACGACGAATATAGCTGTGAATGTCTCTGTAGTGGGCGTCCTTCTTAACGGTCAAAATGTTGGTCCTTTTTTCATTGAAGTTTATAGAATGATTCGTATGTACGTGTGTTGTCTCCTCATTTGACAACGTGTTTCTTCTCATGTTTCTTGTTATGCCACAATATGTCAGTTCCCACCGCAATATTACTCTTCGGTTGGTATTCAATGCGTCTAGAGCTTTGTTTTTGTTTTCTTTCAATGCCAGTTTTTTGTCACCGTTGAAGGCTTACGGAATTGAAAATTCATCACTAGGGAATACAAACTGTTGCCATTGACAAGTTGTATTGTTTGTGCCGATGCTGTCATGTTAAGGGCCTGCAATTCTTCTTCTGAATAGTTGGAGCAAAAATATCCCAGTAGATGTGCATGAGGGTTAATGTCTGCGATCTGCCCAGACTTTAATCTGTGTCTCACGATTCCAGTAGGTTGATGACTGCTCTCTGTTGCATAAAATTCAATCCATCCTTTCTCCAATAGTCATCTTCCTCTTTCAACACATGGTCCTCACATTTTTTCCGACTAACTTTTATCAATATTTAATAGTGCGGACTGGGTTAGTATCTTGACGTCAAACAATTTGAAGATAGTATTGTCAGCTGCTACCTGTCCGTTAATTTTAGCCCACACAAGTTCTATAAGGTTAAAATGAGAATGGTACGGCGGAAGTCTCAAGCACCCAACTGATCGATTTGATATTTATTGCTTTTTTGGCGTCTGTTTTACAAGGGACAACAATTCTAGCTTGAAATACGTTTCTGGAAATGGTATGTTTTCCATTCGGAGCCATATCTTTTTTGCTGCCTTTGTGCTCGATGCTGTAGGTATTTTATCTTCTTGGGCAACAACATTTTGATAGCATGCATTGTCCATAATTGGACACGACGGTCTATCTAGGGATGAAAGCACTTCATTCTCGAGCCAATCTCTAAATACATTACCATTCATCTTATTAGTTTTACTATCTTTCACTTGTTTAAGAATATTTTCATTTACATGTATATTACATTGTGGTATTTCTTCCTTCCTAGTGACGACCATAATCTGTGTCTTCTTACAATTCAAATCTAACCCTAGTTGTTCATTGTGTGCAACAACCGCATCTACTAAATTTTGCAGGTCCTGTTCATTGTCTGCAATCAAGACTGTATCATCTGAGTATCTAATGTTATTGATGTATCGTCCCCCAATCTTGATTCCTTCCATATCTTCTATATTTCTGAAAATATGTTCACTGTACAGAGAAAAATTATCTGGAGACATTACACATCCCTGTCTCACAGCCTCTCTTAATAGACTGATATTGATCTACTTCATTATTATTCTTATGACAGCTTGTTGTTGCAATATATGTTTTTTACAAGTCTAAGGTCTTTTCCATCAATTTGTAGATCTTCAAGTATCCTTATCATGTCGACATGTCTCACTTTATCGAAAGCCTTTGTGTAGTCAATAAAGCAGAGGTGTAGATCATTATTTACTTCTATAAAACGTTCAATTAATGTTCTCAGTATGTACACAGCATTTACTGTAAAGAACCTCAATGGCTCGGAACGCTGAAGAAGAAGAAGAAGAAGAAGAAGAAGAAGAAGAAGAAGAAGAAGAAGAAGAAGAAGAAGAAGAAGAAGAAGATCATTACTACTGTATGACTCAGAAACACAAAGAACGACTAAAACGATGCCTAATACACTAAAAGCATTCATTACATGGTACCTACGACAAAAGGACATGGTTGGACAGAATCATCAGTGTAGAGCTCATCGAGAGACCTAAACAAATATCATTGAACCAATGGCTGAAGGAAAGAAGCCGACACTGATTATGACATACATTCAGAAAACATGGGCAATCTATAACTAGACAGGAACTTTGGAATCTGCAGGCCAACAGAAAACATGAGCAATCTATAACTAGACAGGAACTTTGGAATCTGCAGGCCAACAGAAAACATGAGCATTCTATAACTAGACAGGAACTTTGGAATCTGCAGGCCAACAGAAAACATGAGCAATCTATAACTTGAGCATAGCCTACGATGGGTAGCGTTGTGATATTCTGTTGTGATAATTTGGTGTGTCCAGTGTGTGCCGCGTGGTTACACACCCGCTTCACACGCGTGATCCGGGTCTGTTTCCGGATCCGGTCAGGGATATGCACTACTGACGAGCTCAAATGAGGGCGAAACTCGAGTAAAGTGCTTCCATATTGACGTGGATAGGCCTTAGGTTCATACCAGAATACGATCGGCGTTGCCAGTAGTGGGTTGTGCTCAATATTTAAATCTATAACTAGACAGGAACTTTGGAATCTGCAGGCCAACAGAAAACATGAGCAATCTATAACTAGACAGGAACTTTGGAATCTGCAGGCCAACAGAAAACATGAGCAATCTATAACTAGACAGGAACTTTGGAATCTGCAGGCCAACAGAAAGCATGAGCAGTCTATAACTAGAAATGGACTTTGGAATCTGCAGGCCAACAGAAAACATGAGCAATCTATAACTAGACAAGAACTTTGGAATTGCAGGGCAAATGAAATAGAAGAAGACTCTAAAACACAGAGAGAAGCGAATTAGAGACAGAAATGAATAATAGGAAGAGAACATGGACGGAGCTGCATGATATAGCTAGAGGTATGACGGATGGAGGTGAATTGGTTGTCTTTGTCCCAGTGGGAGGTGTAAGGCAAAAGAAGAATGTAGGGAGACATTCTATTACTGAGTGAACATTTCCCGGACTGTGATCATAATGAGGTAGTTGGAGTAATCATGGGTTCAGTTACAGCTGTTGTCAATGAACGATCGACTACAGTGTCGGTGCTGGCGATTCCCTTGGTACATCTAAATACATTTGAGCCCAGAAGATTCTACTGAAGGACCAGATAAGTTGGACGGCATGCAAGAAAGAGCTAATTGCAAAACTATTTGATCTGCCCCGTGTGCCAGACTGTTGTAAATTAGCTGCTAAATTGGCAACAGTCCGTGAGTACCCAGTTTCTTCACTTTCAGGCAATGTGTGAGTAACTCGCACTGACTTCTGGGATTGTGTTGTTATAATGTATGTATTTGTAGAAATAGGAAACAATAGGTAATAACCTAATACAGTGATATATATATATATATATATATATATATATATATATATATATATATATATATATATATATATATATATATATATATATATATATATATATATCTGCTCATTGGTATTACACTATATTCAAGACAATGTTTTCCCATAGTGAACTTGAATAACGAAGATACAAACAATAAATTGCACGATTTATTTCCTGGAATATTTCGTTGCATCGCTTCCGGTACATAATGCAGAAATCACACAACATAAACTAAAGTGATTAGATACATCCTTAATATTGTCGTAATTCTTTAGTGTCGTCCCTGGGGTGAGGGGAATCAACACCCATTTTAACCCCATGTCATAATTCTGGAGAATCCACTAGATTTCCCTCCACAACACCCCGTCAGTCACTGGATTCCTCTTTCTCTCTCTCTCCACTGGACCATGCTCCCTCTCATTCTTCTCCAACACAACATACCACACAACTCTAGCTTCTAAAATTAATAACAAATTAATTTAATGAAGAAAAGTGCATGTATGTGCGAAGTGCAGGTGTAGAATGTATGTCGTATACATTAGTGTCTGCAAAATCAGACCGAACAGCTCAGGAGCAAAGTCTGATCATCCCAGTAATGGCCACACAACATCACCATAGTTCAGTACACAATGACCTCACCAAAAGATGTTTCACTCCGGCCAGGTGTGGACTTCCTCCAGTGGCTCCCTGATAATCCAGATATCTGGTCACCACAAATGAATATAGTCCAATACTGACTCTGAATCTGTCACATACCGTGTAACTAAAAGTCACTACAGTTCTGCGATCTAACCATCCTTGTATCGTGAAATACGGATCACTGTCACTTGAAACAAAAATGTTCATTGGTAATTGTCATGGATTTTCACGATCACAATGTTAATGTTTAAAGTTCCACAGGAATCCACTAACTGAGACAACCCTATGTTAGTTGTTCAACTTCCCTCTATGACTACTAGAGTTCCTGTTACATGTGGTATGGAAAATAACTTCACTCAACTTTGGTGAACCCTATCTCTGAGGATTCATTCCCAGATAATTATCGGTTCCTGCTCAGCAGAGCCATGTTCCTCCAGCCCTTTTGATTATGAGCCCAGTGCAAACGCCGCCGAGTAAAACTTTCTTCAATGAATTAGCCATAATCTTAGTCAATGATTTATCAGCTTGTTCTCTTCGTGAACGGAGTGGAACCTGTTGAAGAGAGAACACACCTGGTGAGAGCAACCCGATACTGACGTTTATTAGGTGAGTGCAGGCCGACGGCCTCACTCAGATATATATATATATATATATATATATATATATATATATATATATATATATATATATATATATATATATATATATATAACAGCGTACTAAACTCTGTCATAGGGCAGAGGAGCTCATCACCTCGGTCTGAGTCATGGTAAAGCAAGGAAAGACCAAAGGCAAAGTGCAGAAACCCAGTAGACACCCCACTGGAAGATCCTAACATTGGACATTGCCCCTATCCCCCAACCATCCTCAATCTCTCTAAACATCCTCCCACTACATTATTCTCAACCAGCTGAGTTAATTGATATCTTACACTAGCTAGTTTAACAACGCGATTGCCTACTGTTGCCGACACTCCAATATTGCATTCTCCTAATGCACATTACTGGGTCTAAATCACTCAATTACCATATATTGAGTCTGGCCTTAAATTGAGACTACTCAACCACACAATGGGTAAATGTCCGCCAATGTAAATTAACACAAGACACTGTAGCCTCTCTTTATAATCCAGCCAGGAACATTACACACACGTCCGTGAAGTTTTCACAACACTTGGTCGACTTCCGAAAAATTGTGTACCCAGCCAGTTTTAATACGGTGCCTAGATGACGTCACTCGCTGTCAACAACAGGTGGCCTTCCTGTCTCCATCTCGGGACTGGTTTCCCGTATTTCAAAAGTCCCTCAGGCCTGTGATCTAGAGAAATTCATTTCTCCGCAACAAAGATCTAGCCCCCCCCCCCCCCCCCCCCCCAGACAATTTGTCTCCAACTTCACAAGAATGGTTGCCGCCCGTAAGCAACTGACGCAACAGTCTTTTTCTCTCGATCGACAACACATCAAAGAATGCAGGCGCTTGTAGACAAAGGCCGCAACAGTGTTTCATTGATCGACCCTTCCAAGAATTCTGTGACACATATACAGTAGATAGAATTGTCTACAGGAGCAAACCTGACACACATACATGTTGTAGACGGACGCGCTGATCCCTGGATCTTACAACTGTAACATCTGAATGACTACGGACAGTCTACGTCTGACTTCTTCTGAAGAGACTCCACTCTTAATTATTACGGAGGGGCCAAGATATTTCAAGCCTGTGACATCTTCAGTTTCTTCAACGTAGATTGTGATATTTTTTGACATGTAGATTTGTCCGTGGACATTATTCCTGTATTTTTTTTTTTTTTTGGTGTAAGTTAAGGAGAGGAATGTCACTGCAGCTCTGTGGCGATGACGTTGTGAACGCGAATCGTAATGCCGCTTACCCGCGTTCGAAACGCAGCGTCAACAGAATTGGCGGCAACCTTGTGACGCTGGTTTTGAAGCGTTGGTATGGGAGCTGGTCGTTCAGAAAGCAATGGCAAACTACTGAACATAAAATCTTGCCAAAATATCAACAATGGCAGTAAAATGCTGGTGTTGACTGCAACGTCCTGTAAGGGATATGCAACTTGAAACAAATACAGATATAATATCACTCTATTGTATTACAAGAGCAATCTTTGCGCCGTTATATGACACGATCTGTCAGTAATCTGCTGTATCACAGGACCTGTCAATATGTCACCAGAAATGTACGCTGTCAGTCAACGCTCTAGAATAATTAATGTCAGCAAGCAGTGTTGTAATACATACAATAGTGCTGTCATTGATTTTATAAACGGTTTTACGTTCTGCAAGAAAAGCAAGAGCATAAAGAAATGTTCAAGGAATGACGCATATTAGCATGTCATAGTTACTGAGACTGGAATATAAAGAAAACAAGCACATATATCAACATTGTAATGACAAGTCGACAATTACTGCTACTGGTACATTGCCGTCTTGACAGATGATAGTTTGTAAAATGGAGTAATACCTCTCCATAGCATATAGCCTGGGCCGAAAGTAGAGACCATATGTTGCTCATGCACTCAGCCTGCCTAGTTTACTTCACATGAAAGGTAACAACACTACGTCTGAAACAAGACAAGTTGCAGAAGCTGTCGGATCAGCAAAGCAATGCTTTAACTGTCCGCCTGTCGAATATTCCATCCTAGACCAGTTGCCGATCAAGGCTTAGGGTCTGGTATGCTCTGCCATTATGTTAAGTCTTTAGGTTGCAGTTGCTCGCACTTAGGTAAGGCTTCTACTTAAGTTGAGAATTACAGAGCGTGGAAAGTCGCAGGAGCAGGTCAAAATGTTCTGGAGATTAGCACATGATCTTAGATATATATAAACAAGAAATTAGAAATGGTCAAAGTGATATTCAGCAATATAAAACAGCTTCGGACTAAGGTAGAAAGTAAAGGCTACAGTGATCACGTATTTCATGTATTCATCATTGTTGTATGATTCAGAAGATAGGAAGTGAATAGTCAGTGGTGGGCATAACTGTTGTTTCTGAAATGTAGTTACAGGTACACATATTAAGAATTTCGTGTAATAATAGACAAAGGAGGGAGGAGGCTGCAACAGAGTAGCGGCTAGACTATTGCCTTCCGTGTCGGTGTCATTAATTCAAAGCCAGCTTTTTAAATGGACCTGGAATTGCAGGTCACCCTGCCTAACATGGGTACAATATAATGTCTCGGGAAATAATGACGGTGGGTGTGATATTCACCAAATCTCTCAAGTGCCGATTCTTCTAAACAAATATGCCCTATACGCCTTATGGTCTGTAATAAGGTCTGTAAAAGGGTCTTTGACTGGCTGGATGCTGCCAGAATATGCACAAGGAAAATGGATCAATTACTTCACAATTATTGATAGATTGTTATCAATATGTTCGTACACGCCGAAGGCGGTTGCCTAGGTTGTGGCATAGACTGTTTATGTGGCACAGTTTGATAAACACGTTCTCTTCATTCTGTTTACATTCACTACCACAATCTGTGTTGTCTGAAACATTTAAAATCGTAGGGCAGGCTAACACCTCAGTAAGAATTTCATGAATATAAAGCGAATATTTCAGTTATGACATCTATCCTGCAGTGTCTGAACAACATGGTACCACTCTGCAACAAGCGGCTCATAATGAATTTCACTACGTATATTTTTAATGACCAAATGTGTGGCCAATCATACACCTCAACAAATGTTCACTAAGTCCAGTACTACGAGGAATTGTGTAATGCGCTCAATGCCTCTAAGCCACAGCAAGTGCTTAAATAGAGAGTGGTTTCTACCACTAACTAGTAGGTCAGCATGGCCGAATGGATAAGAACGCGTATTTTTAAACATCCGGTGTGATGATGCCGAGGTAAGGGTTCAGTCCCTACTTCGGATAGTTGGACTAATATGTTGAACCTATCGTCTTTGACTTGGATACGTAAATTACAAGTACTTCTGAAGAATGAGTGGGTTCGCCTGATGGCGAGGGACACTGTTAAAAGGGAATGCTAATCCGCACGCAAAACTCAGTCCAGTACTAATAGAAATAGTGTGAATGGACTACGCTTGAGTTCAAAGCGAGTGGGCGGAAAAAATTTAAAAAATAAAAATACTAACTAGTGCTACACTGCGTTCTGTCTAATTCTTATTTGTTTGATTGTTTGTTTGTTTGCTTTTATCTGTTCCACAAGTTTTTCATTTGAAGATTTCAGAAAGTGTTTTGCCTATATCACGAGCTCTATCATGCACAGCCTCTGCCCCACGCCATCGCGCATGTATCAGTTTGAAACTAGACTGACCAATCAATTTACTGACATAATTGCAAACATGGAGCCGCTAGGTCCTCATCTTGCAGATGGCGCTCTGCTCCCTCGGGTGTCTGCAGCAGCCCACCATGCATCCAACATCGTGCTTCCAATCTAATACATGATTCTGGTGCGCTGTATTGTTGTTGTAGTCTGTTTGGTTACAAAGTACTTTATTTACTCCCGCTCTGACTTACCCAGAATGTTATTATTCAATGGGACGCTGAGGTGTTTCCAAAGCACCAGGGCTGGGTTCTATACTGGCCAAGACATACTGACACGTCCTAGCCGTGCGTCCTGGGCAACAGGTCCCTTCGGGGGTCCTGGCTAACGTAGTAGGATCGCTGATTCCTCCGAAGTCGGAAAGTATCTGCCTGCACGGCGAGGTACCACCAGTCTGCACACCAATAAGCCAGACATGGGACAACGAATAATCATGCAAACTTCAGGTCTGGTATGACATCACACTGATGTTGGACAACAGGATGTCTTCATCCGACATACAGGACTTTACGCTGGAGTTCATAGCCAGCGAACACAAGCAAGCAAGCAAGCATTTTTCATTCACTCATTTTTATGCAGTGTCCTGTCACCTCTCAATTTATTCTACTCTCTCTCTCTCTCTCTCTCTCTCTCTCTCTCTCTCTCTCTCTGTGTGTGTGTGTGTGTGTGTGTGTGTGTGTGTGTGTGTGCGTGCGTGTGTGTGTGTATGTGTATATATATATATATATATATATCATGCCTCACTCACTCACATGGAATCCAATAGCTCACACATGCTCTGACCAACAGGTTCGCCGCCAGCTCTCCCGACAGAGTGCTAGCTCTGATATGCGAGTGCATTGTTTCATTCAATAGTATATCAAATGCTAACGTTCTCTCAAAAGAAAATAGACAGACAGACAGACAGACAGACAGACAGACAGACAGACAGACAGGCAGGCAGGCAGGCAGGCAGGCAGGCAGGCAGGCAGGCAGGCAGGCAGGCAGACAGACAGACAGACAGACAGACAGACAGACAGACAGACAGACAGATAGATAGATAGATAGATAGATAGATAGATAGATAGATAGATAGATAGATAGATAGATAGATAGATAGATAGATAGATAGATAGATAGAACAATCTGTATTTTCAAAGGGTTAAGAATTGGCAGGCAGGCCCGTCTGACATTCTGCCCTTCTTCTTTCTTTCCTTTCATACATTCTTTCATTCAACATCACTTATGAAGCAAATCTTTGACAACAAAGAACAATAAGCATTAAAACGCATGAAAATGTATCAATAATTCATGACTCACTGAGGCAATGTTTAACATGGGCATTATAAATACCTAAGGAAGGGGTAACGTGCCATACACATGGGAATGTATTTTGGCTAGTTGTCGTTTGAGATAATTTACCCTTATTATTGTCTTTGTTGTTGTTTGTTTTTTTTGTTTTTTTAATGGGAGAATGTAGTATGTACTTAGGTAGTGTTCATACAGGTTGCAAATGTATGTATAATGATTGGTGGTGTCTTTGATTTCTTGTGGAAGATTGTTCCACAAGTGAGCGGCAGAGTATAGTTAGTTAGTTAGTCTTTCCTCTTGAGCCTAAGGCGGCGCACAGGGCAAAAGTCATGGCTCTCCATGTCTGGCGGTTCGCTGCTACCTGTTGTAGGTCCAGGATGTTCACTTGGCCGTTGAATGAGCCTTCTCTGATGATGGTTCTACGCAGGGTCTCTCTTGGTTTTCCCCGTTTTCTTTTCCCTACTGGTGATCCATAAGAGGGCTTGGTTGGGGAGTCTTGTCTTGTCCATTCTGAGTACATGACCGATGTAGTTCCAACGGCGTTTTCTTATAAAATTAGATACAATATCTTGCTTAGTCTCTTGTCTTATTTGCGTATTGGTTCTGAAATCTGTCTAGTGGAGGTTTAGAATTCTTCTAAGACATTTGTTCTCAAAATTGTCAAATTTTTTATCTAAAGCTACTGTTGATTTCCAACTCTCACATCCATACGTTAGCACTGGAATCACACAAGAGTTGAAGATTTTAAGTTTCGTATGTTAGCTGAGTGTCTTTGACTTCCAGATGTTTGACAGTTTATTGAAGGCACCAGATGCCAGTGCAATTCTAGATAATATTTCTGGCGTTGAGTCCCCTGTAGATGTCATTTTGCTTCCTAGTGTGTGAAGCTGTTGACTTTTTCAAGAACATGGTTGTTTAACTTGGTGTCGTCTGAACTGTTGGTAAGATCAATAGTTTTTGTTTTTGCAGTGTTAATTTGGAGACCAATTTGTCCTGAAACATTTTGGAGATGGTTCATTTTCTCTTGGGCATCTGGGTGTGTTGAACTTAAAAGCATTATGTCATCGGCAAAGTCCAGGTCTTCTAGAATTTTGTCAACCCAATGGATACCTCTATTGTGTTCTTTGTGCATTTGCGCATGACCAAATCGATAGCTATTCCAAAGGCCATCGGTGACAAGACACAACCCTGTTTCACTCCCGTTTCCACTGAGAACCAGTCAAAGTTGCCTGATTCTGTTCTCACGCAGCAACGTGTCTCCTTGTAGAAAGATTTTATGATGTTGATATATTTGGTAGGAAAACCATATATGTTATGTAGATTACAAAGTGAAGGACGGTGGATACTGTCGAAGGCTCTTTGAAGTAGTATGCTAAGCGTGTTTTATATAAGTCTGTCCTAGGTTTAGGGACATGGAGAGTACATTTAGTCTTTCGCTATGTCTTGCGTTATATTTAAACAATGGCCAAAGTTAGCTTGAAGCATTTTGAAATAAGATTTTGTGAATTAGTCTACCCTGATTAAATAGTAGGCGTTTGTGGAGTGGCAGTAACCGAAGACGTTTATGTAGGTTAGAATTGTCGGTAAGCTTTTCACCATTAATTAAACGCACTGCGCTTTTCTGGAGTGAATAAAGGCTTTTTGTTATTGATTTAGAGCATTCATTCCAGATTGTGGAGCAATAATCAATATGTGTTTGTATGTGGGATGTATAGATTATCTTTCTTGTGTTTTCGTCAAGAAAATTTTTAATGTTGGCAAGTTGATATACTTATTGAGCTATGAACGGACGGATGGACGGACGGAAAGACGTACGCACGCGCGCGAACACACACACAGACAGACAGACAGACAAACATATAGACAGACAGACAGGCAGGCAGGCAGACAGACAGACAGACCAGACAGACAGACAGAGAGACAGACAGACAGACGGAGGATGTGTGTGTGTGGGTGGGTGGGGAGATGTATGTAGATGGGGGATGTGTGGGTGGGTGATGGGTGGGTGGGTGCATGTATGTGTGCCTGGGGGTGTGTGTGGTTGTGTGGGGGATGTGTGGGTGGATGGGGGATGGGTAGATGGTTGGGGTATGTGTCTCATAACATGGTTAAATGCATTGTTTATGTTTACAATATTCATTTGACAATGTTTTTTCCTACGTGAATATATTATACATTATTGATGAACGAAAGATGAGTGATTGGAATTGCCGAATGTAAGACGAGCCTGCGTGCCCAATTTGGTACCCTTTGAAAATAAAGTACGTTCGTTCGTTCGTTCGTTCTGAATAGATCAATCGGCACTCGGTGGATAATGTAGTCAACGTTTCGTCAGTCGCCTTTCAATCAATCATGTGCCATGCCGGAAAGCGTGGGCGGTCATGACTCGCCATTTCACTCGATCACCAGTGTCGTGGATCAGCTCAGTGTTCCTGTCTCGTCCATGCCATGTGGCCAAGCCATCCAGGTATTTTCCTCTCGGTCTTCCTCTTGGTCTGTTCCCCTCGATCTTGCCAGTTGTCACTAAGTTCTCCAACCCATTTCTTCTCATAACATGTCCAAAAAATTTTGACTGTCTACGTCTAATTTCTCTAATCAGTCTACGATGTTCATTTGTCTCCTGTAGTACTTGATCATTGGTTTTTCTGTCTGTCCATGGTATTCTTTGCATTTTCCTCAGAAACCACATTTCTGCAGCCATCAGATGCTTTTCAGCTTGACTGCTCATTGTCCAAGTTTCACATCCATACAAAAGAACAGGCTCTATGTATCCCCTCAACACTCTTTTTCTCGTTTCAATTGACATCTTTTTATTGGTTAGAATGTTTTTCATCTTGCTAAAGGCTACTTTCGCCATGGCGATTCTTGTTCTAATCTCTTCAAGGCATCTCCCATCAGATGTTATAACTGTTCCAAGATAATTGTACCGATTCACTTGTTGAAGAATATTTCCATTTACTTGTATATTACATTGTGGCACTTCTTCCTTCCTACTGACGACCATAACCTGAGTCTTTTTACAATTTAATTCTAACCCCAGTTGCTCACTGTGTACAACAACCGCATCTACTAATTGTTGCAGGTCCTGCGCATTGTCTGCAATTAATACTGTATCATCTGCATATCTAATGTTATTGATGTTTCGTCCTCCAATGCTGATTCCATTTATATCCTCTACATTTCTGAAAATATTTTCACTGTACAGGGAAAAAAGATCTGGAGACATCACACATCCCTGCCTAACACCTCTCTTAATTGGCTGATACTGTCCCACTTCATTATCAATCCTTATTGCAGCTTGTTGTTTCCAATATATGTTTTTTATAAGTCTAATGTCTTTCCCATCAATTTGTAGATCTGCAAGCATACCCATCATGCTGACATGTCTAACGTTATCAAAAGCCTTTGTATAGTCAATAAAGCAAAGATGTATATCCTTGTTTACTTCTATAGCACGTTCAATAACTGTTCGCAGCATATACACAGCATTTACTGTACCCTTTCATTCTACAAACCCACATTGTTCTTCCCCTATTTCAGGTAGTATCTTCTTCCTCATTCTTTGCATGATAATTCTTAGCAAAATCTTTGTGATATGACTCATTATACTAATTGTTCTATGTTGATCACATTGCAAGGTTCCTGATTTCTTTGGGATTGCAATAAATATAGAGTTACATAATTCAGGAGGTATATCTCCAGTATCATATAATGTGTTCAGCAGTCTGGTGACATGATCTAGTCCAAATTCTTGTAAAGCTTTAATCATTTCTGTTGTGATGTTATCTGCACCGGGGGCCTTGCCAGCTTTCATATGCTTAAGAACATTTCGAACCTCCATCTCCAAAATTGGCGGTCCTTCATTATTAAATCTAATATCATACTGTTCGTCTCTGTTATCATCATAAAGGTGTTTCACATAATCTGTCCATACCAGTCGCCTTTACTTCCCAATATATCTTCTGCTACCTAGTTTAGGCCGGTTTAATCTGGGAGTACCGGTTAATTTTTTTTTAAACATCCGCCACATACAATACATAACAAAATACATAAACACACAGACAGACAGACAGACACACACACACACACACACAGACACACACACACACACATACGCGCGCGAGCACACACACAAACAGTGCGACACACACACACACACACATAGACAGACAGACAGACAGACAGACAGACAGACAGACAGACAGACAGACAGACAGACAGACAGACAGACAGACAGACAGACAGACAGAAGTATGTTTCTTAGTGTGTATGCATGTGTGTGCGCGGGTTCCTCAGTATGCACGAATTCAGGCTAATTGGCGCCATAGAGAATACTGAATATACGGAAAATATAGTTAAGCGTGGAACACACACAATCTTCAAGACACAGACAAACAGTATAGCGGAGGAGGCTGGAAATAGGCATAGAACAATGCCATTAACTATAAATATCCAATAAATAGATAAATCCTTCAACAAATACAGCACTCGCTGGTGATTCAGTCCTGGTGTTTTCAAGTAAAGGAGGGTATTGTAAGGTTGCTGCTTGTGACCGATTGTGGAGTGGGCGAAGTAGGATTACAATTTTCCTGTTCTTTTTCCTGCTGCTTCCTCATCCTTTTCGCCTCCTTACTCTTAATAATCCCCTGTCTCCACTCCCCTTTCTTCTACTGCGTCTCTCTCTCTTTTATTTATAATGATGTGAGCTTTTGATGAAAATGTACACATGTGAATAGTTATACTTCACTGCCCACCTGCAATGTCTGGTATGGGGACTTACATATATAATGCTGTGTATTTTGTGTCGATAGAGCCGCCCTCTCAAAAGCTGTTACCTATATGGTTGTAAGTGTGTACGTTTGCTACATGTGGCTACTTTCAGATCTGTATTACATCCAGTGTTTCCAAGATATTTCAATTGTTTTTATTTTTACTTCTCTTCCAATTAAAACACAATACTGCAGCACAATATTTTGTTCTTGTGGAATAGCCTGTTGATTATCATAGAAAGCTTCTTCTACTTGTCCATATTTAGTGTCATGGGTCGCTTCATAGTTATATTTGTAGGACATTTAAGTACCATTTAAGCCGCATACGATGCAAGCATTATACCTATCCATTGCAGCCCTCCAGAGACCCTTAGCAAGTATGTCCATTGTTCTGGGTCTTTTCGGCTCCATTTTACGATCATCTTGTATGGCAAGCTTTCTTGACGGCCCACAGTGTAAGCGTTTCAGCGTTGACATGAGCCCACCATGGTCCCTGTCACCCGGCAAGTTGGTGAGATCATAGTCTTCTGTCAGCTGCTCAATCGTTTGATGATTTACTTTCTCACATTCCATGTACTTTCAAAGGTTTGTGTTTAATATATGGCATCATGGTTTACTGCAAAGTCCGTGTTGTGGTTCAACTTAAAAGTACAAAGAAACGCACGATGTATGACCAACTTCCCCGCCTCTCTCTCTCAGAGAGAGAGAGAGAGAGAGAGAGAGAGAGAGAGAGAGAGAGAGAGAGAGAGAGAGAGAGAGAGAGAGAGAGAGAGAGAGATACCACATGGTGAGTAATGATATATTTTATCTTTAGGCTCAGCATACTAAAGACATCGGGCTAGACATTTTAACATTCACCCAGCATATGTTGCAGGTTTGAAAGTAACACACTAATGTTATTCTTATTTTAGTTATTGTTCACTGTGGACATCTGATGGGAAATCTTCTGGGACTGCAAAATTTAGTTCAGGTCTTAGTCAGATATGACTGAGCTGTCGTATGACAGCAGACCAGAGGTTCCCAAACCATGGCTTTTAGAAAGTGGCACGGGAGTCCGCGTTGTTTAATATAATATGTTTTAATGATTTTGTTTTAATGCAGTCGGAGCGCCCCATCAGCGTGCGATAATTTACTCTGCTCCTGGTTGTTATGCTTTATATATTATCGAATGCGCCTGTTCAGTTCACAACAAAACGTTATGACGTTCCCATATCCCAGCCCTGTCGACCAATCAGAGTGCGCAAGAAGCCATGTTGTCGTCTGTTACAACTGTTTAGTAGAGTCGGTAGTATTGTGTTGAAATTAGAATTGTTTCAAATAAAAATGTACCGTTAAAACCTATAAACATGAGTGTGGAAAATCTAAAATCAAACAATGGTAAAAAGCGAAAATGTGAGCATGTTGCTTGTCGTGAATTCCACGAAGATTGGACGGAGAAATTTATGTTTATGCCTAGTCGTAGTGGTAAACCAGTTTGCTTAATCGGATTTTGTGTTTCTGTTACAAAAACATTTAATCTGCAACGTCACTTCACGACCACACATTCAGACATACACGCTCAATATCCGATCAATTCGGAGTTAAGAAGAGATTTCATAGAGACAGTTCTCTGACCAGGCAGCAGTCATTTTTCACCAAGGCTAACGAACAGAGCAAGAATGCTGTTGTTGCGTCGTACGAAGTCGCTCTTCTATTGGCTCCAAAAAGAAGCCGTTCACCGATGCAGAAGAAATAATCAAGCCTTCCCATAAAATTGTTGCTAGAATGCTTGGCGAGAAAAAGTGTGAAACAATATTTAATCAGATTCCTTTGTCTAATAATACTATGGCCAGGCGAGTTGAATAATTTAGCCAATGATGATCATCGTCTAGGAGCAGCACATATCAAAAACTGTAAATTTTTCTTTCATTGGCAATGAATGAATCCACTGACATTTCTGACACAGGTCAGGTGGCAGTTTCTGTTCGAGCAATAAACGATAATTTTGAAGTCATTGAAGAATTTTTAGGACTTGAATGAATGCATGCAACTACCAAAAGGGCTGATATGTTTGAAACTCTGAAGTTGTGTGTAGAGAAAAACAAAGTAGAATGGACCAAATTGGACAGTGCATGCACCGACGGATTTGACGGGTAAAAATTACGGATGTCTAGCATTATTTAAGCAGTTTCTTGGCAGCACTATATTATATACCATTGTATTATTCACCAATAAGCTCTGTGTGGAAAGACTTTAAATCTGAAACATGTCATGGATATTGTTCTGAGATGTGTGAACAAAATTCGAAGTAAAGCGCTGAGCAGGCGTGGGTTGAGACAGTTTCTATCAGACCTGAACGAGAAATACGGTGAGCTATCGTTACACTTTAATGTCAGATGGCTATCTAAAGGGAAAGTTCTGTCACGTTTCTGGTCACTGAAAAATAGTGTCTATGTGTTTCTGTGTGGAAAAAAAACAACAATGCATTGCCTACGGAACGGGAATGTCTTCTGAACGATGACTGGCTTAATGACCCGGCATTTTTGGTGGATATCACGTCTCATTTAAACTCTTTAAATGCGTGGATCCAGGGAAAAAGAACAAACTATTCACAAATTTGTGCGATGACATTTCTTCATTTAAAATGAGACTACGACTGTTTATCGGACAGCTGACTGAAGAGACTTTAGAGGCGTTTTCAACTTCTGGTGTAAAAGAAATATGACTTGTTACAGTACAAAGTAAAAGTTGAAAGTCTTCTGGATATCTTTCAGTCGAGGATTTCAAGAGTTTACAATAGAGGAGAATAATGTTGCCCTCTTCATAAATCCGTTCGTATTTCTTATTGCCAAGCTCTGTCAATTACAGCAAAACCTTCAGCATGAAGTAATTGATTTCAAATGCAATTTTGCACTGAGATGTAAATTTCTTATGCTGCTTGCTTCACCTTCAGCTGATCATATGATTTTATTCTGGCAACTATTGCCTGTCCAACAATTTGAACACTTAAGTTCATATGCCCAGTGATACATTTGTCGTTTTGGTTCGATTTACAGATGCGAGCAGTCATTTTTACCTATGACAGTTATTTAAAAAAAACAACAAGCAACTTTCCAGACTCACCGACAGTAACCTAGCTGCGCTTATGACTTTGGATACGACAGATTTGTGCCCAGACATTGATAAACTGACATCTGAACTTAAGTAACTGGTTATTAAGAACAATTACAATTGTAAATTAATTACATTAATAGCGATTTTCGAAACTGATTAAAAATTTATTGTTAAATGAAATTTTGATTGTGAACCAAAAAATGACCGCATTGTAGTACTGACACTGACTTCCTCTAAAGTTGTAGAATTTTGTTGACCGAAGTTAAGAAAGGTAAGAATGATATTGCACGACTTTTATAATTTTATAACGTTGTGGTCCGCTTAACTACCGAAAATAGTTTATATGGCCCTCTGCTTGAAAAGCTTGGGAACCATTGCAGTAGACTGTACTAACTGCTTTCTGTGAGAGCCGAATGTTGAGCGCTGCTCACCAAACTGGACACCACACACAGTGCCAACGGCTTCCGGCGGAAGAGCGCAGCTCAGAGGATATAAGCCTTATCCAGGTTCGAGGAAATGCAACGTAAGACTAAATTACATGGTGGGGCAGACCAGGCCCTAAACCTTAATAAGCAACTGAAAAACACTCCAACATGCGGACAGTTAGAGCATTGCTTTGCTGATCCGGCAGCTATTGCAGCTTGTCTTGATCCAGTCTATCGGTGTTACCTTTCCTCTGTAGTAAACTAGGCAGGTCGAGAGAGGGATCATGCTGCATGGACACCTCATAGTCTCTGCAATTCAGCCCAGGCTTTGTCCTACGGACAGGTATAAATTCATCCCAGGTCTTACGACCATGGGTTAAGGTTATGCCATTTTTAAAGCACAATATTACAAACTATAGTTTGTCAAGATGGCAATGTGCCAGAGATGAAAAGTTAATTCTGGCATATATTTTGGTCATATGCGATGATATCATTGTTTTCACACACTACACACACATACACACAGGCAGGCAGACAGATAGACAAATAAACCCAGATATAATAAATAAATATGCTCGTAAGACATGGAATGAAACAATTTTACACTTGGTAAATTTCTCCCAAAAACAAGAAAAGAAACGAAAATGCTACCGGTCAGAGAGAGAAAACAAAGAACACATGGAAAGGTACACTGACCGATAGTTGTGGAGAGGCAGTGTGGGCGACGCCAGTTGACAGCGTGCATGACCATGAATGAGCTCAAGAGTCATGGACACACGGACACATAAACGAATGAACTCATGAACGCACAGGCATTTACTTACCCGTCTATTCATTCATCCGTCAATCTACCCACACACAAATACATACATAGGCAAGCAAAGCAGACAGACAGACAGACAGACAGACAGACAGACAGGCAGGCAGGCTGGCAGGCAGGCAGGCTGGCAGGCAGGCAGGCAGAGAGACGGTCGAAGTCGGTGCCTATAGTGTTTATGATTTCAATTGTAAGTCTGGCCTCTGACATATACTGCTTTCCCTTTATCTTCTATAAATGTCAGTCAATAACCATGTTATGAATTATGCCACAGTGATGGCCTTGAGATCTGGCCGATATTCTAGATTTGTGTGTTTAGTGAATGTTTTGTTGCATTAGAATCAGACGTAAAAATATAAACTGGAAAAAGAAACATAGAAACAGCGTCCAAACACGGGCATGACCCAGTTAATAACTTAAGAGGAGCAAGCAGTTGGGAATATAAATGTCTAACGTGTCGATACATAGGGGTCTTCTTCAGTGTGACAAACAATATTCAACAACAAAAAGTCACAAACAAGCGTTAAACTGGTAACGTGAAATGAAATTTTTATGTACATGTCATTCTTAATTTTCAGAGAAAAAAAAACATGTCCCCAGAGTCTGTCAGGCACACAGCTGCACAAGTGTCATTTGTAAGTGTCATAGGTCGTCTACAACAGCGGTTCCAAACATTAGAGCAACATGGGGTGCATGCGTGTATTCCACGGGGCAATGAATTTAATGCAGGGGTCAACGTATATTATGGAGTCCTTGAAAACAAATACGAATATATTGCATTGTCATGATTATTACTGGTTTATTAAATGTCTTCTGCTCTCTCAGTCATGAATATAAGTAGCAACCTGTGTCAAAGAAACAACAAGCAACGGGTTATTTTATAACTATTTCAAGGATTGACCCGGTGGTGGACACCATAGTACACGGCTCTAGACACGGATACAGAACAGACAGAGCTAAGATGGAACATAAGAAAATGTTGCATAAAATACAGACATGCGCAAGGTATTCACAGATAAGTTTCCTTAATATTTGATATGTGATCATTTTCTATTGTGCTTCACTTCCAGAATAGCTTTTAGTAGTAAATGTAAGAACTAAGCGACATTTCAGTAGGAAATGTCTACGTCTCTCTCTCTAAGCCTCTCTCGCTCTAAGAGCCTGCCTGTTCAGTGTAGGGTCATCTGGGGTCATCAGTTTATAGGACTCGCAAAGAACAATCGCTGCGATACGGCAAGGGACAAACCATCTCTGCATGTAACATAACCGGCCATACTGTCTTGAAGTAGTAAACGCGCTTGTATTCATCTATCCCACAGGTGTCTCGTTTTGCAAGTCTGTCGGTTTTACCATATACTGTAATATGTCTTTCACTAAGTGTGTGTTTGTAGACGCAGACCTTTGGAGCACCCTGTGTATGCTTCATTGGGTAATAATACTGATGTATGGTATGCAGTAAGAAGCATATTTACCAAAAGAACTGAGGCTCAAGAATTTGTAAGGCGCAGTAGTGTTTTTTTTAAAAGACTGTGATAAGTTTGCATGTACAAGTGCTGTCACAAGCTCTGCCCACAAACGCAATATAAAATACATTTAGCTCTAAACCAATGATGCGACATTTATAAGCATAGGGTTAAGAGTTTGGCACGCCAAATGGTCTACCTGGCATTCTGCTCTTCTTGTCTCTCACCTTTCGCACATTATTACATTCATTATCATAATGTGCCATGCCGATAAGGGTGTGTGATCCTGTTCGCCATCTCATGCGATCACTACACTCGTGGATTAGCTCCGTGTTCTTGTCTCAACCGTACCACGTGGCCAAGCCTTCCATATAATTATTTCTCTGCCTTCCCCTTGTTATTTTCTCCTACATCTGGTCAGTTGTCACCAAGTTCTTCAATTTATTTCTTCTCATAACGTGTCCGAAGTATATTGACTGTCTATGTCTAATGTCTCTAATCAATTTACGGTATTTATGTTTTCTATTTCATTCATACATCACTAAAGCAACAATAATACATGTTGTAACGTATGGGAATATGCAAATATCATAAACTGTTTCTACATACAGAACTAATTAATACTCATTTGTGTAAAGGTAATTGTAATCTTCCAATTAATATCATGCGTGGGTGAAACCTATTTGTGGCTATTTCAGTCACATGATTATTAATCTGAGTCAGTGATGACCCCTAATATAACTTCTCCTTGAGGTTGAACGGGTTATGGGTAATGGTGTAATCGAAGAATTATAGAAAAGTAGGGATGAATAATGTGAAGTATGCTCACCGAACAAACCAGCAGGAGGGGTCCAAGTAACAAGCAGATTTAGAACTACTGACCTAGAGGAAATAACTTGAAAACCACAATCTATGATAATCGCAGTGTAACATGGCAAGGGAGATAAACAGTGAGCGCTATGCATAGCCCGTCCGTATTGATCCAAGCTGGCGGCATGTCAGTGGAACAGACTTAGTATCACTGCGGTTCTGCTGGTGCTTAGTTCCTCTAGTGTGTCATGCTTAACCAGGTCATAGTGGTTCGTGTGTGTCTGTGTGTACGTGTTCTTGTTTCTTCTTTTCGGCTAATTTTCTGCTTCGTACTGTTTTCCCCTCGACGATTTTCAAACTGTGGGAGTTTTCTGGAACAGACAACAACATATCTTGATATGCTAGTAAATATTCTTTATAACTCCACGAGCAAATACGACCGACGTCTAGAATGTAATAGATACAAGTACTCAGCAGACAATCATTTCATGCTCACTGTAAATTTTCATACTCTATTTTATTTCTTTTCCAGTCATACATCCTCTCTCTCTCTCTCTCTGTCTCTGTCTCTGTCTCTGTCTCTCTCTCTCTCTCTCTCTCTCTCTCTCTCTCTCTCTCTCTCTCTCTCTCTCTCTCTCTCTTCCCCCCCCCCCTTTTTTTTTGTTAGTAACAACTAGAAAAAGACTTCAGACTCTAAATTCACACAGATCACTTCCACTTCCCCCTCTGACGTGTCTCCACTTTGCCGTGGTAAAGGGGCTTGCGTGTTCCAATAACTGGACCTGTGCCGACCGTAGTGCAGCTACATGTCGTACAGGTCTGGGCATGGGAACCAGAACAAGAGAGACACATACCTGCTACTACTGCAGGTGGACTATTATTGTTGGAACTCTTCGCTGGCTGCTGAGGATGTGGGAATGCCCCGAATGCTGTGATGTCGATTCCTAAATCAATCAATCAATCAATCAATCAATCAATCACTCTGCAGGTGGACTGGGGACAGGCGGTCAAAGTGCCGAGTCATGCACACAATGCCACATCATTCTTGGTCCAGACACATATTGTACGGCTCTCTGCTGAGGGATATAACTGAACGCCTCTAGCCATTACCCCCGGATGTGAGAGCCGGGCCGATACTCGCCACTGCAGAATGGAGGTGAGATGCTGAGCCTGCTAAGTGCTCATACACTTGTTTGAGGGCTCTCACTCGAGGGATGTATGGGATACCCCCTGATGGGAGGGCCTGGCCGTTACTCGCTTTCTGCTGCATGGAGGTGGGGTGCCGAGCCGGCAGCACATGTAGCCTGCCTCGTGAGAGTTACTAAAAGTGAAGAAGCGTCCCAGTCGCACGCAGTGGTTGCGATGCAACCCTGCGCTGGAGTTCATTGGGTGATCGTGGACAAGGGTTTTAAAACGTCTCATTGACACGAAATGGAACCCTTGGCTAGCGAGTCCATTACTTAGAGGTCCGAAGCGAAAGCTTGCTGAGTTTGCGAAAGAACGTCTCATTGACACGAAATGGATCGCTTGGCTGGCGGATGTCGTCTGCAGACTTACCGTTCCTGGTGTGCGTGGGCAGCGACCAGTGGCGAACGAAATACCCAATGCATTGAAGTGAGGAATTGAAGCAGCCATTCACAAGACGTTGCGATTCCTTGGGTGAGCCAAGTCCCAGAGCGCTATGTATCGGCTATGCAATTATGGAAGCCTCCTTGGATAGCGGGGATTGCCCATGGTCTGCCCCTCGAGGGCTGACCGTGATGTCTTTTTCCTTTCTGGCTTGACCAGCTGAGATGTGGACGACACCACAACAGAGTTTCCCTCGAATCCCCCAGGAGGGCCAACATGAAAAAAAAACAATGCCCACCAAGGTTGGATGTGCTTGCCTGAGGGTGGCAATTGGGACTGGCACAACGCTAAAACGTTCGAGTTAAATGTCTATCGTGCCCGGAACAAGATTTTGTCTTCCGGCCGGAACAGCTCTGACTATCTGGTCTTCCGGCGGGAACAGCACTGACTTACGGGCACAGCGTCCGTCCAGGTCCGAACCGAAAGCTCGCTGAGTGGAAGTTGTCTGCAGACTGACCGTTCCTGGTTTGTGCGAGGAGCGGCCTGTGGCGAACGAAATGTCCAATACATGTAAGTGAGGAACTGAAGCAGCCATATGCAGGAGGTGGCGATTCCTTGGATGAGCCCAGTACCATAGCGCTATGTGTCGGCCCTGCAATTATGGAAGCCTCCTTGGATGGCGGAATATTCCCCGTGGACTCCCCCCCTGCCTTCCCTTGAAGTTGAACCGTGAAGTTTTCGACTTTCTAACTTGACCAGCTGTCGATGTGAACGCCACCACAACAGTGAGAGTCACCCAGGAATCCTAACCTGTTTGAAAAATGCATGCAAAAGTCGGATGTGTTGGCCCAAGGATCAATAACAAAACACACCGCAATTATATCTGGGGGAAAAACACTCCGGATGAACGCAGCAGAAGAAGAAGACTTCAAATTCACATGGATAACATTCCAGTAGAAAGTGTAATTGAGCACATAGTATTAGGCTTCATCATTGATAGAAACAGATCCTTTAATTCCCATGTTCAACAAACAGCGAGAAAAGTCTACCATCCTGGCCAAAATTAAAAATTTCCTTGTTGAAAACGCAAGGAAGATATTCTATACTTCTCAAATACAGATACATTTTGACCACTGCTCTACAATCTGGCACGGTTGTTCCAATTCAATCACCAAGCGACTTTATTCATTCCAGAACAGGCTTTGAGTTTAATTTATAGTATACACGTAACTGATAATCCTAGCTTACATAAACGCCTTCAGTTACTACCACTCTGTAAACGCCTACTTTCCAACAAAGCCAAACTAATTCACTAAATCCCACATCGGAATTCCCCAAATCATCCTAGGCCATTGTTAACATATATTGCAAGACACAGTAAACGACTAAATATATTACACATCTCGAAGCCTAGGATAGACTTATACAAAACAAACATAGCGTACAATCTTCCACAAGAAATCAAAGACATCACAAATCCCTATACATATAATCGCAAATTATTCGAACGTTATCTTATTACAGATTACCTTCCCCCTTAATAATAATAATAATAATAATAATAATAATAATCTCTCTCTCTCTCTCTCTCTCTCTCTATATATATATATATATATATATATATATATATATATATATATATATATATATATATATATATATATATATGTCTGTCTGTATGTATGTTATTTATGCTTTCGCGAACGGTCCATCCGATTGAGATGAAATTTTCTACACGTGTTCTTCCCATTTCCGTGCTGCCAACTGGCATAGTTTGTTAGTTTACAAACAGTTATTTACGTAATAAAATTTAATTTAAAATATAGCGAGGGGACTTAACTTAAGAAAAGGTATGTCAAGGGACATAACTTTTAATAGCATTGCTATATATGTAATTAAAATAATTGTTGCATATTTCTCCACATCTTGGCTGGCTGAATGATTTCTTAGGCTCACCCGTGGCAGGTTGGACCTTTTCTCTGCAGTTATCTACAGGCATATGCGTTATAATATATAATGATAAAATCTTTGAGGCATTTTCAAAGTTTTCATAAAAATAATGCATCTATTTTAAATACGTGAAAATGTTCTAACTCATCTTTTTATTTCTCTTCGACATCTATACAGTCATCCCAGCATGTATTGGGTTTTCGTGATATCTTGGTAAGTTTACGTTCAGTAGTTTCAGATTGCCCTATTTAGTTATTGGGATGAAGATTGTTCTCTTCCAATCTGTTCGCCATATTTCCGGGAACTGGGTACGGGAGCTTATATGACTACTAATATGAATTAAATGAGACGCTCCCTGTCAGGGGGTTGGCGAAGCCGGGTCGGGCTTCTTTTTTGGGAACGGAAACGGGAGCAGGGGCCGAATATGAATTAGATGAGACGCTCCCCGCCAGGGTCTGGGCGAAGCCGGGCCGGGTCGTCTTTTTGGGGGAAAGGGAACGGGAGCAGGGGCCGAATATGAATTAAATGAGATGCTCCCCGCCAGGGACTGGACGAAGCCGGGCCGGGTCAGCTAGTAATAATAATAATCATAATCATAATCATAATCATAATCATAATAATAATCATAATCATAATAAAACCATATTACAACAGACAGTCCCTTTTGGTAGACAGTATGTTCGCCATAATTAACAATAATTGCCACATAATTCATTAATTTTAGTGAGTCGTGTGTCGTGAGTGATATTTGCACTTCTCCCATGCCTTTATAATGCATATCTTTTATATTGATGTTGTTGTCAGTTAGCCTCGAATGATGGGTGGATGAAATAATGTATAAAAGAGTGATAGAAGGGCAGAACGTTAGATGGGCCTGCTTGCCCAATTCTTAACCCATTGAAAATAAAGTTTGTTCGTTCGTCCCCCCCCCCTCTCCCCTCTCTCTGTCTCTAATCTTATCTATCTAATCGTATCTATCTAATCGTATCTTATCTAATCATATCTTATGTAATATAACTTACCTAATTGTGTCTGTCTAATCGTATCTGTTTAGTAGATTCTTATCTTATCGTTTCTCATCTAATCGTATCTATCTAATCGCATCTTATCTAATCACATCTTAAATAATATAACTTATCTAATAGTATAAACAGCATATTCACACCAACTCTTTGCTACCAATCTCAAACCTGGACTTTATCCAAATAACACCTTCGCAAAATCAATACCTGCGATATGAGATGCCTGAGGAGAGCTGCCAACTTAACAATCCGAGACCGAGTAAGAAATGCTATTATCAGCAGACTGTGGGATCAATACTTTGTGCCACATTTATTGAAAGACAGAAGATCAAATGGTTTTGGCCATGTCGTTAGAATGCAGCACCATCAACTACCATCACTGGCCTTACATCAAAGATCATCTGCGACGAGACCACGAGGACGTCCAAGAAGAAAATGGATTGACGACATCAGATACATTGTACAACCACACGGAATGACACTATCCAGTGCCGCCCACCGGGCGCTGGACGCAAATTATTCATCCCCACGAAATGAATTCTGCTTGACGGCAGAAGTGGAAGATGATGATGATGATGATGATGATGATGATGATGATGATGATGATGATGATGATGATGATGATGATGATCTAATCGTATCTTTTCTAATCGTATCTATCTAATCGTATATTATCTAATTGTATCTATCTAATTGTATCTATCTAATCGTATCTTATTTAATCGTATCTATCTAATCGTATCTTATCAAATCGTGTCTCATCTAATCGTATCTATCTAATCGTAGCTCATTTAATCGTATCTTATCTAATCACATTTTATATAATATAACTTATCTAATCGTATCCATCTAATCGTATCTTATCTAATCATATCTTGCATAACTTATCTAATCGCATCTTATCTAAATACTTCTTATATAATATGACTTATCTAATCGTATCTATCTAATCGTATCTTATCTAATCGTATCTTATCTAATCACATTTTATATAATACTAGCAGACCCGGCCCGGCTTTGCCCAGTCCCTGGTGGGGAGCATCTCATTTAATTAATATAAGTAGTCATATAAGCTCCCGTTCCCGTTCCTGACTGTCTGTCTGTCTGTCTGTCTGTCTGTCTGTCTGTCTGACTGTCTGTCTGTCTGTCTGTCTGTCTGACCCTGCCCGGCATCGCCTGGCTCCTGGTGTGGAGCATCTCATTTAATTCATATAAGTAGTCATATAAGCTCCCGTTCCCGTTACCGACTATCTGTCTGTCTGTCTGTCTGTCTGTCTGTCTGTCTGTCTGTCTGTCTGTCTGTCTGTCTGTCTGTCTGTCTGTCTGTCTGTCTGTCTGTCTGTCTGTCTGTCTGTCTGTCTGTCTGAATGTCTATCTGTCTGTCTGTCTGTCTGTCTGACCCTGCCCGGCATCGCCTGGCTCCTGGTGTGGAGCATCTCATTTAATTCATATAAGTAGTCATATAAGCTCCCGTTCCCGTTCCCGACTATCTATCTGTCTGACTATCTGTCTGTCCCTCCCTCCCTCTCTGTCTGTCTGTCTGTCTGTCTGTCTGTCTAATCATTTATTGGTTGTGGTTAGAACAACCTTAGATAAACGGACAAAAAGCATTAGAAAGAGCACTTGAAAGATCTTTACATATTCCCCCAACAATTAACTTGGGTAAATGGAGCGGCGGCAGCAGCAGCAGAAGAAGAAGAAAAAGGAGGAGTAGGAGGAAGGAGGAGGAAGAGGGTGGAGGAGGGAGAAGTAGGGAGGAGGAGTGGGGAAGAGATAGGCAGAGAGAGTAGGAGGAGGGAGGAGGAGGAGTAGGGAGGAATAGGAGGGAGGAGGAGGGATTAGGAGGAAGAGGGGGGAAAGAGGAGAAGGAGGAGGAGGAGGAGGAGGAAGGAGGAGGAGGGAGGAGGAGGAGTAGAGAGGAGGAGGGAGAAGGAGGAGGAGGAGGAAGGAGGAGGAAGAGGGAGGAGGAGGAGGAGGGAGGAGGAAGAGGGAGGAGAAAGAAGGAGAAGGAGAAAGAAGGAGAAGGAGGGAGAAGGAGGAGGAGGGAGGAGGAGAACGCAGGAGGAGGAGGGAGGAGGAGGAGAGAGGAGGAGGAGGGAGAAGGAGGAGAGAGGAGGTAGGAGGGGGAGAAGGAGGAGGAGGAGGAAGAATGATGAGGAGGGAGGAGGAGGAAGAGGGAGGAGGAGGGATGTGGAGGAAGGAGGAGGAGGGAGGAGGTAGAGGGAGGAGGAGGAGGGAGGAAAAGGGAGGAGAGAGGAGGAGGAGATAGGAGGAGGAGATATGAGGAAGAGAGGTGGAGAGAGGAGGAGGAGGGAGGAGAAGGAGTAGGGAGGAATAGGAGGGAGGAGGAGGGAGGAGGAAGGATTAGGAGGAGGAGGGGGGGAAAGAGGAGAAGGAGGAGGAGGGAGGAGGAGGAAGAGGAAGGAGGAGGGAGGAGGAGGAGGGAGAAGGAGGAGGGAGAGGGAGGAGGGGGAGGAGGAGGGAGGAGGAAGAGGGAGGAGGAGGAGGGAGAAGGAGGAGGGAGGAGGAGGAGGGGGAGGAGGAGGAGGAATGATGAGGAGGGAGGAGGAGGAAGAGAGAGGTGGAGGGAGGAGGAGGGAGGAGATAGAGGGAGGGGAGGAAAAGGGAGGAGAGAGGAGAAGGCAAGAGGGAGGAGGAGGAGGAAGAGGGAGGAGGAGGATGGAGGAGGAAGAGGAGGGAGAGGGGGGAGGGCAAGAGGAAGAGGGTAGGAGGAGGGGGGAGAGGAGGAAGAGGGATGTGGAGGAAGGCGGAGGAGGGAGGAGGAGGGATTAGGTAGAGGGAGGAGAAGGAGGGAGGAAAAGGGATGAGGGAGGAGGAGAGAGGAGGAGGAGGGAGGAGGAGGGAGGAGGAGGAAGGGGGAGGAGGAGGAGGAGGAAGAGGGAGGAAGAGGATGGAGGAGGAAGAGGAGGGAAAGGGAGGAGGGGGAGGGGAAAAGGAAGACGGTAGGAATTGGAGGAGGGGAGAGGAGGAGGAGGGGGTAGGAGAAGGGAGGGGGAGGGAGGAGGGGAAGGAGGAAGGAGGAGGGAGGAGGCGGAGGGAGAAGGAGGAAGGAGGAGGAGGGAGAGGGAGGAGGGAGGAGGAAAGAGAATGAGGAGGGGAGGAAGGAAAGGGAGTTGGAGGAGGAGGAGGGAGGAGGAGGACGGTAGAGGGAGGAGGAGGAGGTAGAGGGAGGAGGGGGAGGAAGGAAAGGGAGGAGGAAGAGGAGAAGGGAGGAGGAGGAGGGTGTAGGGAGGAGGAGGAGGTAGTGTGAGGAGGAGGAGGGAGTAGGATGGAGGAGGAAGAGGGAGGAGGAGGGAGGAGGAGGAGGGAGGACGATGAGGGAGAAGGAGGCAGGAGGAGGGAGAGGGAGGAGGAGGGAGGAGGAGGATGGAGGAGGAAGGGAGAGGAAGAGGGAGAAGGAGGAGGGAGAGGGAGGAGGGAGGAGGAGGAGGGGTAGGAGGTAGAGGGAGGAGGAGGGAGGAGGAGAAGAGAGGAGGAGGGAGTTCGCCATTCCGAATTCATACTCGTCTAGGTTCTGTGATTTCGGTCCTTCCATTGATTGTTCTTCCCTTCTAGACGACTGTAGATAGCTTCCTTACACATAAAAAGATGAATTGTTGTTGATATTGCCGTGGCATGGAGGCATATATATCAGCAGCAGAGTTGATCCAGAAAACCAAAGACTGAGATCTATGGAGAACAATGAACGCCTACGCCAGCCGGCACGGCACTTGATAATGATGATGATTGCCGTGAGACGATTCTGTGTAGTCACGTCATTCTCTTCGCTTGTCCTAGCGTTTTGGTTCGGGGATTCTTTCATCATCATCATCATATATTTACGTACGTATTTAGGGAGTTGGAGGAGGGAGGAGGAGGAAGAAGAAACAAAAATATGACAGTTGGCAGCGTTGGATTGAGAGGAAGGGGTGTAGAAAATTTCATCTCAATCGGATGGGCCGTTCGTGAACGCATAAAGGACATACATATCCACACACATTGCCTTTTATATATAACATACCTTAACTAATCGTATCTACCTAATCGTATCTTATCTAATCGTATCTATTTAATCGTATCTATCTAATCCTATCTTATCTAATCGTATCTATCTAATCGTATCTATCTAATTGTATCTTATCTAATCGAATCTATCTAATATTATCTATATAATTGTATATTATATAATCGTATCTATTTAATCGTATCTTATCTAATCACATTTTATATAATATAACTTATCTAATCGTAACTATATAATCGAATCTATCTAATCGAATCTATCTAATCGTATCTATCTAACTATATCTTATTTCATCGTATCTATCTCATCGAATCTATTGAATCGTATTCTATCAATATATTTATAATATTCTATCTATTCATATCTACCTAATCGAATCTTATCTAATCGTATCTTATCTAATCGTATATATCTAATCGTATGGTGAATCTCTTCCGGATTCAAGATGGCGACGGAAGGTCGTGTTGTTTTGTAATCGTTAACTTTTTCGAGTAGGAGATGGATTTATTCATCTCTTGTGTGTAATTTGTGTGCCAGGATGTAAAACCAGGAGTTTCTACTCAAGATTTGCGCCGATGCTACGGAGTTTCGTGCATCGAGCGAAGCAATCCTTGAGTGAATTTTTTGCAGCGTGTCTGATTTCTGTAGTTTTTGGTTTTTCAACATTGCGGAAAAACGTGTGTTCTCCGAGCGGTCGCAGTCAAACTAACGAGGTGACGTGGGCGCCGGGCAGGCCGAAAACGACAAGGTAAGCGTGGTGGTTTAAGGCGTTTTAGACTCAAGTGTCACCGCCTGGGACTCAGGAATATCCCTATCCTGTATTGGAACTGCTCCAGAGTAAAACAACAGGGCTCTATTCTAGAGACCCTGGTTTACAGGAATGACATTGTAGCGCTCCAGGAGATGAGACTGGGCGATCAGCTACTCCGAATTTCCGGCTTCAAATGTTTCTACAACAGACGATATCTGGGAATGGCGATTCTCATTCGCGACAGCATGGTGGCGTCAGAGCTAGACATGTCCAGTTGGGACAGTGATGATATACAAATACAGGCGTTAAGAGTTCAATCCAGTCTACCATTCGTGTTGGTTAATGTTTATACCCGCAACGCAAGTATGGATTCTCAGAAGTGGCAGTGCTTAAGTGACATATTGGGTCACGAGAGAAATGTTATTTTCTGCGGCGATTTCAACGCTAAAGGCAGATCATGGGGAAACATTTCCTCCAACACACAGGGGGAGGAGCTCGAGACTGCACTTGAAACAATTGACGTAGTTTGTGTCAACAGTGGCTGTGTCACCAGGTCAGCAAGCCGTCCAGGCGATGAGGACAGTGCTACTGATCTAGCGCTGGTTTCTCCTTCACTCACTACAGTGTGTAGATAGGGTGTCCTAGGACACCACGGCAGCGACCACCACCCTTGTAGCATATTGGTGGAGAAAGGCAGAACCAGGCAGCACAAACTAACGGTCAAGACTTTCCAGTATGACAGTACAGGGCAAGATATGGTGAGTAAATTAAGAAGTGACAAGCGCAGAAATCTTCGGGGCAGGGAAAGAAGCTGGAAGCAGCCACATTGGTGGAATTTTGAGGTGAAGAAGGCTTGGGTGGATAAGCGTAGTGCTGTGAGGAGATGGCAAAATGCCAAGAAGAACAGAGCTGGCCATCATAGTCCCTGCATGCACTTAGAAAGAGAGATGCACATAAAAGTAAGCTATTTCAAAAAACTGGTCAAGGTGGTTAAAAGCGAAAAATGGGCAGAGGTGTGTCAAAGAGTAAGCACAGACAAGTCACTGAAGTTGTTCTGGCGACTACATAAAAGCATGAGTGGGGTAGTCAAGAATAAGAGCATTTCTGACTTCCAAGGTGCTGACCTCATCTGGCAGAGGACTGACGAGGACAAGGGCAAAGCCCTCTTTGAACGCTATCTAGAGCAGAGCAACCAGACAGACATGGGAGGCCGAAATCTTGCCAAGGAGGTCACCTCAGACAGATACAAGGCCCAGAACACTTCGGATGAAGACACAGTGACAGTGAAAGAAATCAAGGCTGTGCTTCGACGATTAAAAAAAACGCTTCAGGGCCTGATGGCATAAGATACGAAGACATCAATAGGTGTACCGACAACGAGCTAGAGAAACTAGCAGACATGTACAAAAACAAAATAGTGAGTGCTAGCATCAAGGATGAGTGGTTACACAGCTATCTGATTCCCTTGCCGAAGCCTGGCAAAGACCACACAAAAATTCAGGGATATCGAGTTATTACCATGCAGAATACAATAGGCAAGCTGCTGGAGAAGTTAATTGCCAGGAAAATATCAAGCCAGCTAGAGAGGCAAGGTGTTTCCCACCTACCCTGGGTGGGTACCGTCCAAAAAGAGAAACCTGGACCAATGCAGCAGTCTTTGCCCATGATGTCTATGAAGGTTTCTACTCAGGCATTGAATCCTTTGCTGCAGCGATTGATCTTGAGGACGCATACAACAGAGTACCATTGGATTTTTTCATGCTTCAGCTTCTTGAACTCAAAATAAGTCCATTCCTCCTTAGTTGGATCGCTGCAGCCCTCTTCCTACAGGAAAGTAGTTTTTAGATGTGGCAGTTGGACTTCGGAACCAACGACAATATATCCTGGCCTACCACAGGGATCACCATTATCTCCGGTACTGTTCAATGCCTACACAGTGAGAATCACCAGTGAGCAGATCACTGGACCTGGTAGGACATTGTCATATGCCGATGATGTTTTAGTGTATCGTCAGGGTAAGGATAGAGATCAGGTTGCTGTGGAACTACAAACCGAACTCAATCGCATAAGTACTTGGTGTGATGAAGCTGGGGCAATGGTCAACCCAACAAAGGCAACAGTGACTTGGTTCTCGTTGAATAATCATAGTGTCAACACTCCAACACCAACTGTAAAGCTGTGTTCAGAGACGGTGGAAAGAACGCAGGGCAATGAATTACCTGGGGATACGGTTTGATCGAAGCCTTGCTTATAATGAGCACATAGACCAGGTGATAACAAAGGACCAAGCGGGGTTTGGCTGCGATGCGGGTGGTGGCGGCAGCAAACTGTGATCAGCGCCATATATGTCTTCTGTACGAGGGGCTGGTCATGTCTGTTTTTGAGTATGCAATGGCAATCCTTACTCTCAGCCGTAAGCAGATAGAAAGGATGGAAAGGATACAGAATGAAGCTATGCGCATTATTCTTGGATGTACACGAGATACAACATGCAGGGCGATGCGCTACCTTCTGAATTTTCCAACCATTGAAGACAGAATACAAGTTTGCAGAGCACGCGCCTACCTCAGAGTTAACGCAAACACACAACATCCACTGCATAGTGAAATTATGAAGGTGAAGGGCAGCAGGTTAAAAAGAGGACGGTCGTGGATGGGTCAAGCCGAAGACATTCTTCAACAGGTGTGTTCACTTGAGGACTTGGCGAGGAGTGGGTACAAGTGCCAACATATTTATGCACATCCTTTCAGTTTGCATCCAACTTGATAGAAAATGCAGACAAGAAAATCCGGCTGCTGTGCAGGCTGAAGTACAAGCATTGATTTTCGAGAATTCGCTCGACGGTGATGCTGTCATCTACACAGATGGGTCGGTCGTCCGACATGTGAGAAGCTCATGGGCCTTTAAGGCTCGGGCCGGAGGGACAATTTTGAAGGAGGACTCTGGTGTTTTCACTGAAACCACAAGTAGCCTGTCTATGGAAGTCATGGCAGTAAGTAAAGCAATAACATGGCTCAAGACACAAACATTCACTAGGGCATGTTTCCTTAGCGACTCAATGAACATGATCAAGAGGATAGAGGAGGGGTCGATCCGAAGAGAATGGTTGCTGGAGCGGTCTCGGCTGGCAAAGATTAGTTTCATCTTCGTGCCAGGGCATGCGGGAGTACAAGGAAATGAGCGGGCTGACAAGCTCGCAGGTGAGACTACGGTGGAGGGCGGACGCACCATGGATCAGGCTGACACTCTGAATGCTCTACGAGAAGTAAGACTTTTGCGAGAACCAAGTGATGACTGTGAATCTACAACCATGGTCAGACAGCGAGAACAGCAAATTAAAAGAGGGGTGGCCAAACAAGAAAACTACGCAGGAAGTCAAAGAAGATTGATAAACCAACACAGAACTGGTGTCGTTAGCCGCTACACGCTGCGGGATTTGCTGAGGAGGGGATCAGAGCACTTATGGACTGAATGGTTCGATGTGCAATGAGGATGATCTGTCGACTAACTAACTAACTAACTAACTAACTAACTAACTAACTAACTAACTAACTATACTAACTAACTAACTAACTAATTAACTATCTATCTAATCTAATCGTATCTATCTAATCGTATCTTCTATAATCGTATCTTATCTATTATAACTTAACTAATTATATCTTATCTAATAACTTATCTAATTATATCTTATCTAATATTATGTCTAATCGTATCTTATCTATTCGTATGTTATCTAAAAGTGTTTTATCTAATCGTATCTTATCTAATCGAAGCTATCTTATCTAATCTACCTTATTTAAATTATCATATCTATCTAATCGAATACATCTTATCTAACTAATCTAATTTATCTTATCAATGAAATCCAATCTAACTTATCTAACTAATCTAATCTATCTTATCAATCTTATCTATCGTATCTTTCTATCATATCGTATCTATCTATCTTATCGTATCTATCTTTTCTAACTATCTAACCGTATCTAATCTATCTTATAATATCTTATCTATCTTATCTTATCAATCTTATTTATGTAATATATCTTTTCTATCTTTGTTATCTTATCGTATCTATATATCTTATCTAATCTATCTATATTATCGAATCTAATATATCTTATCTAATCTAATCTATCTTATAGATGTATTTATCTTATCTTATCCATTTTATCTTAACTATCTTATCTTATTTGTCTTATCTATCTTATCTTATCTGTCTTATCCACCCATCCATGCAACCATCCATCTATTAATACCTATCATCATTCTTCTTCATCTCCTATTGCACTTTGGGTTTCCCTTTCCATTTCTCTACTGTTATAGTTCATTCGTCTTTTACACTGCACTTTTTTAAAAATATCCGGCTCACGACGCTTCCTGTTTTCCTTCCTTTTCCTTGGTTTGCCTGAGTCATATCTTTCACAATTCGCCTCTCTCTCTCTCTCTCTCTCTCTCTCTCTCTCTCTCTCTCTCTCTCTCTCTCTCTCTCTCTCTCTCTCTCTCTCTCTCTCTCCTTCCATTTCTTACTTTATCTCTCTCTCCTCCCCACTTCTGCAAACTCCCAGACCAATATCGTCACTTCCTGTCCGCCTGGAAATATAAACACATGGATGTTTCTTGGTTCCGATCTGTTCCCTGGACTCGCTTTGTGATCTTTCTCGTTGTGATCTTTCTCGTTCTCTTCCGCTGGTGACGAGCAGGACGGGGTTTCCAGCCACGTGGTGCTCTCACTCTCGCAAATTTGGACCTTGCTCTCGATCATGTCAAGTCTGCTCCAATTTCCAAGGTCTTACTAAGATATATGCCCTAACATATCCGCTGGCGTCTTTTAGGGCAATATTCCGATGACACTGGATTTAAACAGCTTAACTCAGCCTTAATATGTCAATGGTCTGATTGTTGTACTGGACGTAAACACACTCTGTCTACTAGATCAAATATCTGGGTGTGCCTGGCTTATATCGCAGTGACATATTAGTTCCCGCTGACCTTTGTTAGAGTCTACTTCTGTTTGCCCATGAAGGCTTTGTCGGCAAGGCTTTTGTATATAGTCTGGTCACCAGTCAAATACCATAGTCCACGTATGTCGTAAGGACATGTCAGTAAATCTCTTGATACTGGTGCCTTTACGTAGCCAACAGATTACCATGTGATCATTAGCATAAGTGAATAAGTAGCCACATGTGATCATTTGCAATCCTCTAAACTCTACAACAGAAGAGAATAAACACAGAACAGTATAATACAGCGAGATGCCAGTGTGTGACAGGGCATCTTTGGGGAACAAAGACTAGTAACACTGTAACCCACCGTGCATGTCGTAGAGGCGTAATTTGCCGGATCCCTTCAATGAAGAAAACAAGAATAACACACTGTGGGGAAACAACACCCGTTTGTTGCCGGATCACTTCAATGAAGAACAGAATAATAGCACGCTGTGGGGAAACAACACCCGTGTGTTGTCGGATCCCTTCAATGAAGAACAGAATAATAACACACTGCAACCTGTCATCATGTCGTAAGAGGCAATGAAGGAGAGTTAGGGATGGGGCTGGCTTCTCCATTCCGGGCAAAACTTTAATTACAAATTCCCGTAAACAAGTCTAAAGAAAAAATGTAATGTGTTCTAGAGGAAGAGGCAATGAACAAACTATCAGGACTGCTGCGGGATGGGTAACGTGTCATGTGTAACAAAATGACCATGCCTCCCAAATCGACCTAGCTTAAAATGAGGCCAGGAAAGTGTCTGGAATGTAAAAGCGGTGGAAGTGGTCTATATAAATACGCGACTAATAGCATACCCATTACGCCTGTAACAATGACTGGACATAGGAAGTCAGAGGAAAATCCTGCATAGGGTACAAGGACACTGTCTTTGTTTATTCTTCCAGGTGCTAGTTAATCTCTAGAGGAAAAAAAACTGTTATTGCTGTCTATGGTACCTTGCGTTAAAGCTGCCTGACTACTTCACTCCCGCGAACTGTGCAGGCTAGAGTTTCTTTTTGCCACTAACAAAAAAAAAAAAAAAACCAATCTCCCGAATTCGAGATGAACATGTATGACAATGTTTATTTCTCCAAATATAAAATAATTACTTCTTCCCATGAATGACAATGTCCATTTCTTCTAATGCACAAGAATTACGTCTTCCCATGAGTGACAATGTCCATTTCTCACCACTCAACACGTTGATACCCTTAGGAATTGATCATATCTACTGCAGCATACTGGAAATAGCGGGCGCGGTGCAGTATAGGCTGAGGCGTAACGCTAACAACAGCATCGGTCGAACGAGAGCTCCATCTGTACTTGTAGCTCGTCACATGTCAGACAGACTGGTCATCTATATCTCCATGCACTCAGGCCGACACATGTGATGGTCCGAACACTGCACATACCCACAACTGGTGTTTGCTACAGGTCTTTGTCTTAAAGCTGTAACTAGGATGTTTAAACTTAAAGCTGTAACTAGGATGTTTAAACTTAAAGCTGTAACTAGGATGTTTAAACTTAAAGCTGTAACTAGGATGTTTAAACGTAAAGCTATAACTAGGATGTTTAAACTTAAAGCTGTAACAAGGATGTTTAAACTTAAAGCTGTAACTAGGATGTTTAAACTTCAAACTGTAACTAGGATGTTTAAACTTCAAGCTGTAACTAGGATGTTTAAACTTCAAGCTGTGACTAGGATGTTTAAATTTAAAGCTGTAACTAGGATGTTTAAATTTAAAGCTATAACTAGGCTGTTTAAATTTAAAGCTGTAACTAGGATGTTTAAACATAAAGCTGTAACTAGGATGTTTAAATTTAAAGCTGTAACAAGGATGTTTAAACTTAAAGCTGCAACTAGGATGTTTAAATTTAAAGCTGTAACTATGATGTTTAAATTTAAAGCTGTAGCTAGGATGTTTAAACTTAAAGCTGTAACTAGGATGTTTAAACTTAAAGCTATAACTAGGATGTTTAAACTTAAAGCTGTAACTAGGATGTTTAAACTTAAAGCTGTAACTAGGATGTGTAAACTTAAAGCTGTAACTAGGATGTTTAAACTTAAAGCTGTAACCAGGATGTTTAAATTTAAAGCTGTAACTAGGCTGTTTAAACTTAAAGCTGTAAGTAGGCTTTTTAAACTTAAAGCTGTAAATAGTATGTTTAAACTTAAAGCTGTAACTAGGATGTTTAAACTTAAAGCTGTAACTAGAATGTTTAAACTGAAAGCTGTAACTAGGATATTTCAACTCAAAGCTGTACCTAGGATGTTTAAACAAGTATGTGATTCAGTCAGTGACATTAACACTAATGCATGCACACATAACAAACGGATGTTGAGCACCTCCAGGAAATAATATTACCAGAAGCTGAGATCCCCCGATTGACAGCTTAGTATTATAATGAACGTAGATTAAAGGGGTTACTTGAGTTTACAGACCAGAGGGTCAACTTCACTACAAAGGGACTCACCGGATCGGTCTCTCTCCACAGGGCGGACTGTCGGAAGCTTCTCACTAGCTCAATAGCTCCAGCGACGATCCGTAGTAGAAAATTACACTCGTGAACCGAATAAAGGAGCCCAAAATTGAACCAATAACTTCCAGAGACCGAGGCGGGCGAGTTAACCACTTCTCCACGGATCCCCCATCTTTGTATGACACGGGAAGTTAGACGCAACTTTGGTTGTACTAGCGAATTCAATGGATAGTTAGGAGTTACGTAGAAGCCTTGACGAGAGGACGGCGGATCCAGTTCAGCTGCACGCTTACCGGCATGGCACATGATGGATGGATGTAGTTTGGACTCGAGGCATGGGGTGATATACGAATTCCATTGCTGAAATGGCATATTTAGCCAGGCTAAATGACTGACATATTATACAAAAATAAATAGCAGTCTGGCAATCACAGAGGATGGTGGTAGGCCAGGTTTCTTCGAACGCGAGTCAATACTTGTCTATATTTACATGTTAATAATGTAATGGGAGAAGCTGGCATGTAGGAAATAACAATGATCCCGATCCAGATCTATGCCAAGCGTGACATTCCTTCAAAAATCTGCAAATCAGTTTTCATCGCAACACGTTAAACAAAAATAAACAATCAGGAGCAACGGAACTTGAATCACATGAACTATCAGTGTTATAAGCCGCATCACCAAACTAGTCTATCGCAATATCGTGGAGCGGATAGTAAATATTATGCGACTAGGAATTTCAAATAAATTACGAATTGAGTTTATATTACACATTAAGGAAGAACGAATGCAATTTGTTTGTTACTTTATCGATGCTGTAGAAAGTTAAATATGGGACCTTTATTTACATTTTACTGATTGTCCTGTGGCAACAAAACGGTATCAAACTAGGGTATTTAACAAATCGGCTGTAAAGTATATTTACGCCTTTGAATATAAGTGTTACAGAAGAGTATGAGAATTCACTAGACAAAAAAAAAAAACAACAACAACCCAGAAACGAAAAAAAATGTTCTACCAATCAAGAACTCAATGTTTATGATGACTAGGTGATTAAAAACTGCATTCGGGAAATTGGCATGTTTGGACACATGTCCACACTGGGAAATATAACTATCTGGGATGTCTACAGGGGAAGAGGAGAAGAGGAATACCACAAAGTAGATGGGTTGAAGATGTAGAGATCATCTGCACATGCCAGACACAGACGCAGGGCATCTGGCTTATGATAGACAGACATTTACACATGCCATTAACAGATGCAGGGCATCTGGCTTATGATATGGAGATATTTACACATGCCATTAACAGATGCAGGGCATCTGGCTTATGATAGACAGACATTTACACATGCCATTAATAGAGGCATGACATATGGCTTATGATAGACAGACATTTACACATGCCAGACACAGAGGCAGGACACTTGGTTTATAATAGGGAAACATTTACACATGTAATCAATAGAGGCAGGACACCTTGCTTATGATAGACATTTACACATGCTAGCAACAGGGACAGGACATCTGGCTTATGAAAGTGAGGCATTTACACATGCTAACCACAGACGCAGGGCATCTGGCTATGATAGAGAGACATTTACACATGTCAGACACAGGGCATGGCATCTGGCTTATGATAGGGAGACATTTACACATGCCAGACACAGAGGCAGGGCATCTGGCTTATGATAGAGTGACATTTGCACATGCCAGCCACAGAGGCAAGGCATCTGGCTTATGATAGGGAGACATTTACATATGCCAGACATAGGGGTATGGTATCTGGATTATGATAGGGAGACATTTACACATGTCAACAACAGAGGCAGGTTATCTGGCTTATGATAGAGTGACATTTGCACATGCCAGCCACAGAGGCAAGGCATCTGGCTTATGATAGGGAGACATTTACATATGCCAGACATAGGGGTATGGTATCTGGATTATGATAGGGAGACATTTACACATGCCAACATCAGAGGCAGGGCATCTGGCTTATGATACACATTTACACATGCCAGCAACAGAGGAAGAACATTTGACTTATAATATACATTTACAGATACCAGCAACAGAGGCAGGGCATCTGGCGTATGATAGACAGACATGTACACATGCCAGACACTGGGGCAGGACATCTGGCTTATGAATGGCTGTTCTTATGACACAAGTTCTGCATAGGAAACGCCACTGGATTATGATCAGACTAACCAAACGTTGTTGACATAATGAAGCTGTCAAGATATTTCCCATATTGTGCATGAACCCAATGTAGATGGAGAACCTGAGTGGCAGTAGTAACTGGGCACACGTCTGCCAGTACGGTGGTCATGGGTTCGAATCCGCATCGTTGCGGATGTTTAAAATGAACCTGGGCTCCCAGGTCGACCCAGCCAAACATGGGTACAATTAATTATCCTGGGAGGTAAAGACGGCCGCCATGATACTAACTACACCAGCCAACTCAAGCCAATTGGTCTATACAAATATCCGTCTTAAACCATATCCCCAATGAGTCTACAATTTTTAAAAGGGTCTTTTATTTACCTCCTACAATATCTATGGACAAGACCTCGGGGTAGTCACGCTTGTATGGTGAGGGCGGGAATCTACCGTCAGATACGAATTAGAACTTAGTGCATTCCTAAAAATTACAAACGTGTTAGACAAGGATGTGTGTTGTATGGCCTCATCATTGGGATAGCGAAGTTGATAGCAAGCTGCCCAAGTAATGTCGAGAGTACGGATCAGACGCAGGTTCGACGCCTGGGCTCGTCGCTGGTCAAAGCTAGAGAAAGACTGATCACATATACCGCCTGGCTCTCAGGTCTACACAATATGAGGGAAAGAATGACCACCTATACCGCCTGGCTGTCAGGTCTACACAATGTGATGGTGCTATCACAGCACAGACCCATAGCAGGAAATTATTCGGGAATAACACTTATTTTAAAATAAAAACATTCACAGCGAGACAAGACTTAGAAAGCTCGAATGGAGTTAAAGTCAAAGGTCAAATTATAATTACTCTGAAATATTTCAATGACACAGATGCATTAGCACAGTCTAAAAATGATCTGCAACCAGTCTAGACAAGGTGGCGGAGGAGAGCGAGAAAAAAAGGATTATCATTCAACGTTAGAAAAACTGAGTAGCACGCGGATTCCCAAGCAAGCACAAATGTCAATATGCTGTATATGTAGTAAGGGCATAACAATCAAGCAGGTGAGCGGTTTTCAATATCTAGACCACACAGAGGCATCTGATGAAAGATGTGTCACACAGACAGGGAGAAGAATCGACACAACCAACCATTCTTTAATAAAAATGAACAACGTCATGGAAGACATACATATCAAGACAAGTACACACATCTGCGAACTGAACAGTTGGTTGGCCTATTCTTCTGTATGGATGTCAAAGCTGGACATATGAGTAATGAAATGGTGAAGGAACTACAGGCAGTGGATATGTCCTTGTTCTATACCAATGTTCAGAATGTCGATCAAGAAGGAAGCAAACGCTGAGGTACTGAGAGCTGATAGTGTTTCAAGATCACTCATCAAAATTATAAGAAAAGAGGTCGAACAGAGAAATCAGCCTTTTGCGAGGACAATATTAGGCAAGAAAGGCAGAGAAAGACAGAGAAAGATGTTTGTGGAGTCCTTAAACAGACGGGCAACAAATAAACACCTGCAAAACCAGCTTCATCGAAATATCAACTGGCAGATAGATTAGGACCGCCATGATCATGGGTGGCTGCAGACAAAATACCTTCAGTGGGCGTCACATATGTCTCAACAATATCTATTTCTTCATGTAACCTTGACTGATGCAATCTAGCCACCCAAATCAAGTTAGGGCACCGGTTTTTACCCTCTTATACCCACTTTCCTTATGGTAACGATCAATGCATGTGTTCATATTCTCATGTAACCCACCATTGCACATCTCAACCAGTCTTGACTATGTGCGCATCCAATGAGATGGGATGGCTGATAGTCAAATAGAACCTCCCTACAAGATGGCAGTACGTGCAGCAAGCGAGAAAACAGATACTTGAACCGTTCCTTGCAGTGGCACAACTGCTAGACATCCACAGACGTAACCTGGCTCCTGCTGTGCTCTGTTGAAACAACACCCTGCAGCTTAGACTACACACAAGGAGGAGATCCTCAGACAGCATCCCCTGGAATAACGTTCAAGAAAGGTAACACAAACATGAGACTCTACTGAACCCCGGATCAGGACAACGACGCTTGGGGAGATGGTAAGCATACCGCAGAGCGTACAGTTGTCTTAGAACCAATTCCGATCACTTGGAAAGTCAAATTCATACGAAAATAATAAAACTTTAGAAGATGAAGAGCATACCAGATTTTACCCCTTTGATATTAATGTGTAGTTTTATTTTATTTTATTTAAATAAGAATAGATTTGATTACAATGGCACTGAGATGGCACAGGGTGAAGCGGTTGAACACGTGACTTGGGCAAATGTATATACAATATCGCTGTATAATCCACATGTATTACACCCATTCATACACAGATAGCTATTCATAGACACTCATGGATGGACAGACAGGCGGATAAACAGACAGATGGACAACCAGACAGGTGGATAGACAGACAGATGGACGACCAGATAGGTGGCTGAACAATCGGGAGAAAGACGCAATCTGCTGGACAGATAAATATGAAACAAAGTTATGTGCGGCTAGGATCCGGAACAACATCACGTATAATAAATTACATATGCATCTGAACAGCGATAGCCACGGTAAAACTGTGGTTAGCACGTTTGCCAACCCAAACAGTTGCACACAGTGAACAACTGGGGTAAGAATTAAATTGTAAGAAGACACAGATTATGGTCGTCACTAGGAAGACAGAAATACCACAATGTAATATACGGGTAAATTGGCATATTATTAAACAAGAGAATCGGTACAACTATCTCGGAACAGTCATAACCTCTGATTGGAGATACCTTGAAGAAATTAGAACTAGAATCGCTATGGCGAATGTAGCCTTTTAATGGAAAACATACTGACCAATAAAAAGATCTCTATTGCAACGAGAAAAAGAGTGTTGAAGTCTCATCTCATCTCACCTCACAATGTTCCTCTTGTACCTTGTGGTGTCGAGGTGAAATATAAACAGAGGGAGAATGCCGGCTTGTGGGCTTCGTGTATCTATATTCCCATGGACTCTGTTATTCCCTGCATCTATCGTTTACGTGATTGGCCTATTCCTCTGCTTCCATCTGGTTTGTACATCATTGCTTGCTGTGGTATACTGTTATGGCCAAACCATTTGACTTGCTGCCGTCTGATAACATCTATGGTTCCGTCGCCCTGCTACTCAGTGAGTAAGTGGCGCGATACTGTGAGCTGTGCATTTCGTGTGGATTGCTTTTACATCTGTCCGCGGTTGTTTGAAGCGTGAACTGCATGTTCGGAACGATAGCGGCCGGAGGTTACTGAATTGACTGGTTTGCCTTTTCGGTTCAGGAGTGCATTTTTTTTTCTCAGAGACTCCTGGAGGTCGCCGCTGGAGCTACGGAGTTCGTGCTTTGTGTGGCGCTTTTGGCGGGTCGCCCTGCGGAGAAAGACTGGGCCATATTGGCTAAAACACGGGTCAATGAAGTCTTTCTAGTGACTGTTGATTCCATCTACGATGAACTGTTCTTCGTGGAGGACTTTTATGTTGGCATTCTGGCGGCTGCATTATGCACAGCGTACCTGTGGGGGCTGTTGGCTTGCCGAAACTCCTATCTTTTCCAATTTTCACATTGGGCAATGAGGAGCATTTTGTGTGATATTCACTGGCACAGGAACGGAGCATAATGGGGACAATCCGTTGCCGTGAAGTTAGAACCGCGACTAACTAACTAACTAATAAAACCTTGCGCTGCTATAACCCCCACTTTAGTCTTGATTTCTTTATTTCTGATCTTATCTCTTCTTGATACATTGAGTATTCTTCACAGGAATCTCATTTCTGTTGTTGTGATTTTTCCTTTGCTCTTTTTCTGTCATTGTCCAGGTTTGGCATTTGTAGCATAGAGTTGGTAGGCAGATTGGGTTGTAAAGTGCAATCTTAGTATTTATTAATACATGTCTGTTCTTTAGTATTGGTGCCATTTGTTCATAGAGTTGGTTTGCCTTATTACATCTGTTTTAATCTCGTCTTCTGATTTGTCATTTGATGATATTATACTTCCTAGGTATTTGAAACTCTTTACTTGTTTCAGGGTGTGTTCGTTTAGGTGAATTGTTGTTGGTTTTCCTTCTTTAGTTATAGTCATTACCTCTGTTTTATTTGTGCTAATGTTCATGTTATGTTCCCAACACATTCTGCTTAGACTATTCATGTGGTCTTGTAATTCATCTTCTAATTTTGATATTAGTGCTTGGTCATCCTGCAAATAGGTGTTCTCTAATGGTGTAATTTTCAGATGGTTCTTCTTCTGTGTTCTTGTCATGCGGGTGTTCTTGCGGTCTCTGTTTCGCTGGTTTCTTTACATATGCAGGTCTATATAGGTTATGAACAAGAGAGGGCACAGAACAGAACCTTGTCGTACTCCGGATCTTCTGGTAAAGGGTCTGGAGTGTCCTCCAGTTGCTCTCACTATTCATTCACTGTTGTTGTATAAGCTTCTACATAAGCTTTTTAGATGTGTACTCACTCCATATTGTTTAAGGATTTCCCACAGCTTGTTTCTATCTACTCTATCACATGCATTTTCTTGGTCGACAAAGGTTAAGTAGAGTTTTTAATTAAATTAGATTGATTTTTGTATAAGGTGTCTAAGAGCAAAAATACCATATATGCATCCTTTGTTTTTCCTAAATGCAAGTTGTGTTTCGCTTAGCTGGGGTTCTATAGTGGATCGTAATCATTTTTATAGAATGTTACACAATATTTTCCCAGTATGACTCAAAAGGGAAATTCCTCTGTATTGTGTGCAGTCTCTTTTGCTGCCTTTGTTTTTCCAAATTGCGATAATTGTGGCGTTTCCCCAGTCTCGTGGTGTCTGTTGTTCTACCCTAACATGGTTGAATAGTCTATGTAGCCATGCTGTTCCTACTTCTCTTGCTACTTTAATTAGTTCATTTGGTATTTCATCTTGTCCCTGTGATATGTTCAATGGGGCTAATCTGACGACTTCTAAAATTTCTCTCTTTAGTATGTCTGGTTCTAGTTCTTCGGTGGCATATGTGTCGGTTTTTTTAATTCCTGTGACATCTGATAGGATGTTGAGTTGTTCGAAGTACTGTTTCCATCTTAGTATGACGTGTTTTTGTTCACTTATCGGTTCTCCACTTTCGCTGTTAATTATTTCAGTTGGTTCAAAGGGTTCTCCTCTGGTTCTCATTGCCCTTATATTTTTGTAAAAGTTTCTAGTTACCTCCTTGTAATATTTATTTAGGCTTTCTCTTACTCCTCCCAGTCGTTTTGTTTTTCTCTCTTTACTATCATGTTGCACACGTCTTCTCGCTGTTCTATGTTCTATGTAATCACGTTCCTGTTTGCTCTCCAACCACTTTTTATATTGTTCCTTTTTATCCTTTACAGCTTTTTTTTTTACCGCTGCGTCCCATCAATTTGTTATTTTCTTTATCCGTGTTGTGCGTTTTTTTTTCGTGGTTCCACATGTTATTTTTGCTATTTTTGCAATATTTAAAATGCTTGATTTGAACATCTCACATTCTTCTTCCACTGTTTTTCTTTCTATAGGTAATTGTAACAATATTTCAGTTATTTCTTTCTCACAATCTTTCCTCACTGCATCGTCTCTGAGGTTGTTTACGTTTACTGATTCGCATGGCGTGATTTTTCTGGTCTTTGCTTTCTTCTTCTGTTGGTTCTTATTGAGGCAACAACTACTTTGTGGTCTGTGTTTATACTTAAGTTGGGCACAGCCCTAGCATCTAATATATTTCTTTTTCCGTTATATCTTGTTAATATAAAATCAATTTGGCTTTTTATATCTAGATTGTTCCATTTATACCAGGTATATATGTGTGAGTCTTTGTGTTTATATAATGTGGTTGTTATATAGAGGTCGTATTGGCTTCATAGCTCTATCATTCTACTTCCGTTATCATTTCTTTAATTATCTTTAATTTTGTTGGTCTCCAAATGCTCCAAGATGTTTTTCTACGCCCGCTCTTTTATGTCCTAGCTTTGCATTGAAGTCTCCCTGCTATGATGTTATCGTGCTTCTCTATTTTATTTAGCACGTCATGGATGGATTCGTAGAATTCCTAGCATTTTTGCTCATTTTTGTTTGTATTACATGGTGCGTATATTTGTACATATGTTATAATTGTTTGTTCTTTTATTCTCACTGTTATGATTCCTTCTGATACATATTTTATTTCTAGTATTCCTCTTGCTAGCCGTGGTTCAATGACTATTCCCACACCGTGTCTCACCCTTTGTTGGTGTTCCTCTCCAGAGTAGACAAACGTGTAACTGGTGGATCTCCTTGCATCCGTCGCCCTTTATTCTGGTGTCCGCTATTCCCACCAGTCCAATTTACCTCTCTTCCATTGTTTCTATAAGTTAGTCTTCTTTACTATTACAACCGCAGACTTTCATCGTGCCTATTTTTTGAATCGCTGATCTATCTCGTAGTCCATTAACATTGCCAGGTCTAAATGCAGTTGGGTCAGTCCGTTTATACTTCTTAGTTTTTATACTAGCAGTATGAAGATCCCCTGTCTGCTTGCTAGGCCAGTCGCAGGTCTAGGACAAAAATGTGACCATAGGGAGTCCGTCCTCCCATAGCGAGCCATATCCCCCATTAGATCATGACCTCGCGGTCTACACCACATGGAGGTGTGGTTGACTTGTGTAGTCTGCGGGTCATGGGCAGGCTACTAATTTTCACTTTTCGACTCTCCTGGGAGAGGCTAACCGATCCTAACCCTGCTGGCTGCAGGGCCAGGCGCAGTCCACACCTTGTAGAGTGTTGAAGTGCTAGATACTGTACTTTCGTATGGATGTGAAACTTGGATAATGAGTAGACAATCCGGAAAACATCTTATGGCAGTGCAAATGCGGTTTCATAGGAAAATGCACATAATACCAAGGACAGATAGAAAAACTAATGATCTAGTCCCTACAAGAAGTAAATGAGAACCGTAAACTGAATGGAGAAATTAGACGTAGACAGTGTATAGTTTTGGACACATTACAAGAATAAATAAATTGGAAAACTTCTTGACATCTGGCAAGATTGAGGGGAAAAGAACATCGGAAATACAGGAAAGTAAATACCTGGATGGTTTGGCCACGTTACATGGTCGAGACAAGAATACGGAGCTGATCCACGACTCTGGTGATCGTGCAAGATGGCGAATCATGACCGCCCACGCTAATCAGCATGGCACAAGATGATGATGGTATGTTTCCGATGCCCATAAGGAAAGCAAAGAACAGTAACATTTCACCCTGCCATGCATTTGTATGCGGTGGGATAGGACTGTTTACGTGGGACTAGATGTTTCTTCGAGTAGGAATGACTTTAGGTGCAAAAGTCCAACCTGCCATGGTTGAGCCTAAGAAATCATTCAGCCAGCCAAGATGTGAAGAGATTATTCTAGAAGAGTTCATAAATAAACACACATGTGTTTGACGCTCACAGAAGTAGATGAATGAAGTAGAGACTAGAGGACGCACAATACAGCATAACAACTGTAAAGTTATAGATACACCTTTTCAAAGGTGTCTTCATTTTAGGGGTGTCTAATTGGTCATTCGTCGAAGTACACTTGTTCCTGCAGTAAGGCGCCGTCGTCATTTGAAGGTGACAGGTTCGAATCCCAGTCGGTAACTATAGCTTTCAACTTGTATGTTGACTAGTCTGTCCTCTGGTCCTCTACTTTCTTAGTGTGTATTTATGAACTGTCTTAGTGGCCTCAAAGGGTTTGCTAATTGATATTCCAGAAGAGGTACGATGCAATGAGAAAAGGTGGCAAGAAGTTTGAATCGCCGAGTTAATTCCTTTCACCTAGGAAAATCTACACAACTGACACCTATAGTGCTAGAACTATTATTAGTTGGGAAAGACAGCGCATTTAGTAGGATAAATGATATAATAAGACAAACATTTTGAGGATATGCGAACAAGATGGCATAGGCAAACAGCTTCTCAACACAGGTGAAACAGCGCTGCTCCCATACCGAATAGAGGACAGCTCTGCCACAATGAAGGTGTGCACCTACCTAATGTTACCTAAAGAGACAGAGAAAGCATTGATGGAGTGAGAAGTAGCGAGTTTTATAATAACATCAACAACATTTAGAACCACAAACAAGTAAATGTGAATATGATCAAGGATAACGCACTAACAAAAACTAAAGATGAATCTGTTAAGGTGTAATTTGACACAAAACATCAAAGTAGGTAATCAAATAAATGACAACATCAAAATGTTGATTTGTGACCCCAAAGTCATGATATGATCGGGTAACATATGTTATGACGAGATCATGGGGGGAAACACGCTAAATTGAGGTCACGAACGAAAGTGGAGAATTATTAGCCAATGTTTGCACAGTGAATCAATATGTCACATGCAGAGATGTTTTCCCACATAAAAGTACACGTTATGAGGAGAAATAAAGCGACAACCGGCAAGCTTGATTTCTTTTTTTTTTTTGGGGGGGGGGGGGGGGGGGGAAGGGGGGGGGAGAAGAGAGAGAGAGAGAGAGAGAGAGAGAGAGAGAGAGAGAGAGAGAGAGAGAGAGAGAGAGAGAGAGAGAAGGGGGAGCAAGAGAAGACAGAAAGAAACACATTGCTGGCTTAACGACATGGTTTAATCCGGACAGTATAGTATGGTGATCGTGTGAGGTGATAAAAACTGACATAACTGGCAAAGATTTTCGGCATAGGACATAATGATAATTATATTAAATTGTATACATCTGGAATACATCTATGTGTATTTCTCTCACATAATATAGTACTTCGTTTTGCCTCGTGTGACGTGTTCTTAACAGACACTATGAGTGAATTAATCAGATGTGTGTGTGTATGTGTGTATGTGTGTGTGTGTGCGCGCGCGGGCATTGTCTGTTATTGGACTGCATTTAATCAGATTTTGTATGTGTGCATTATGTTGTTAGATTGCATGTTATCAGATTTGTATGTGTATATTATCTCTTATCGGTGTGTGAATTATCTGTCATCGGATTATATGTAATCAGATTTATATATGTTTATTATCTGTCATCAAATTACAATTATCTTTAACTTATGCATTGACAATATTAAAGTCGGGCGTAGGAAAATATTTCAGAATTTGGTATGATGAAAATTTCTATGAAAACGAAAACAATAAAAATAATAACGCACAACGGAATTAATTTAATACTAATGGGAATAATCTGAACCAAGATAAGAACGCGTAATAAAATGATGGAATACAAGAAAACCGACAGGTCTAGTTAACATCGTGTATCATATCATGAAACATCATTAGGTGTAATACAAGCCATAGAAAAAAGCGGATTATTTAATAATTACAAAGAGATCACCTAACAGGTGCGTATTAAGCAGCAAACAGACATAGCTAACATTCAATATGGCTGCAGAAGCTTTCTACAGGGAACTATCACAGACTATGATTGATTGATTGATTTAGGAACCGACGTCACATCATTCGGGGCATTCCCGTAAGTGCTCCGTCTCCATCCACAGCAGCCAGCGAAGAGTTCCAACACTAACAGTACCAGTAGCAATCTGATTATATGTCCGTCTCACCTTTCCTCTGAGCGTCGATCGTCGGCCAGATCCCTCGTCACCCCTCGCTGCCGCATTCTTGCCAGACCATGGTGATCCATTCGCTCCTCCGAGGTATACACGTGCTCCCACAAGGCCGCAACCAAGTCTGCCTTATCATGCATCAATACTCCACCAAGTTTTACAGAGCCAGCCAATCTGTCCGCCTGTTCATTCCCCAGCACACCAGCATGCCCAGGAGAAAAGATCCAGACGATGCTTGTCACCCGTGACTTCCGAAGCGAAGCAAGCCACTCTGCACGAAGCTTGCCTGTCCTCACCCTACTCAGCATGCTTTCTGAGTCAGTTACAATCACGATGTGTGTGTGTGTATCGTATTCTCCATCCAGCGGAAAGCTGCACTGACTGCCTCCACCTCCATTCTTAAGCTAGATGTTGTGGTATCATATGCCAGGCTCTCCTGCACCAAACGTCGACCATTAGCTTTTGCTAAGAACCCCCAGGCGCTTCTCCTGCCTCTCAACACCGAACCATCTGTGTATATAATCACATCACCCGGGCGAGCATTATACTGTATTAGTTGCTGGATTTCCACATCCGTGGCCCCTGCTGGCCATTCCCTGCACTCCTGGCTCAATGTGATTATAACTCTGCACAAGTCTGACTGCTCCGCTGGCACTCTGACCCACTCCTCTCCTCGCCTAATGTTCTCCAAGATGCACACCTGTCTGATCGTATCCTCCGCCTGAGCCATCCATGATTTCCCTCTTATCAGTCGCTGACCCTTAACTGCGTCCAGCGCCTCATGCAACGGGTGATCTGTGTCAGCAACTACTCTGAGGTATGCCTTCGCCTGCATCACCTTGAGCCTACCAGCAACAGTCGGCAAACCAAGGATGTAACGCATACACACTACTGGGGTGTCTCTGGTGCATCCCAGAATGACCCGCATAGCTTCGTTCTATGTGCGCTCTAATTTCACAAACTGACTCTTTGAGACAGTGAGCAGTCCCAGTCCATAATCAGTCACTGAGAGGATCAAGTGCTGGTATAGTGTGAAAAGCATGCTCTGCTCTGTGTCCATTGCAGCCATAGTTTTAAGTGCATTGAGTCCCTTTTGAGATCTTGTCACAACCGTCTCCACATGGTCCTTGAAGGACAGGCTCCTGTCAAATGTGATTCCCAGATACTTCAGTTTGTTCTCTCTGTTGACGCTTCAACCATGTATCGTGAGGCTTGGGACATCAGTTCTCACAATCCTGTTGTCCATAGAGCACCACAAAACAGCTGCCTTTTCCGGGTGGATGACAGCACTCATTTCAGTGCAACAGTCAATCACTTTGTCTACTGTCGCCTGAAGCTCCTGGGCTGTTTGCTCCCTATCTCTCCCCTGCCTATATGCAAGAATATCATCTGCAAATGTTAGTATCCTTCCAACCCTTGGTGCTTCCAGGTTTGCAATCTTGCTTGTATGCACGATAAAGAGCACCGGTGAGATTGCGGATCCCTGTGGTAGTCCCGGGGTTAAAATATGTGGCTCTGAGGTCCATGCACCCAGACGGAGAGCAACCCGACGAGAGTGCAGGTCGGCCGCTATCCTGTTCACCAACCAGGGAATGACCCCTTCTCTATCAGTGCGGTCATCAAAATATCATATCGAACTCTACTGTACGCATCCTCAAGATCAAGAGCTACCGCCATAAGTTTCCTATCTACTCTGGAACCCCTCATAAACGTCAAAGGCAAAAGTGGCTGCATTTGACCAGGTATCATTTCCTGGCCTGTAGCTCCCCAGGCCTCTTGGAAGAATCTTCCCCCTTTCCAAAATCTCTTGCAGCTTGACAGCGACTATCTTCTCTAAAACCTTCCTAAATGTATTTTGAAGGGTGATGATCCTAAAGCCGCTAAGCTTTGAATGATCATAGAATAGTTTTGGGAGAGGGATGAGATAGCTATGTACCCAATCCATCGGTACTGATGTTGTCCTAATGCTCTGGTTAAAGCAGTCGGTCATCTCCTTCAGGTTTACATCGCTCAAAGCATTCATGTGGCCATACCTGACCATATCAGGTCCTGGTGCCGTGTCATTTGCCTTTTTCAAAATATGTTTAACATCTTCAATCCGTATGATTTCTTCATAATGCATATTCTTTATGGTGCCAGATAATCCCTAACTGCATCCCTGGTGTCCGCATCATCATGATTGGTCTGCTCTGAAAATCTCTGGAGAAACACCTCCCCTTTCTCTTTGTCTGTTGTCACGCGCACACCATCATCTCTTTAAATTGTTCCCACTGTCATAGGCCGATCATTTCTTTGCATTTGTCTGTGGAGTTTCCAGAATTTTCGCAGTGTTTTATCACCTCCAATCTCCTTCATGAAACATTCCCATTTTGCCTGTTTGGTCTCTGCAGCAAAGCGATTGAAAACCTCCACCTTGTCTTTCTTGTCATTTTCCGCTGTGTCCACTTTCTCTCGTGAGCTTCGAGGTGTCTGTCGCACTTTCTATAGCTGCTTCACTGCAGCTCTCTTTGCTTTCCAAGCATGATCTACTTCTGGGGTCCACCATGGGGGCTGTAAAATGAGGCGTCCAAGAAGGCTGTCGGTCCGCTGATACCGGAAGGTCTTGCGCGATCTCCCAGCCTTAACTTTCCTTGATTTAGAGATCAGGACTGCGCATGGCATGTGATCACTCCCATGGGAATTCAAAACAGTCCACTTTACATCAAGGACTGGTGACTGGGAGGCAAGTGCCAAGTCAATAGCTGTGTCTACATCGCCAGACCTCATTGCCATTCTAGTCCGCATATCATCATTTATGCAGACCACATCGGAGTCCACCATGGCTTCCGCAAGGGAAATTCCCTGTCGGTTTTCTCCACTACTGTCCCAATCTCTGTTCCTCGCATTGAAGTCTCCACATATGAGTAGCCTATCACCTGGTAATTCCTCCAATTCCTTAAGCCAGTCCCTGTGTTCCTTTCTGATAAAACAGTCCACTGTGGCATGTACATTTATGATGTTCCAACTTAAGCCATCAATCTCCATTTGTATACCCTGGACCTCTCTTGCTCTGTGATTCCACTGGCTCAAGTCAAGTACCACATGCTTCACTCCTTCCTTCACCAGCAGACCTTGCCCATGTCTCTTCTGCCCTGTAGGGTTTATATAAGTGGCGTACCCAGGGCAAAGGTATCTGACTGTATTTAGCTCCTGGAGCATGAGGACATCAAAATCATATATTAGCCGCTCCAATACAGGACCTCTATGCCTGGCACTACGACAGTTCCAGTATCCCACTCTTACATGGTTGAGACCTAGTCTCTCCACTTTTCGTCTTGTTCTCCTGGCGCCAGCCCTCCTATTTCTACGCCTTCTTCTCACACCATTTCCTAGTCTTCTCCTCCTCACTCTGACTTCGCTAGCCTCTGAAGGATGTGTCAAGCGCAGAGCACGTGCTCCGTAGCTCCACAGGATATAGTTGATAAAGAAGCATTATATCATCTTCATCTTTCACTTTTGCCATCAAGGAAATTGACATTTCAGCGCCTGGTGCATGGTGCTTAATTGAGTCATTCCGTGTCATTGTACAATGCCTTTGATGTCGTCAGTCAATTTTCTTCCCTGGCGCTCTCGTGCTTTCATGTGAGACCTTCTTCGTTATCGCGCTGGTAACTGATGTTCTTGCATTCTAACAAGATGACCGAACCCTTTGATCTTCTGCCTTTCAATATATGTGGCACAAGTGTTTGGCCTCACTGTCTGTTTGATTACATCATTTCATACTCGGCCTCGAAAAGTTCACTTTCAACTCTTCTCGGGCATCTCGTCTCAAGGGCGCTGATTTCGCCTAAGTGTGATTTTGATCATGTCCAAGTATGACAATTATAGCATAGGGTAGGAACTAATGTATTATTTATTACCCGTCGTCTTCCGGGCATTGGTATATTTGCAAGTGTTATCAGAGAGGATGGCAGAATAGACCGAGAAATCGAAATCAAATGTCAAAAATCAAGTTCAGTTCTGTAGCAACTGACACCGTTACTGTAACATCCAAATATAGCATCATAATCATCATCATCTTCTTCCACATTTTCAGTCAATCGTCGTGAGGAGAAATAATTGGCGTTCCAATGATGATGGTGATGATGGTGATGATGATGATGACGATGGTGATGACGATGGTGATGATGATGGTGACGATGACGACGACGACGAGGGCGGCGGCGGCGGCAGCAGCAGCGGCGGCGGCGTTGGCGTCGGTGGTGGTGGTGGTGGTGGTGGTGATGGTAGTGGTGGTGGTGGTGGTGGTGGTGGTGGTGGTGGTGGTGGTGATGGTGGTGGTGGTGATGGTGGTGGTGGTGGTGGTGGTGGTATGTTTGGATGTTTCAGAATCTGTTTTAGTTGATTCAGAACTACACTTTTTTTGACATTTGATTTCGATTTCTCGGTCTATTCTATCATGCTCTCTGATTATACTTCCAAGATATGTAAATTATTCCACTTGATTAAAAAGCGTACTTATATGTTCATTTTGTAGACCAGGAGATCTGCTAGCCTACATAACTTGCGTTATGGTCGTATTTATTTAATGAATACCTATAATAAAAGAGTAAGCTAGCAGGTTAAACTCTCACAGGCGTTACACAAATAACGTTAGTATTCCACATGACAAGACATCTCCTACTAGAAACAGTGGGTTGCGAGGCAACACCGTAGCAAGGCCAGTTGGCATAGAATATAGTGGAAGATATGAAGAGGTAAACATGCCAGACGCCCGATGGTAGTGTTAGAGGTGATGATATATTACATTACACAAAATGTAGTAATCCCTAATACAGACCAACAGACGACATGTACACAACAGCTATTGCATGCATACTGACGCTGACACGAGAGTCACTGACTTACCGGCGTCGAAGACGTATCTGTCAATCAGCTTCACAAATCGCCTTCCCCATCGACATAACTTGCTCATGTCCGTCGCTGCGTGTTTTTTTCAACATGGATCAACAAGTCATCCACGGTTTAAGTCTCCACTCGCCATGGCCACACCACTGGCAGTCCGTTCTCAACATTCATCAACGATTAATTATCAACAGTGCCAACAGTATGATTCTGGCGATGTCTGTGTAAGGATCAGAAGCCAGCGGATGTGAATGTGTGAACTGTTACTGGATGTCTGGCTTCTTATTGTCAACAACATTTTGTAAGCCGTACAGTGGTATCTCTTTAAATAACATAATCCTGTCAACCTGTAAGACGCACTTTTATCACTTTGCGAAAATATTTTCACTTTGGTGCAGTCTTTTGCGTTAAATGTTTCACTTTAGTAAAGTCTCTTGCGACAATGGTTTCACTTTGTAGAGATTTTTACGACAATGTCATCACTTGATCGAAATGTTTTTGCGTTAATATCATTATATCATTACTTTTGTAAAGGTATCATTGTGGTAAAGCATTTGGAATGATATTATCACATTAGTAGAGTATATGGGGCAGTGTTATCATTTTGGTAAATATATATGTGTGTCAGTATAAGAATATTGGCATCTCAATTTTGTTGCTACTTACTATTGTTGTAATCTGACTGTTATTGAGTAAGTCACCCACAGCCCACTGTCGGCAGCCCCGGGCATTGCTATCAACGTCCTGGCGTGCTGGTTGGGTCAGCTGATCCACCGAGTACAGCAGTGGTTGTTTGAGAAGACTGTCAAAGGTTGTCCCTGACATAGGACAACTTAGATTACGTGAGGTGGTAGATGACGGCAGCAACGTGACCTCGTGTATACCAACAAAATTCACTCCCAATATTATGCTACAGTCAGCAACGTCGACTGCCTAAGGTAAATGCTGAGATAGTTGCATATCCTTTACAGGACGTTGCAGTCAACACCAGCATTTTTTGCTGTTGTGATCTTTTGGCAAGTTTGCGTTCAGTAGTTTGTCATTGCTTTCTGAGCGACCGGCACCCATACCATTTCGTAAACAACCAAAGCAGGACGGTTTGCTGTCAAATTGTCTGCAGCTGTGTTTCCTACGCGGGTATGTGGGATTACGAACTGCGCCCGTAATCATTTCGCTATGGAGCCGGCCTAAAGTAAATAGATAACAATAATTAACTGTGGAAATCAAGGCGAACCTACCTAATTATACATCCCAAGACCCTCAAAATGTAAGAGATCCCAGGCGAGACAAATCATTTAGGCGAACTAGAGAAGAGACCAATGGCGAAGCCAGTTTTGTTAGTACAAATGATGGCAATGCAGAAGTCTTAGACATGAGGCCACATGAGGCGGGAGAAATGACATGAGATAGAGCGGCTTTTCTGCCCACCATGGTGTAAGCCACGTTGTGCAAGGAACATTCTACCTGATTGAAGCTCGAATTCCTAATCCCACAAACCGCGTTTGAAACACAGCTGCGGGCGATTTGGAAGCAGACTGCTTAGCACTGGTTTCATTTAATGGTATGAATGCTAGCTGTACAGAAATCAATGTAAACTTGCCAAGAAATCACAAACAGCCCCAAAATTATGGGGTTGACTGCAACATCCTGCAAAAGATATGCAACTAACTGTTGCTTTGCCTGAACGCTCATAAAAGCAAAACTGATCTAATATTCAGCAAGGTGGCGTATGACTGCCGATATCTTCATTCATGATGTGTCGCCCTACCCGCTGACTGTCTGGCCTCGTACAATACACGAGATGGGGCGGGGGTATTGTGGCTGGCTCACTACATGGCAGACGTACGGCTGATAAGAATTACACAAAGAAATGGAAGAATAGGTCAGTGACACCTTGCATAGGACATCACAAAGATAAAGTCTTTCAACAGACACAGATAAATTCCTCCAATAAATATGGATAACGTCTTAAATATACATGGATAACGTCCTTCCACAAACTCCGATAACGTTCTACAATAGACATGGATATAGTCCTTCAATAGACATAAATACAGTCATTCAATAGACATGGATAAAGTCCTTCAATAGATATGGGTAAAGTCTCTCACCAGACATAGGTAAAGTATGTTAATAGACACAGGTAAAATTCTTCAATAAGCATAAGTAAAGTCCTTCAACAGAAATACGTAAAGTCCTTCGATAGACATGGATATATTCCTTCAATAGACATGAATAAAGTCCTTCAATAAACATGGGCAAAGTACTTCAACAGACATAGATAACGTCCTTCAATACGCATGGATACAGTCCTTCAATAGACATAGGTAAAGTCCCTCAATAGACATAGGTGTCACGAAAACCACTGAAGTTAACGATCAGATGATACAAATAACAGAGACAGTCTGATTCACAGTTGCAAGTTGTTTGTTACTGGCGGCGGTGAGATCAAACGGTACAGCCGTCCTTGAGAATTCCCTGGGAGACGGAAAATATGATGATGTTAGTTTGCCGACTCGTAGGGTAAAAGAGAGACGGGTGCTGTAGTTGAGATAAGGGAGACAATAATTCTTGTGATGTTAGGGAAATAGATAGTCTGCCCTTGGGACCATCTGGTGTTGACATCAAAGGACGTCACTAGAACAATCCAAGACTGTTTGAAAAACCTAACTTGTTGCAGAGATTTTAAACAAGAGAGTTGACCTAGACGGACGGTGTTTCTCTAGCTCTGTATGAATTTGGAAAACATCTACCGTGTTCGGGATTAATTAGATTTAATATAAACGTGCCTGTCATGGCAAAATGTAGATGCGATTCAGGAGTAAAGCAGTGTTACATAAGGTACTCCATAGATTGTATTTAGGTATAATTAATGTATTATAGACTAGTGATAGTTAGAGTTTAGGACTTCAACGTAGTGTGTTGCGTTGTGGTTAGGCAGTAAAAGAGTGTCGGCGACTGTAGGTAGCTGCATTGTAAAAACTAGCTAGGGTGATATGGTAATTGGCTCTGCTAGTTGAGAATAGGTTAGTGAGGTGATAATTAGCTCTGCTAGTGAGAATAGTGTAGTGGGGTGATATTTGGAGAGATTGAGGATGGGTTGGGAGATAGGAGAAATTCCAGTGGGGTGCCTACTGGGGTTCTGCACTCTGTCTATTAGTTTTTCCTGGTCTTATCCTAATTCGGACCAAGGTGATGAGCTCCTCTGCTCCATGACAGAGTTTAATTCGCTGATAAATATCTGAGTGAGGTCGTAGGCCTACACTCAGTTGGTAAGGTCAGTGATTAGTGCTTTCACCAGGTGTGTTATTTCTCTAACGAGGAAGCTCTACACTGGTTTTGATGAAGTTCTACTCCGGGTAGGAAGAACACGAGATGAACAATCAATGTTTTAATAATATGAATAACTTAAGAGAAGAAAGTTTATACAATAGTGTTTATGCTGGGCCCATGATCAGGAGGGTCCACCAGAACATGGCTCAGTTGAGCAAAACCATATAAACGATTCCTGTGTGATATGGTTCACCTATGATGGGTAATGTTCGTTTTTACACCACATATCAAATGAACACTAGGGATTAAAAAGCAACACTAAACGTAGCATTCACGTGGAGTTGTAGATTCCAGTGGAATATTACAAGGGACATTGTGTTTGTGATAATCTAGACAATAGATAGAATCAAGTGTGTTACCAATAACAGTGATGCCTATTTTCACAGTACAGGGATTGGTACATTTAAGAACTATAGGGACTTATAGTATGCAGTGTGTAACCGATCCATGATCAGTGTTAAACCATAGACTGTATCTATTTCGGATGATCATGTATATGGATTACCAAGTAGCTACCAGAGAACGTCAGCGACTGGCAGGAGAGACACATCGCTCGGTGAGGTCTTTATGTGCTGAGTTAACGTGCTGTGGTGTAACCTTGCTAGGATGATCTGACCTGGCTGGTCTGATTCTACACACATTATAGTATACGACACACATTCTTCGCACACACTTCACACATACATTACACTTTTCTTGTAATAAATTAATTGTTATTAATTTTTAGAAGCTAGAGTTGTTGAGTATGTTGTGTTGGGGAAGAATGAGAGGGGTCATGATCTAGTGATGATAGAGAGAGAGAGGAAGAGGTGTCCATAAACAGAGGGAGAGTGGTGGACGGAATGTAGTGGATTCTCCAGGATAATGATAGGGGGTTAAAATGTAATGTGGGTGTTGATTCCCCTCACTCCAGGGACGACACTAAAGGTAATCCACGACATTATTGGGGAATCGTACACGTGATCTTTTGACAACGGGTCTCTCGTAAACGGATCTTTGGACAGCGGGATCTCTTATAAGCGGGATCTCTTGTAACGGGATCTTTGGACAGCGGGATCTCTCGACAGGGGGGATCTTTAGTTACAGGACGGAGATATCATATTAGTGAGGATCCAGCTAGGGTAATGTGGATAGGGGTTAGACACATATCTTGCCTGTTCACACTTCACACGTCTACTTAGGTCTGTGGTCCTAAATTTTACTCTTGTCACTGAGTGATTATGTTATGTTTTGCTGTGTGGTGTTAAATATATAGATACATGTTATTAGTAAATATCTATATATTTGTTTTTAAGATAATTTGCACTTAACCTGCTCACTTGCCTCTCTAAAATATGGCCCGCCTAAACTAGTTTGGCAGAACAAGGGCAACGGGGAGCAAGGCTTGTCGGTTCGACTGAAAGTTTAAATATACATGGATAACGTCCTTCCACAAACTCCGATAACGATCTACAATAGACATGGATATAGTCCTTCAATAGACATAAATACAGTCATTCAATAGACATGGATAAAGTCCTTCAATAGATATGGGTAAAGTCTCTCACCAGACATAGGTAAAGTATGTGAACAGACACAGGTAAAATTTTTCAATAAGCATAAGTAAAGTCCTTCAAAAGAAATACGTAAAGTCCTTCGATAGACATGGATATATTCCTTCAATAGACATGAATAAAGTCCTTCAATAAACATGGGCAAAGTACTTCAACAGACATAGATAACGTCCTTCAATACGCATGGATACAGTCTTTCAATAGACATAGGTAAAGTCCCTCAATAGACATAGGTGTCACGAAAACCACTGAAGTTAACGATCAGATGATACAAATAACAGAGGACAGTCTGATTCACAGCTTGCAAGTTGTTTGTTACTTGGCGGCGGTGAGATCAAACGGTACAGCCGTCCTTGAGAATTCCCTGGGAGACGGAAAATATGACGAGGTTATTTTGCCGACTCGCAGGATAAAAGAGAGACGGTTGCTGTAGTTGAGATAAGGGAGACATAATTCTTGTGATGTTAGGGAAATGGATAGTCTGCCCTTGGGATCATCAAAGGACGTCACTAGAACAATCCAAGACTGTTTGAAAAACCTAACTTGTTGTAGAGATTGTAAACAAGAGAGTTGACCTAGACGGACGGTGTTTCCCTAGCTCTGTATGAATTTGGAAAACATCTACCGTGTTCGGGATTAATTAAATTTAATATACACGTGCCTGTCATGGCAAAATGTAGATGTGATTCAGGAGTAAAGCAGTGTTACATAAGGTACTCAATAGATTGTATTTAGGTATAATTAATGTATGATAGACTGGTGATAGTTAGAGTGTAGGACTTCAACGTAGTGTGTTGCGTTGTGGTTAGGCAGTAAAAGAGTGTCGGCGACTGTAGGCTAGCTGCATTGTAAAAACTAGCTAGGGTGATATGGTAATTGGCTCTGCTAGTTGAGAATAGGGTAGTCAGGTGATAATTAGCTCTGCTAGTGAGAATAGTGTAGTGGGGTGATATTTGGAGAGATTGAGGATGGGTTGGGAGATAGGGGAAATGTCCAATGGTAGGATCTTCCAGTGGGGTGCCTACTGGGGTTCTGCACTCTGTCTATTGGTTTTTCCTTGTCTTATCCTAATTCGGACCAAGGTGATGAGCTCCTCTGCTCCATGACAGAGTTTAGTTCGCTGATAAATATCTGAGCGAGGCCGTAGGCCTACACTCAGCTGGTAAGGTCAGTGACTAGTGCTCTCACCAGGTGTGTTATTTCTCTAACAGGTTCCCCGCCAGTTACGAGGAAGCTCTACACTGGTTTTGATGAAGTTCTACTCCGGGTAGGAAGAACACGAGATGAACAGTCAATGTTTTAATAAGATGAATAACTTCAGAGAAGAAAGTTTATACAATAGTGTTTATGCTGGGCTCATGATCAGGAGGGTCCACCAGAACATGGCTCAGTTGAGCAAACCATATAAACGATTCCTGTGTGATAGAGTTCACCTAGGATGGGTGATGTTCGTTTTTACACCACATATCAAATGAACACTAGGGATTAAAAAGGAACACTAAACGTAGCATTCACATAGAGTTGTAGATTCCAGTGAAATATTACAAGGGACATTGTGTTTGTGATAATCTAGACAATAGATAGAATCAAGTGTGTTACCAATAACAGTGATACCTATTTTCACAGTACAGGGATTGGTACATTTAAGAACTATAGGGACTTATAGTATGCAGTGTGTAACCGATCCATGATCAGTGTTAAACTATAGACTGTATCTATTTCGGATGATCATGTATATGGATTACCAAGTAGCTACCAGAGAAAGTCAGTGACTGGCAGGAGAGACACATCGCTCGGTGAGGTCTTTATGTGCTGAGCTAACGTGCTGTGGTGTAACCTTGCTAGGATGATCTGACTTGGCTCCTAATCTGCTGGTCCGATTCTACACACATTATAGTATACGACACACATTCTTCGCATACACTTCTCACATACATTACACTTTTCTTTTAATAAATTAATTGTTATTAATTTTTAGAAGCTAGAGTTGTTGAGTATGTTGTGTTGGGGAAGAATGAGAGGGGGCATGATCCAGTGATGATAGAGAGAGAGAACGAGGTGTCCATAAACTGAAGGAGTGTGGTGGATGGAATCTAGTGGATTCTCCAGGATAATGATAGGGGGTTAAAATATAATGTGGGTGTTGATTCCCCTCACTCCAGGGACGACACTAAAGGTAATCCACGACATTATTGGGGGCTCGTAAACGGAATCTTTGGACAGGGGGATATCTTGTAAGCGGGATCTCTTATAAACGGGATCTTTGGACAGCGGGATCTCTCGACAGGGGGGATCATTTGACACGGGATGTCTTGACACGGGATCCTCAGTTACAGGACTGAGATATCATATTAGTGAGGATCCAGCTAGGATGACTGTGGAAAGGAGTTAAGACATATATCTTACCTGTTCACACTTCACACGTCTACTTAGGTCTGTGGTCCTAATTCTACTCTTGTCACTGAGTGATTGTGTTATGTTGTGCTGTGTGGTGTTAAATATATAGATACATTTTAATTAGTAAATATCTATATATTTGTTTTGAAGATAATTTGCACCTAACCTGCTGACTTGCCTCTCTAAAATATGGCCCCGCCTAAACTAGATTTGGCAGAACTAAGGGCAACGGGGGAAGCAATGGGCTTGTCGGGTTCTGCACTGAAAGTTTACATACAAGAGGTGGATAGGGATTTTCGTCAACAGAAAGGGAAGATCGGAAGGCCGAGTTGGAATTGAGGAAGATGGAGTTAGAAACTAAGAGGATAGAAGCTGAGCAGGCAGCTAAGAAACTTGAAGCTGAGCAGGCAGCTAAGAAACTTGAAATTTAGCAAGCTGCTAAGAAACTGGAAGCTTAGCAAGCTGCAAAGAATTTTGAAGCGAAGCAAGCTGCTAGGAGATGGGCAGCTGAACAAGAAGCTCAGAAAAGGCAGCACGAGTACCAAATGCGGGAACTCGAGCTTAAGAGACAATTGAGGGGGCAGTGGGAGTCTCCTCCATTCCAGGCTCAACCCCAGTAGGTGGACATAGTTACCATGCTATGAAGTTCCCTCTAGCGGTTTACGAAGAAGACAAAGAGAAGATTGACCAGCACCTACAACGCTTCGAGGCCATGTCTGTTGCTATGGGTCTGGATCGTGACAAATGTTGTCTTAAGCTGTCCCAGGGATTACGCGGGACCGGCTACGAGGTTTATTCTCGCCTGCCACCAGGACATGAGAACAATTACGACTAGTTGAAAACGGCTCTGCTGAAACGTTTCGAGGTTACGTCACATACCTACCGGAAAAAATTTCAGCAGCGAAACGAGAACCGGGAGAGTTGTTTGCCGCCTACAGTCTGCGTCTGAAATCCTATCTCCATAAGTGGATGGATTTGGCTGGATTCGCGCATGACTATGAGAGTCTGGAAGAGCTCATGGTAGTCGACCAGTTGCGGAAGCAAATGTCGAAACCTCTCAGGACATTCCTGGGAGAACAAGGGGCGGAACGTATTGACATCGTGACGAAATTGGCAGAACGGTTCGTCGAGGTACATGGGGAGGCAGGGGAAAACCTTTCCACCAACACCAAAAGTCAGGAGAAACCTGACAGGAAGAAAACCAAAAACTCAGGAACCAAGAAGGGGGAACCTTATGTAAAAACTTCAGAGGATAGTTCAGAGAAGACGAAGGAGGGAAGCAAGAGCACTTCGAGCTCTACACCAAAACGACCGTGGTCGGAGAAGTGGTGTTCAATTTGTAAGTTACCCTCTCACAATACGAGGGACTGCAAATCGACGGCTAAGAGCCCTCACTTCGCGGCATGTCAAGTGACTTCAAAGGAGTTTGTCACTGAAAATGCCAATGTCGACAGGGAAGCTCGCCACCATGAGAGCTCACTCAAGTCCGGCACTAGAAAATCTAGGAAAGGGAAATGGTGCAAACACTACAAGTCTAACACGCACAATGCTATTGACTGCAGGGGAAAGTCAGGAGATTCTCATTTAGTCGTGTGCCCCAGGAAACCTAAGGTGGAACGCACCGAACAGGTCGAGGCCGAGGAAGAGACTCCAGACCAGGATAAGCCACCTGTAGTGGAATTGATAGAGGTTAACGGCCGTCAGGTGGAGTGTTTATACGACACTCGACTGGACGGGGAGGCCGTGATTTCTGCGAATCTGGTACACCCAGAACAATTCACAGGTGAGACCATGGAGATACAGCCTGCACAGAAGAGTGCTGTGGCCATGAAGTTGCCCATTGCCAAAGTGGAGATTCGGTCGAGATAGGTCACCGGCACAATCCAGGCCGCTGTATTGACCGATCCTATTTTTCCCGTCATCCTCGGTTGCCGGTATGTATTTCTGGGAATGCCCAGGGAGCCAATCCATATGGGAGCAATACAGACTCGCTCTCAGACGAGAACGGAAGAGGCAGAAGCAATTGTGACTAACCCACTGCCGGGGGAGCTGCGAACTGCCCAGAGTGAGGATGCAACCTTACGTCCTTGCTACAAGAAGCTGCAGAAAAGTGCTGATCCACCAAAACGGGGACAGTACTACATGAAGAATATGATAATCTACAGGAGAGCCGGAAGGGGAGACAACCTAAACGGTCAGTTGGTGGTCCCGAAGGCCCACCGTTCCCAAATTCTTCATATGGGACATACCATCTCCTTTAGTGGACATATGGGTATTGCCGCCACGATGCAGCGAATTTCCTGCCATTACTATTGGCCGGGAATGACAGATGATGTGCGTCGGTATGTAAAGTCATGCCCTGAGTGTCAGAGGGTGGCACCGAAACAGTGGACAGCACCGGTGGTCTTGGGGGAAATGCGCATCATGAACTCTCCTTTCGAGAGGGTAGCCATCGATATCGTGGATCCACTTCCTAGGACTAGGAAGAGGAACATGTATATACTCACAATGGTGGATTGCTGTACAATGTGGGGTGAAGCCATACCGTTGACCACGATTGACTCGAAACGAGTGGCGGACTGCACTGATGGAGGCCTTTACCAGATTAGGCTTCCCTGATCAAATTCTGACGGACAATGAGTCCCTCTTTTGTGGGAAACTCATGGAGGAGGTATTTAGGGTGTTCCACTCTAACCACATAATACCAGCCCTTACCACCCTCAAGCCAATGGACAGGTTGAGCGTTTCAACGGCACGTTGATGACAATGCTCCGTAAACTGGCACAGGAAAACCCTGATAGGTGGGATGAATATATCCCATCAGCACTTTTTGCCTATCGGGAAGTTCCTCATGGCTCAACAGGACTACCACCCGCGAATTTGCTGTTCGGTCATCCAATCAAAGGACCGTTGGAAGCCATATTGAGGAGTTGGAAGGATGAGGGGACGTCAGAAGACGTGATCTCTTCCTATAAATACGTGGAGGAACTGATAGAAAAACTCCACAAGGGATGGACTCTGGCGAATCAAAACTTGAAAAAGGCCAGAAAAAGACATGCGGCTTACAACAACCGTAGGTCTAAAGACATCTCTAGAAGAGGGAGACAAATTCTTGTGGCTACTCCCAACGGGAAACAACAAACTGGAGATATGTTGGCAAGGACCATTTCCAGTGGAAAGGGTGATATCCAGAACCAACTATCAGATCCGGATCCGGGGAAATTTGAAGATTTTCCATATCAATCTCCTGCGGAAATATGAGGAGAGACCCGGAGACAAAGCAGCCCACCTCATGGCAATGGCAGTTGCAGTGGAGACTGAAGTTGGAACCAACGAGGGCAGTGAATATCCCCTGGTACACCAGAAAACCTACAAGGATGTGCAGGTGAACCCTGATCTGACCTCCCAGGAGAGGGAAAAGATAACCCAGGTTCTCGAGTCTCATAAGGAGATACTGACTGATAAACCAGGACGAACGAGGTTGGTGGAGTTCGAGATGACTTTGACCACTCAGGAGCCTGTTCGCCAAAAGGTTTACCCAGTGCCATTCTCTAAAGAAAAGGCCCTGGAGGAGGAAATACAGAAACTGCTGGAGGATGACGTGATTGCGCCATCCACATCCCCATACAATGCGGGGGTGGTTTTGTTACGCAAACCAAGTGGAGAACACCGGTTGTGTATAGACTACCGACTACTGAACAGTCATACGCAATTTCAGGTGGAACCTTTGCCGAATCCATCTCAGTTATTCAGTAGGCTCCATAAGGCAAGGTATTTCTCAAAGGTGGATCTGAGTCGAGGGTATTATCCAGATTCCGGTCAAACCAGAGGTTCGACCCCTGTTGGCCTTCAGTACACCCAGTGGACACTACGAATTCAAGGTCATGCCCTTTGGACTCAGCAATGCACCTAGTGTGTTTACGCGCATGATGAGGACTTTACTAGATCCCTTACAGGATCCGTCCATTGTATCATTCATGGATGATATTCTGATTTCCAGTGACAGCTTGGATGACCATTTGCAATCCTTGGAGAGAGTTTTAATAGGCTCAGGGAAGCAGGGCTTACTGCTCGCCCAACCAAGTGCATGATTGGTTACCAGACTCTGGAATTTCTGGGTCACACCATCACTCCAGGACAAATTGTCCCAGAGGAGAAGAACCTAGAAAAAAATCAGAAATGCTCCAAGGCCAAAAACGAAGAAGGATGTGAGATCCTTTCTCTCGTTATGTGGGTTTTACCACAAATTTATCCCACATTTTACTGAAATGGGAGCTCCATTGACGGAAACCTTGAAAAAGGGATTCCCCGACCAAATCGTTTGGACACCAGAATGCGAGACTGCCTATAGTCAGTTGAAGGAGGCCTTGGTCAGCAAACCTGTGTTACAGCTCCCTGACCTTTCCAAACCATTTGTGTTGAGAACGGATGCGAGTGGGATTGGAATTGGGGCAGCCTTGTTACGGGAAGGGAAAGTAGATGCTTCGGTTTTGAAACCTGTAGCATACGAAAGCAAGAAACTTCTCCAGGCTGAAAGGAATTATTCGACCGTCGAGAAAGAATGCTTGTCTCTCGTATGGGCCGTGCAGAAATTCCAGCCCTATTTGTATCGAGTTCAGTTTCGGGTCTAGTCGGATCATCAGCCTCTGATGTTCCTGGCTACTTCGCTGAAGCTCAACGCCCGTTTGATGCGGTGGTCGTTGCTACTTCAACCCTACCAGTTCATAGTGGAGTATATACCTGGGAAGAAAAATGTTGCAGCGGATTTTCTCTCAAGACACCCAGCTCCTGAAGAAGAGGAATAAATCATCTTGTTGCAGGGGTTGTAAACAAGAGAGTTGGCCTAGACGGACGGTGTTTCTCTAGCTCTGTATGAATTTGGAAAACATCTACCGTGTTCGGGATTAATTAGATTTAATATAAGCGTGCCTGTCATGGCAAAATGTAGATGTGATTCAGGAGTAAAGCAGTGTTACATAAGGTACTCAATAGATTGTATTTAGGTATAATTAATGTATGATAAACTGGTGATAGTTAGAGTTTAGAACTTCAACGTAGTGTGTTGCGTTGTGGTTAGGCAGTAAAAGAGTGTCGGCGACTGTAGGTAGCTGCATTGTAAAATCTAGCTAGGGTGATATGGTAATTGGCTCTGCTAGTTGAGAATAGGGTAGTGAGGTGATAATTAGCTCTGCTAGTGAGAATAGTGTAGTGGGGTGATATTTGAGAGATTGAGGATGGGTTGGGAGATAGGGGAAATGTCCAAAGGTATGATCTTCCAGTGGGGTGCCTACTGGGGTTCTGCACTCTGTCTATTGGTTTTTCCTGGTCTTATCCTAATTCGGACCAAGGTCATGAGCTCCTCTGCTCCATGACAGAGTTTAGTTCGCTGATAAATATCTGAGCGAGGTCGTAGGCCTACACTCAGCTGGTAAGGTCAGTGACTAGTGCTCTCACCAGGTGTGTTATTTCTCTAACAGGTTCTCCGCCAGTTACGAGGAAGCTCTACACTGGTTTTGATGAAGTTCTACTCCGGGTAGGAAGAACACGAGATGAACAGTCAATGTTTTAATAAGATGAATAACTTCAGAGAAGAAAGTTGATACAATAGTGTTTATGCTGGGCCCATGATCAGGAGGGTCCACCAGAACATGGCTCAGTTGAGCAAAACCATATAAACGATTCCTGTGTGATATGGTTCACCTATGATGGGTGATGTTCGTTTTTACACCACATATCAAATGAACACTAGGGATTAAAAAGGAACACTAAACGTAGCATTCACATGGAGTTGTAGATTCCAGTGGAATATTACAAGGGACATTGTGTTTGTGATAATCTAGACAATAGATAGAATCAAGTGTGTTACCAATAATAGTGATGCCTATTTTCACAGTACAGGGATTGGTACATTTAAGAACTATAGGGACTTATAGTATGCAGTGTGTAACCGATCCATGATCAGTGTTAAACTATAGACTGTATCTATTTCGGATGATCATGTGTATGGATTACCAAGTAGCTACCAGAGAACGTCAGCGACTGGCAGGAGAGACACATCGCTCGGTGAGGTCTTTATGTGCTGAGCTAACGTGCTGTGGTGTAACCTTGCTAGGATGATCTGACCTGGCTCCTAATCTGCTGGTCCGATTCTACACTCATTATAGTATACGATACACATTCTTCGCATACACTTCTCACATACATTACACATTTCTTTTAATAAATTAATTGTTATTAATTTTTAGAAGCTAGAGTTGTTGAGTATGTTGTTTTGGGGAAGAATGAGAGGGGGCATGATCCAGTGATGATAGAGAGAGAGAGAAAGAGGTATCCATAAACTGAGGAAGTGTGGTGGACGGAATCTAGTGGATTCTCCAGGATAATGTTAGGGGGTTAAAATATAATGTGGGTGTTGATTCCCCTCACTCCAGGGACGACACTAAAGGTAATAAATAGGTAAAGTCCTTCAATAGACATAGGTAAAATTTTTCAACAGACATAGGTAAATTCCTTCAATAGACATAGGTAAAGTCCTTCAATAGACATAGGTAAAGTCCTTCAATGCGCATGGATATAGTTCTTCAATAGACATAGGTAAAGTCCTTTAAAAGACATAGATAACGACATACAATAGACATAGGTAAAGTCCTTCAATAGACATAGGTAAAGTCCTTCAATAGACATAGGTAAAGTCCTTCAATAGACATAGGTAAAGTCATACAATAGACATAGGTAACGACATACAATAGACATAGGTAAAGTCCTTCAATAGACATAGGTAAAGTCCTTCAATAGACATAGGTAACGACATACAATAGACATAGGTAAAGTCCTTCAATAGACTAGGTAAAGTCCTTCAATAGACATAGGCACAGTCCTTCAATAGACATAGGTACAGTCCTTCAATAGACTAGGTAAAGTCCTTCAATAGACATAGGTACAGTCCTTCAATAGACTAGGTAAAGTCCTTCAATAGACATAGGCACAGTCCTTCAATAGACATAGGTACAGTCCTTCAATAGACTAGGTAAAGTCCTTCAATAGACATAGGTACAGTCCTTCAATAGACATAGGTACAGTCCTTCAATAGACTAGGTAAAGTCCTTCAATAGACATAGGTACAGTCCTTCAATAGACATAGGTAAAGTCCTTCAATAGACATAGGTACAGTCCTTCAATAGACATAGGTACAGTCCTTCAATAGACTAGGTAAAGTCCTTCAATAGACATAGGTACAGTCCTTCAATAGACTAGGTAAAGTCCTTCAATAGACATAGGTAACGTCCTCCAATAGACATAGGAATTAGATGTTCGGATGATACAGTACTGATTGTAGACAATAAGCAGGATCTGCAACATTTAGCAAATGCGATCGTCGCACACAGTGAACAACTTGGGTTAGAAATAAGTTGTAAGAAGACACAGACAGATTATGGTTGTCACTAAGAAGAAGGAAATACCACGATATAATATACAAGTGAATCGGTACAATTATCTCGGAAAAGTCGTAACATGTAATGCGTGCTGCTTTGAAGAAATTAGAACAAGAATCGCCATGGCGATGGCAAACCTTCGCAAGATGAAAAACATACTGACCAATAAAAGATGTCATTTGCAACGAGAAAAAAGAGTGTTGATGTGCTACATAAAACCTGTAGTTTGGATGTGAAACGTGAGTAGTTATATAAGGGCTCTACCCGGCGAAAATCGGTGGTGGAAACCACATTTACTAAGAACATAGAAGGTATATCAGATATGTTCAAAGTCAACACAGGAGTGAGACAGGGATGTCTGCTCTCTCCTTTGCTATGTAATATCTACATGGACAGAATATCCAAAGAAGCAAGTCTTGACAGAACAGATTAAGAAAATTTATAACTTTTTACTCCAGATGAAACAACTGACCCACAGGAAGTAAATGAACTTCTATTTGCAGACGATCAGTGCCTGTTTTACAGCGATGAGGGCAGACTGCAAAATCATATTACTAATCTGAGTTCAAATGCAGCAGATACAATATGAGTATAAACACAGCCAAAACCGAAGTAATGCAAGTTAGCAGATCGCCGGGATCACAAAGTATACAGATAAAGAGGACAACTCTGAAACAAGTTAAAGAATTCAATTATCTTGAAAGTATGATCACAGAAGATGAAAGATTGGACAGAGAAATCGAAATCAGATGTCAAAAAGCTAGTGCACTTACATATTAACTATCACCCTTACTGAAACATCCAAATACACCCATGTCCGCAAAACGACAGATAATAAACAGTATATTCACACAAACCTATGCTACCAATCTCAAAATTGGACTTTATCCAAATCACAATTTCGCAAAATCAACACATGCGAGATGAGATGCCCGGGGGGAGCTGCCAACTTAACAATCTGAGACCGAGTAAGAAATGCTGTTATCAGACAGACAGTGGGATCAACAGCTTGTGCCACATTTATTGAAAGACGAAGATCAAATGGGTTAGCCATGTCGTTAGAATGCAACGCCAACAACTACCATCATCTCTATCATATCCCAGAATTATGGCTTGTTTAATCAATAACAACCCTTTTATGACCCACGTTGGACACCACAGTGCATCGTGTGTATATGTTCATACTATGCATAACATCATATATTGCACCAACCGTTTTGTATACTGACATTATGCCGTTTTGTTTTTTTATTTTTGTAGCATTTACTGGAAATACCGTAAAATAAACAGTCATATGTATTATAAGTGCGTTCGCTTGTTGGATTTTAGTGTTGACGGTGCATATGGGTGTCATGTGGTGAGAGGGTGTTACATGTTGTTTGCCAAGACAAGAAATATCTCATCCACACTAAGAGAAGGTATTCAGCCAAATTTGGAAAAATAATGACAAAATTAAGAAATATGTATGGAAACGAACGAAAATATTTAGACATCAGAAATAGGTTTACCAAACGAAGAAAAGTATTAACCAAAGTGAGAAAACAGTCGACCATACCTAGGAAAATTTGTAAGCTAAATAGGGAAAAATAGCTGCCAAATAAAGAAATATCTCAACCAAACATGTAAATATAGCAACCAAGTCGAAAAAAAATAATGCTAGCCAAACTATTAAAAAATGTTGGCCAAAATAAGAAATAGGTCGACCAAATTTATATAACTGAAAGAAAATATGATAGTCAAAGCAAGAAATATGTCGACCGCAGGAGTAAAATATGTAAAATCGTGGACAAATTAAGAAATATGAATGACAAATTAAGAAATATGAATGACAAAGTAAGAAAATATGTTAGCCAAAATGAGAAAAAAAATTGCCGAATTAGAAAACATATCTTAACCAAACTTATGAAAAGTTGGACACTTTGTTAATCAAATGTTAAAAAACATCAATCAAGTTAACAAATATCTCAACCAAACTAATAAACAGTAAGTAGGAAAATTGGTCAATCAAAGGGGAAAAATATTGGTCAAACTTATAAATATCTCGCCCAAACTTATAAAATTAGGAAAATCTGTTAGCCACATGGGGAAAAATATTGGCCAAGCAAATAAACATTTCAAGCAAATTTATAATTATCTCGACCAAGTTTATAATAAGTAGGAAAATGTGTTAGCTAATGTGGACAAGTATTAACCAGTATGAGAAAGATATTAATCAAAGTGAGAAAATGGCTCTCACAACTTGTCGAATTGCCCTAGCAACTTTCACATTTGCTCTCACAACTTTTCGACTCGATCTATTAACTTGACCAACTATCCTCACAAATTCCCCACTGACGCTCACAATTTGTCCATTTGCTGTTACAACTTGTCTACCGCCTCTCACAAAGTACCAATGGGAGTTTACTATGTGTATTATATACCCACACGCAAGCGCTCTCAGGGTCACAAGAATAACGAAACACTGGAATTTAAGCCTGTTTTTTTATCCTCCATGTTTATGCAAAGTATAAAAATTCTGCCAACCACCTTGTTGTCGAAGTATTAAAGAACTTAGTTTTGCAGCCATATATTCGCCCACACTTTTAGCGAAGCGCTCTTCCAAGTCTTGGACATTCACATCTGCTTTGAAAGAATTATCAACCAGATGCTTACCCATGCGTATGCCAAGTGTAATCAGCATAATTGTTCTCTCATAGTTGATGACGTTATCACCTAAGAGTTCATCACTGATTGAAACAAAGACTTGGAAAACGTGTTTGGGTTTGATACTACATACTAGTCTCGTGAACAACACATAGTGTTGTTTGGCTATTTGACCTGCTAAATTAGACAAAGTCGATGTTACTTGCCTTTGTGGAATTGTAGGAACTAATAATAGTCAAAGCTATATGCACCATCTCGCTGTGAACTTGTTTCATGTCGACCGTTCTAGTTTATTGATCTTCTCGCTGACTGGCACATCACTAATACTAGCCGCCTGTCTCTTACGTAATGTTGCTGCGGTGGTGTTGCAGTTTCTCTTGGTATTAAGCTTGATTCTACTCCCGATGTGGTGTGGTCCTTTGTAATGTGACGTTGCAGATTCGTCTTTTCTGTTAGAATGATGACCACATGTGTGACACGAATACACTTTGTCCTTGGTACTTGTGGCTGGTCCGATTATGGCAAAGAAGATTACGTGCTTTAATGAAGCCTTCCCACATGATGCACATACGTGGTTCTCAGATGATTGCCGTGTAGACATCTTTGTTTTTAAATTGTTAGGCATGTTCACTAACGGTTAGATGTTGAGATAATCAACACTCGACTTGAATCCTGTTCACACCGAGACGGTGAATATGGCTTTGAATATAATTAGTTTCTACAATTCATCAAAAGTGGATAACTCGACATTGGCTATTTTAGTAAGTCAAATACCTAAACAACAAGATGTGTTGATTACTAGTCTAGTTAGCTGTATCAAATCCGAACAAGTTGTCCTGGTCTTTGTTTCAATCGTTGATGACCACTTTGCAGATGGCGTTGTAAACTACATGGCGGGCCTTTGATATTGCTTACAATGGGTGTCTGGGTATACAAATAGTTGATAGATTTTACAAGGCAGTTGTGAATGTCCAAGAACTGGAAAAAAGATATGCTAAATATGTAGGTACATTTATGGCTGAGAAACTAAGTCCGTGGATACTGAGACAAAAAGTTGATTGGCAAACGTTCTACACTTGAAGGCAAATAGCCATTGAATAAACACAAAACTGAAAACTCGATCTTTCGTCGTTCTTGTGTAAATCCCAAAGTGCGTGAGAGGTGGTGAGTTGGTTATATAATACATAAAGTAAGCCCCGCCAACCGTATACTTGTCAGCCAATCGGTGGTTGTCTAACATAAAATGTTGACCAATTCTAAGACCAACACCATGATTGGTTGTAAACCACAAGTGAACGAAGTAGTGTAATGACACGACGAAAAGGTCAGATACAGAGTGAAAGACAGACATTGTCGTTAGTACAACGCATACACACATATTTATATTTGTTACAGACATGACTTCACACGAGTTAGGTCCCTTAGCAGACTTGCCGGTATGTTTTATGTTCCACTTGTATGTAACCCTTATACACCAAAGTATTCAGTACCATTAGTGCTCTGTACTTATTTGCTAATGTAACACAGGTGTGTGATATGTTATACATATCACAGTATTTAATGTATGTAATTTACCTTGTGATAATTTACTTGAATTCTTTAAACTACTGTCTATTTAGTACTATATTTATATATTTTATCTATATGTATTGCTTCTTTTTGTATACACAGTGGTTTGACATATAGGTGTTGGTTTACTTCTAACACATTAATACATAAGAATAGTGACATGGAGCTTGAACTGGGGGGGGGGGGCGGAGTAGCAAAGAGACCAAATAAAGAAAAGAAAAACAGCAATATCGGCTGGGCGGTGCCTGAGGATAGACAAAGAATCGATATGGTGAAGGCAGTCTTTTGCATGTTGGAACATATACTGATTAATATAAAGACGTATCACAACTGCCTTGTAAAAACTATCAACTATTTGTATACCCAGACACCCATTGTAAGCAATATCAAAGGCCCGCCATAGTTTACAACGCCATCTGCAAAGTGGTCATCAACGATTGAAACAAACACCAGGACAGCCTGTTCGGATTTGATACGGCTAACTAGACTAGTAATCAACACATCTTATTGTTTAGGTATTTGACTTACTAAAATAGCCACTATCGAGTTATCCACTTTTGATGAATCGATATGATGAAGGCAGTCTTTTGCATGTTGGAACACATACTGACTAATATAAAGACGTCACTTAAATGAGAAAAAGGGTGTTTAAGCACTACACAGAACCTGCACTTTTATATGGATGTGAAGCGAGGGCAATTGGCAGACAAGTTGAAAAACATCTAATGACACTGGAGATGTGGATTCTGAGTACAGACACATGACACGCCCGCCGAATAATACATGGCAATAGAATAAAACATACAGCATAACAGACACATAGACATTATACCACCTATGAAAGGCACCACACAAGATGATACAGTACACATACCAGAAGCCTTCCATTACTACTACACATATCAATACTTAGTGGTAAATGGGTGTACACAGATACACGATACTTTTCTAAAGTTCACTTCAGACAAACTAGCAATACAGATATATAGAGGCATGACTAATTGAGTTTATATGAACTGTTTTTGTTTATTTTCACACCTGGATGTAATAGGAACACAACACAGCTACGATGCGCCGACAGGGATGACATGTATCAATTTGACATATTGGTCAATCTATATACACCCCTAGTAACATAGGACATCATCCTTTTTCACGCCACGGGCATTTTCAAAGTCACAAGGAAAACTAAATACTGCGATTTAAGATCGGTGTGGCATATGGTGATACGGATTATGATATCTCCTACTCATATCACATGAATTGACTGATTAAGGACATATACACTGAGTCTATAAGCCCCTACCACAATTATGGGAAGAAACGAGGCCAGTATTATTGATTTTTAGTTGATGTCCAGACAATAGGTGTTAAGCTCTTAATCTCCTACCGGCTTTTATATGGAGTATTATTAATATCCCAACCCATGTAATACCGGCGGAAATAATCCCCCGGGATTACGGGATTAGTCCCCTGAGCTCAATTATGGCGAGTAATATTAAGATCACGACTTATTCATAACGACGAAGTAAGCCCCTGAGATTGAGGGATTATTCATATATACCATCGTGTATTATCGATTTTGTACCAGGTAGTACCTGTACAGACCGCTGTTTAGTTTTGTTATGCTAAGGAAAAAGACGCCGTTGGTTATCAGTGGTTAGTACGTCTCGATACCCACTACGCGGTGGACACCGATCTATGACCGGTCGAGTGGTCAGTCGTCGATAACCAGCCTGGTGCTCACTCGTCGATGGACAAGCCGGACAGCACCCCTCCACCTCTTAGTAGACCAGACTTTTCCCACCCAACACACCGACCTTACAAACCCAACGACATACACATAAGATGCGGATACCTCACCCCTAATAACGCCCCTGCGTAGCCCATTTTCTTTTCTTCTTTTTTTTTTTTTAAATTTAAACATGTTTCGTCAAAAATACGACCTTAACAAGCCAAATATACAACTAGGAGGTGCCGTTGAAGTTATTATTCAAGCGGTGTCGCACCACCGCAGCTCCCAAATAATATAGGTAGACCCATCCCTTGGTCCAGAAGTTTTTTAAAAATGCCCATCAAAACACCAATCTTAACAAGCTAAAGAAAAAAAATGTAAAATTTAAAAAAGGGACGTAATGTTAAAAAAATACTCGATTATCTATTCACGGGTTATATTCTTCCCCCCCCCCCCCCCGCTCCTCCTTCTTTGCGCTTACTAAAAACGCCCGCTCCTCCCGGAACCACCCACTCCTTCTTTCGTTGTTCTTAGTAAATGTGGTGGTGCCAGGATCTCGACTGGGACTATCTGCATGAGTCTACTATCGATAAACTTTTGTAGCCATCCTTCTCGTGTCCAAGCAGGGTATGATTTATTCTTCTCTTCTTCTCCAGTCAGCACCCTGGTCATCTCGCAGCACATGAGTATATCATGGTTACTCGATCATACGTCATAAACCTCACCCACTCGAACTCCAGTTAACTCGAACAAGCGTGAACACAAATACTGTTATAAGTTTCCTACGTATAATCTACACAATCACATGTCACATTATCAAATATACAATCACTTATTCGACAATCACATCACAGTACACTACATCATGATCTAAAAGCGTGGCTCAACGTAGAGCTACTCATAACGCTGTATACTTTTCACCATGTCCACACAGGACGATGGATCAACGCAGACTAACTTGTCCCGAGCTCACTTCCTATCAGCTGGGAAGTGACCTCCAGCGTTTTCACGTTGTGTGGAAAGCCCCTGCTTTCGACGTTCTCGTGTTCACTTCTGAACACAGTCGTAACCTTTACTCTCTGAATTAGGTTATAACTGAACCATGCCATGACGTCGTCAGGCTCATGGCAGGTGGCCACCACCGATTTCCGCCGGGTAGAGAACTTATATAATTACTAGCGTGGACAATGAGCAGGCAAGATGAAAAATATCTGATGGCTGTGGAAATGTAGTTTCTGAGGAAAAGGCAAAGAATACCAAAGACAGACAGAAGAACAAATGACCAAATCCTACAAGAAACAATGAAAACCGTAAACTAATTAGAGAAATTGGACGTTGACAGTCACACATTTTTGGTCACATTATGAGAAGAAATAAATTGGAGAACTTTATAACAACTGGTAAGGTCGAGGGGAAGAGAACAAGGGAAGGGCAAAGAAGTAAATACCTGGATGGCTTGACAACGCTGTATGGTCGAGACAAGAACACCGAGCTGATCCACTACTCTGGTGATCAAGTGAGATGGCAGAACATGACCACCCACGCTTGCTGGCCTGGCACATAGTGATGATGACATTGGGTATTTGATACTAGTAAACATAAGAAGTCGGTCTCCCTGGCTAAGGAGTTTACAACTTTCTCCGTAATCCCGAATATAAACTTAGGGTAACGCAGCTGCGCGAGATTCGGTAGCGGATAGCGTCGCTTTAGTTACTTACGGGGGTATGTGAGCCGGTCGCTCAGAAAGCAGTAGCAAACTACTTGAGCGTAATCTTGCCAAGAAATCAACAACAGCGGCAAAATGCTGGTGTTGACAGCGATGTCCTGTAAATAGGATATACGAGGGGAAAAAAGTATTCAAAAGGACCCTTCTGCATACGTTATTAAGCACAGACATATGGTGAGAGACATATTATGTAGACCAACAGGCATTCTGTGGGTGATGCGGTCAATATGACGCCGTCACCTTGACCCATCAGGACACGCCCTCGATCACATTTTAGGCTGGTCTGACCTTGGAGTCCAGGTAAATTGAACAGATCCCATGTCGATGGGGATTGTAACACAGGACCAAAGGACCGGCACGTGAGCCTGCAAGCCACTATGCCAGGTCGTCCTCAAGGAAATAAATGACGTGAAGGAAACCTGTTGGCTCGAGAAAAACTATAAAGACCAGACTACCCTAACGGTCATGTTTCTTCCATCCTTCTGAGACCATCGGTTACTTTAGGGGGTGACTTGATTGAATCGTTCACATATTGTCATGGCTTCATAAACCTCGGCTAATGGGACACCATTCGGGGTTTAAAACCCTGATTAAGTGAATGTGTTAGTCATCTGAAAGACATACTCCAACTGATGCTTGGAAATACTGGCTTTCTCATCTTTTTGTCATACAGCGGACCGATGTGACCTGTTCAAGCGAGATGTTTACAAATAAACTGTAAACGATTCTTTATAAATTCAGAGCTTCTCCAACATTCAGGGTAAATAACACTGTTTTCATATTATGTCATATGGCATCATTGACATTCCTTCCCGCCTGTTAAAACCATGAGTAAACCTGTAATTATTCGCCTCACGCACCAGACTGCTAGTCAGATTTCTAGCTGCAGCCAACACTACCTCCAAGATGGTGTTTGGAATCAATCGACAGTAGAAAGAAACGTAAAAGACCATTTCCCACACATTGAGGCATACTGCATATATAGATTGTGCCAGCAACGTATGTATTTTTATGGACAACTCGGCACTTTAAATTAAACATTACCTTACTTTAAAGACAGAGGTGGGACCTAACCCTACCCTACAAGATAAATGAGGCATATAACAGTATGTTAAAGATAAAGAGGATATATTCGGTAAATAGTTCAGTGTGGTGTATGTTACAGATAAAGTGGGCATATTCCTTAAATGGTACACTGTGCTGAATGTAAAAGATAAATAGGGTATCTTCCTTAAATGGTACAATGTACAATGTATGTTAATGATAAATATGGAATCTTTCTTAAAATGTACAGTGTGTTGTATGCTAAAGATAAAGCGAGCATATTCCTTAAATGCTACGAGAAGAAGTCAATAAGTAAGTCACACATGGATGTAGAAAAATAACTAAATAAAATAAGAACTTGAAACCAGTTTTTTTTATACATACATTGTCCTTTATTTCTCAACATAATTTCTACCAACATTGATGCACTTATCCCATCGTTTTATCAGTCCTCCTAAAACCGGCTGCATAGAACTGTGTGCTCTGTTTTGTAAACACATTTTTCACTTCACATTCAACTTCGGCGTCATTCGCGAAATGTCTCCCATCAAGGTGGGTTTTTTGGTGGACCAAAAAGGTAGAAATCGCTAAGGGCTAAATCGCGGGCTGTAAGGTCAGTGCTCCAAAACTTCCCACCTTAGTTGGTTAATTTTCTCCTGAGTTAATCGAGCCGCATGTGGTCTGGCATTGTCATGAAGAAGCAACACTCATCTAGTAAGTAGTCCTGGACGTTTTCTTCGAATTGCACGATGAAGCATCGATAGAACTTCATAGTACGATTCATAATTCACATTGTCACCTTTCTTCTTGAAATTGGTTAAAAGCACTCATTGACAACCCCAGAACACTGTCAGCATAACATTCCTTGCTGATGGCGTAACTTTGAATATTTGGACACCAGGCGAAGAAGGATGTTTACATTGCATTGAAGCACGCTTTTATTCGGGCTGGTAGTAATGCACCCATGATTTGTCCCAAGTTTCTTGTTCAGCATGTCTTCTCCTTCATCTTCGTATCGACAGATGATGCAAGGACAGGCCAGATTGGTTCATTTTGTATTCCTCCTTCAATTGTCTGGGTACCCACCTTGAGCACACTTTCTTAAATTTCAATCGATCATGCATTATGTTGTATGCTGAACCATGTGAAAACCCTATTGCAGATGCTACAGTCTATCGTTACTCGCCTGTCACTTCTAATCATCTCCTCAACCCGCTGCATGGATGCTTCTGTTGCAATTTCAACAGAACGACCAGATCGGATTTCATCAACAATTTTAGAGCGTCCTTGAGAAATTTTGTCTACCCAGCTGTGCACCGCTGTACGGGACAAACATTTGTCAGCATAAACAGGAAGCATGTCTTTATGAATGGCCGTTGCAGGCAATCCTTTTGCCCACAAAAAACGCATAACAGCACGTTGCTCATTGGTTGTACACTCCGTAAGTACAGTCGCCATTTTGTTTATGCACTGCGCATGCGCATGAGACACCTAATGCAACCTAAAAAATGTTTTGCATATCCTTTACAGGACATCGCTGTCAACATCAGCATCTTTCAGCTGTATGTTGATTTCTTGGCAACCGACGAACGGAAATATAAAGTTCGATGTTGCTGTCACCTAATAACACCTGTGGAAAACACTAACTTCATTTACCTACATTCCACAGAACTGTGTGACTTACTTATTGACTCGCCCTCGTACAATGTGTTGTATGTTAAAGATAAAGAGGGCATATTCCTAAAACGGTACAAAGTGCTGTAAGTTAAAGATAAAAAGCACATTACGCTATCCTTTAAAGATAAACTGAGTACATTACCTGAATAGTTATTTACAGGATGTTACAATCGAAACCAGAAGGTATTGTTTGTTTGTGATGTACTAAGCAATGAAAACATGTTAGTTCAGTAGTTTGTCATTGATTTCTGAACGGCTGACGGTTCATACTATATAAATCAACGCAAAGAGGCCTACATCCAAATGGCCAGCAGCGGATTTCGAACACCCGACTCTGTATGTCAGGACATGATCAACGCATTGTTCACTATCCCGTAATTCCCAGCGCCATTACCTTACCTTGAGAATGAAGGGTGAACCTTACCTAACATGTGCAAGCGAGAACATCATCTCACTGCATTATTTCAATAAAGACATTAAAATACAGAATGAAAAATATCTTGCAATAAAAGCTGAATCATATATTCCTTCAGCGTAGGGATAGTTGACAGTTGTTTTGTAGCCGTGTCAATTAAGTCAGAAACAAAGCCAATCTATGGCTGAGCAATCCCTGGCTGGATAATACGAGAATCCACTAGCAGACAAGTGAGTAGTTACACACGCAAATTCAACATCAGGTGTTCGTTTGAGAATCAATCTAAACCAGTAGTTTTTCGATATTTGAGGCTGTGTGCACTTGATTAAACAAATGTTTGTTTCCACAATCTGTCAATCGGTACATTCAGATGTGTTTTAATGTTCTTGTTATACACGCACGCACGCACGTACGTACGCACCCACCTACTCACCCACCCACCACCTATACACACGGTTCCAACTTCACGGCAAAGGTCACCACATAATGATCCGTTCCTGTGCCAGAGAATATCACACAAAATGCAACTCATTTTCCTATGTAATTAGTCCCGATAAACGAAGAGAACGTCCAGACATTCATGCATAAGGCCGCTTGCCAGAATGCCCACATAACACGCACGAATATCGTAGCACACAAGACAATCCAAATGTGTTGTATATAAGAATACACATTGCTTGCTTGCTTGTGTTCAGTGTGGTGTCATACAGGACCTGAGATTTGCGTGAGTATGCGTTGTCCCATGTCTGACTTAATGGGGTGCAGACTGGTGGTTCCTCGCCGTGCAGGCAGACACTCTCCGACTTCGGAGGAATCAACGATCCTACTGACTTTAGCCAGGACCCGAAAGGGACCTGTTGCCCAGGACGCTCGGCGAGGATGCGTCAGTAGGTCTTGGCCAGTACAGAACCCAGCTCTGGTGCCTTGGAAACACCTCTGCGTCCAATCCAAATGTGTTATATATAAGAATACACATGCTGTAAATCTTCTGCTTATAGTTCATGCCCTGTGGCGTTGTTAAGCATGTCTGTCCACAACTCTCTATCTCGTGCGCTGCCAATCATTTTTGATACTGATGTTTCACCATGGAAACTATCCAGACTCTTCTCTCTTGGTCTCCCCCTTCCTCTCCTGCATTCTAAAGTTCCCGTTGTGACGACGTAGCCCAGCTATCCTTTTCGCAATACGTGCTCATAAAATATGGACTGTATTTTCTGATGTGAGTAACCAGCTCTCTTTGTGAGTTAATTTCAAGGTTTCTTTTCTCCAGGATTCTCTCACCATTCTTCTATAAAACCGCATCTTTCTAGCTTCCACATAAGTCCCTAAGTCTTTGATAATTGTTTACGATTTGTTTCTATACATCAGGAATTAGCTCGATATAGTTCTTAAGAACTCGTTTCCACACTTCGAAGATGAAGATAAATTGCACATTCTTCATCGTGTGGGATGGTGCCTGTTCTTGAGCTGTTCTACATTTAACTTCATTTAGTATCTAAGCTTAACAATTTGAAATGTAGCACGGTATCGGCCTATTCAACATTCCATATCGATTTCTAACTGCGCATATTTTAACGACTGTGGTCGTCCTCCACGTTACCTGAAAAGTCCAGATATCCAATCCCATATACCCATAAAGAGGAGGAAGTATAGTGGACTATATTATTCTCACTGCGTACGATACTGCCTGGCCTGCTCCAGACAGAAGCAAACGTTGTTCAGATATATATATATATATATATATATATATATATATATATATATATATATATATATATATATATATATATATATATATATATATGCCCTGCCAGCTGGTGTATGCGTCCATGGCTCTCCACGGAGTTCGGTCTTTTGTGTTCTGGATCAACTCTGCTGATGATACTCCTCCATGTCACCGTCTCAATCCGTCCAGCATAATTTATGTTGGTCTGTCTCTGCCTCTCTTCCCCTCTATCTTTCCAGTTGTCAAGATGTTCTTCAATGACTCTCTTCTCATCACATGACAAAAGAAAGCTGTTTGTCTCTTTCTTATTGTTGTATATAGTGTTCTAGTTTTATTAACCTCTTTCAGGCAATCGTTGTTGGTTACCATGGCAGTCCAAGGAATTCGCAACATTCGTCTCAAATACAACATCTCTGTTGCTTCTAAGTTCTCCCTAATTTGTTCATTTACATTCCAAGATTCACTGCCATACAGCAAAACTGGTTCTATTAATGACTTGAAAAACAACACAACAGTAAAAATGCGAAACTAATGCACAAAAGAATTCAGGAGCTTACTAATCAAAGAACACGTACATCAGCAGGCTGCCAAAGATGGAAGAGTCATAATAGAAAAAGATCAGATCTTACATATATGGTCAGATTACGTGAAAAACATTTATGACGACAACAGAGATGAACAGTATGATGTTCAAAATAATAATGAAGGACCGGCAATTTTGAAGATGAAGGTTCAGAATGCTCTTAACCAGATGAAATCTGGCAAGACTCCCGGTTCAGACAGCATCACAACAGAAATAATTAATGCTTTAGAAGAATATGGAATAGATAAAGTTACCAGTCTGCTTAATACAATATATAATACTGGAAATATACCTCAGGAGTTATGTAATTCTTTATTTATTGCAATCCCAAAGAAATCAGAAGCCTTGGAGTGTGATCAACATCGAACAATTAGTATAATGAGTAACATCACGAAGATTTTGCTAAGAATTATCATGCAAAGAGTTAGGAGGACAATACAACCTGAAATAGGAGAAGAACAATGTGGGTTTGTAGAAGGCAAGGGTACAGTAAATGCTGTGTATATACTGAGAACACTAATCGAACGTTCCATAGAAGTAAACAAAGATCTACACCTTTGCTTTATTGACTACACAAAGGCTTTCGATAAAGTAAGACATGTCAACATGATAAGGATGCTTGAGGATCTACAGATTGATGGGAAAGATCTTAGACTTGTAAAAAACATACATTGGAAACAACAAGCTGCCATAAGAGTTGATAATGAAGTAGGCCAATAGCAGCCTATTAAGAGAGGTGTGAGACAGTGATGTGTAATGTCTCCAGATCTGTTTTCCCTGTACAGTGAAAGTATTTTCAGAAATATTGAAGATATGGAAGGAATCAACATTGGGGGACGATGCATCAATAACATTAGATATGCAGATGATACAGTCTTGATTGCAGACAATGAACTGGACCTGCAAAATTTAGTAGATGCGGTTGTTACACACAGTGAACAACTAGGGTTAGAATTAAATTGTAAAAAGACACAGATTATGGTCGTCACTAGGAAGAACGAAATACCACAATGTAATATACAAGTAAATGGGAATATTCTTCAACAAGTGAATAGGTACAATTATCTCGGAACAGTAATAACATCTGATGGGAGATGCCTTGAAGAGATTAGAACAAGAATCGCCATGGCAAAAGTAGCCTTTAGCAAGATGAAAAACATACTGACCAATAAAAAGATGTCAATTGAAACGAGAAAAAGAGTGTTGAGATGCTACATAGAACCTGTACTTTTATATGGATGTGAAGCGTGGACAATGAGCAGTCAAGCTGAAAAACATCTGATGGCTGTAGAAATGTGGTTTCTGAGGAAAATGCAAAGAATACCATGGACAGCCAGAAAGACCAATCAACAAGTCCTTCAAGAAACAAATGAAGATCGTAAACTGATTAGAGACATTAGACGTAGACAGTCAAAATGTTTTTGGCATGTTATGAGAAGAAATGATTTGGAGAACTTGGTGACAACTGGTAAGATCGAGGGGAACAGACCAAGGGGAAGACCTAGAAGCAAATACCTGGATGGCTTGGCCTTGTGGCATGGTCGAGACAGAAACACGGAGCTGATCCACAACTCTGGTGATCGAGTGAGATGGCAGAACATGACAGCCCACGCTTACCGGTATGGCACATAATGAATGGATGGATAGTGACTTATTGCATAAGATACTCTTCATTTTCTGAAATGCTGCTCTTGCCTGTTCTTTTCTGTTCTTAATCTCTGCTGATGTTATATTATAAATGCTACTAGGTATTTAAAATTATAATTATCCACTTCGCTTGTGTGTGCGCTTGTGCATGCGTCTGTGCACGAATGTGTGTGTGTGTGTGTGTGTGTGTGTGTTTCAGCGTGCACCTGTGTGTGCGTCGGTGCATCGGTGTGTATCTGTGTGCGTGTATGCATTTGTGTGTGCCATTATGTGCGTGTGTGCATGTAAGTGTACGCGAGTGTACACACACGCGCGTGTTTGTGTATATATGTGTGTAAAATATTCCCAAAATGGCAAACTATATAAACCCGTCATCATTATGTTGACAGGTTGTCGAGCATGTGGCGCTTCGGGTGTGATGTCTAAATAAATCAGCTGTACACATACTGTGTATTAGGCAAGCTTGTACACAAATATCATTACACGAAGTTGGCAAAACTAACTTGACAGATGATATTTGGCGCCTTATGTCTAACTTTGTGCTAGCATGCCGGAGCTAGATAGTTGTCAGTGGCCCCGCCCTCGGCTGGCACAGACGTGGAAATTATCACATGTCATGGCGGTACTGTCTCGCTCTGGTTACACTACACGAGTATACGTATACACCTGATTATTCTGAGCTATCGTTACAATAAAGCAATGGCAAACTACTGAGCGTAATCTTGCCAAGAAATCAATAATCAGCTGAAAGATGCTGATGCTGACAGCGATGTCCTGTAAAGGATATGCACACACAAAAAAGTTACAATGAAAACAGTAAATAAAGCGGCGTTTCCAGTATGTCCCTTTCATTGATTCAAGTTGTGCAGAAACTGACAACAAGAAAGATGTAATGAAATCGCTTTTAATTGTCATTAAACATTTGAATTGTTAGACACGTTGAAAATTAAACATTCCAATTGTTCGCCTGGGTGATAGTGTTTTCGGTATTTTTCTTGCTTCGCGCTTCGTAGCCTAACCTAATGACGAAATAGGATTTTCTAGAAATGTCGCTATCGTTGATTTTATACATATATTATATATATTGGAACAGTCGCAGAGCTTTCGTAAGTAAAAAAAAAACTACATGGATTTACCATGCACATCTTCTGGGCCTTTATGTAGTAAACTTCATATATACTAGTCACAGCATCTGTGACCCTATGTAATAATTATCAGATTTACTATATACAACTTCTTGGGCTGTATGTGGTAACTATCAGATTTACTATATACAACTTCTGGGGTTCTGTGTAGTAAATATCATATTTATTATATAAATTGTATAGGCTCTATTGAGTGCATTTCAGATGTATTAAATAAAATTTCTTTGGCTCTGTGTAATAGATATCAGATTCACTATATGCAACTTCTTCGGTAAGCGGACCATGTACTGTACACTACCACTACGGCCTTCGGCAGTAAATATCATATTAACTTTACACAACTTCTCATGCTTTACGCATTAAATGTTATATTTATTATACACATTCTCTGGGGTTTTGTGCTGTAAATATTAGATTGTCTATACACAATTAATAGAGCTCTATGCAGACATATCAGATTTAATATATACATCTTTTGGGCTCTGTTTAGTAATTATCAGAATCGCTATATAAATGTGTGAGGCTCATGAAACAAACATCAGATTTACTAAATAAAATTTCTTGGGCCCTCTGCAGACATATAAAATGTACTGTATACAGTTTATATGGCTGTTTGCAGTAAATGTCAGATTTACTATATTCAACTTCTAGAGCTCTATGCAGTAAATATCAGGTTGCCGCACCGAAGGAAATGACACATGGTTACCTCACCGTTGTCGGCTGCAGTAAAGCAATAACGGACTGGCGGCTAGAATTGGCTTGTTACAGTCAGTGGCCACATCCAGGAAAGCCACACAGTAACAGACACTGCGTGAGAATGTTAACACAAAACTGTCACTTTTCATTTTATGGGTGATCTCAATATATTTACTGATGCTGTCCAACTTGCTCGCGGTTGCATGACCGGCGTTAACATATTCTTAAAATAAAGACAGACAGACAGAAGGACTATCAGACAAAACGACAGATAGTCAGAGGTACAGAAAGACGGATGAATGAAAAGTCAAGGCCAATCGATTTGACAAACACATACATCGACGTATGAGTAGACTTAGACAGACAGAGAAACAGGCAAGCAGACAGATAGGTAATTTGAAAATACATTATCTAATGTTAAGAAACTCACCGGAAACATTTAAACATCAGATTTACTGTACACAACGACCTCGGCCCAATGCAGTACGTATAAGATTTACTATACAATATACAAGATTTACACATTGGCGGTAGGAGAGTGAGTAGGGATGTCTAGTATGGAGCCGTCTATGCAGATTTATTGCATTTTGAATATACAACTTCTAGGGCTCTATGCTGTTAATATCAGGAAAGTCAGCAAAAATGTCCTTGAAAGTTATCAATCGGATCTGTGAACTTCATTAATCCGCTCTGTGAACGTCATCAATCGGATCTGTGAACTTCATTAATCCGCTCTGTGAAAGTCATCAATCGGATCTGTGAAAGTCAAAAATCAGATCTGTGAACTTCATTAATCCGATCTATGAAAGTCATCAATGGGATCTGTGAAAGTCGTCAGTTGAAAGTTTGACTGTCACCACAGAACGCGTGACAGTTGCTTGGAGCACACGGCCGGAAACTGATAGAAAATCACAATAACACACATTATCATGAACAGATTGAATAGGAGTCTAGTGTTGCTACTTATTACCCATAGTCAGCCTCACATCTTGATCAGTGCTACAAATAATCTCTAATTTACTCACCAAGCACTCACGCTGGGATCACCGTGAGCTCTAAGTACAGACCCAGACAGCTGGACACACCAGTATTTGCTAAATGCAGATGGGGGAAGAAGAAATACCTAATACACTGACATATCAGATGCTGGGGAAACCCCTAAGACGAAACAACTGTCAAACTGTCAGTTGTCATTTACTGCCTATATAGTAAATTGCGGTGTATGGCAGGGGTCTTGAACCTAGGGAATTAAGGCCGCCTGGCTAATGAAGTCGCCGCGAACTGTGCAGGTTATGGTTTTCTTTTTGCCCCCGACAGAAAACAATCCACACCTTACCGAGGATTCGAACCCGGGTCTCCCGAAGAAGAATCAGGAATTCTAGCCACTCGGCCAGTCGCTCCTGGCGGACATTCTCAGAACGTTTGTATAGTTTAATATGCCCTCTGATTACTACATCTGTCCTATGATTCTATAAATGTCGATCATTACCTGAAGAAATGATTGCACGTGCACACACTGACACCCACAGTACTATTATCATCATCATCGGTAAATCACTGCTAATTTGTGCTCGAGTTCTTCATCAGTGAGAGACACTGTATAATTCATTGTGGTTGTTCAAAACAGCATAATTGTTAGATACAAATGGATAGCCCACTGCTAAAATCTGGCTATAGTGTATATTCAAAACAATGTTTTCCCGTAGTGAATTTGAATAAAGAAGATACAAACAATAGATTGCAGGATTTATTACCTGGCATATTTCGCTGCATCTCGTCAGGTACATACTGCAGAAATCACACAACGTAAAGTAAATTAACTAGATAAATCTTTCAAGCTGAAATATACACGTTCGCACAGTAATGTAAATTGTCTACCACGATAATTTTAAGCTGACTAACATGTCTTTCTGTTTGCACAAATCTGGCTTGCGATGATTGATCATTATTGCTTCTGCAAACTTTAACGAGCGAGTATTTTGTGTATTAAACAACACGCGAAAAGCAATGTCTCTATCAACCACATGGCCGCTTTCGATAATCTTCGCCCCGGGACATGCGAGAGTCGAGGGAAATGAACGAGCTGGTAAACTGGCTGCTCTGCACCCCCTGTAGATAGCCAGCCCATGGATCGTGCCGATGTTATTAACGTCCTCAAAGATATGGCGAGAACAGAGGACTTTGACGTCAGTGATTCCACATTGCTGTCCAGGATGAAATACTTGGGAGTAAGAATTGGCACGGCCAGACACGAGAGATACATCGGGAAAAAGAGGTGCCTCGTTAACCAACACAGAACTGGCACTATTAGCCACCGAACGCTGATGCATATGCTGGGGGGGGGGGGGAGAGGATCTGAGCACCTATGGACCTGTCCGGAGTGCAATGAAGATGCCCCAACTGATAACTGATAACTGATTAGCACGGCTTAAGACCACTTAGTAAAGACACCCATTACAATACTTATCTAAACATAAAGCGTAAAGTTCTTCAAGTCTCTTAACAATTGCACAGTCCTTGGTGTAACTCACACAGGATTAAGTCATATTCTATGTAATATGTATTTATACATTGCAACACGTCAAACCAAATGAAGCCGTCGCTGGGCTAACTGACAAAGTGCACTTTGATGCACGACCAACCAGATGAACTTTGAGTGAAACGGGTATTTTTGCGTCACCTGTCCTACATGTGACAGCTAGACAATTAATGAATGAAACTGACATTTAAAGTACCGGATCTATCACTTCCTGTTGTTTCTTCTCACTTGTTGCTATCAAGACGGTGTCATCAGCATAACGTAAGTTATTTATATTAATTCCACTAACCAGGATCCCTGGCATAGTTTCTGTAGATCTCATTATATATTCACTGTACAATTAGAACAAATCTGGAGGCACTACACAACCTTGTCTGACGCCCTTCTTTATACACTGAAATGTTCCTACCAGACGAACATTAAAATGAAGCTATAAATCATTGACGCAATGGATCCTTCTTGCACAGTAAAATGTCGCACACATAATGCCGACTGCAAATAATGGACAATTAGCAACTCTAGCTGCAGCTCTATCGTGCAGCTAAATTGTCTGGTAAAATTATTGGAAATAATGGTCCATAACAGGCTTGTTAATTGTTCTTAATTAAAGAAATTATTAGATTACTACCAATCCCATTGCCCGGGAAACTGAATACTCTTCGCAGAAAATAATCCAAACGTCTGGCTGACTGTTTTGGCTGCCCTCCTCACAATGGCAAATGCCAAATTATGAAAGTTACTGCTAACATTAGTTCTGACTGCTACAGTGGGTAGGGAAATTCCTTCGTGGAAGACATCACCCCCTCATTGTATTCCTCTTGTACATTGCGGTGTCGAGGCGAAGCCTAAACTGCGGGAGAATGCCCGTTTATGGGCTTCAGATATCGAGATTCCTATGGACTCTGTTAATCCATCTGTCAATCGTTTGTATGGTCGGCCTCTTCTTCTGGTTCCATTTGGTCTGTACATCATTGCTTATTGCTGTATATTGTTAGTTGGTAGCCTAGTTACATGGCCAAACGAGGAAGACATGTAATAGGTAAACTTCAGAGAACTAAGACGAGAATGGTAGACATGCAAGAAGGAATACCGCAGGGGAAGCCCTGTTCCTGACTCTCTTCAGTATCTTCTGTTTACTCTCAAACGCCATTGGCACAGACTATCCGCAAAGCACTACACGCTGATGATTTACTGCACTGGCATAAAGGAGCTGCTGAAGCGGAATTGTAGGAAGCAATAAACAAAGTCACCAAATGGTCACGTTTTTGAGATATCTGAATACATAAATGTCACCCAAAAAATACATCACTTCACTGTCACAGGGGTATACAATATGTTTTCTCTCTGGACTAGTCACGACTGTCACAAGGGTATACAATATACGTTTTCTCTGGACTAGTCACGACTGTCAATCAATCAATCAATCATGTGCCATGCCGGAAAGCGTGGGCGGTCATGACTAGCCATTTCACTCGATCACCTGAGTCGTGGATCAGCTCAGTGTTCCTGTCTCGTCCATGCTACGTGGCCAAGCCATCCAGGTATTTTCCTCTCGGTCTTCCTCTTGGTCTGATCCCCTCGATCTTGCCAGTTGTCAATAAGTTCTCCAATCCATTTCTTCTCATAACATGTCCAAAAAATTTTGACTGTCTTCGTCTAATTTCTCTAATCAGTCTACGATTTTCATTTGTCTCCTGTAGTACTTGGTCATTGGTTTTTCTATCTGTCCATGGTACTCTTTGCATTTTCCTCAGAAACCACATTTCTGTAGCCATCAAATGTTTTTCAGCTTGACTGCACATTGTCCAAGTTTCACATCCATACAAAATAACAGGCTCTATGTACCCCCTCAACACTCTTTTTCTCGTTTCAATTGACATCTTTTTATTGGTCAGAATGTTTTTCATCTTGCTAAAGGCTACTTTCGCCATGGCGATTCTTGTTCTAATCTCTTCAAGGCATCTCCCATCAGATGTTATGACTGTTCCAAGATAATTGTATCGATTCACTTGTTGAAGAATATTCCCATTTACTTGTATATTACATATAACAGCATGCAGGGCGATGCGCTACCTTCTTGATTTTCCAACCATTGAAGAGAGAATGCAAGTTTGCAGGGCACGTGCCTACCTCAGAATTAACGCAAACACACAGCATCCACTGCATAGTGAATAGGAGAACCTGAAATAGGAGAAGAACAATGTGGGTTTGTAGAAGGCAAGGGTACAGTAAATGCTGTGTATATACTGAGAACACTAATCGAACGTTCTATAGAAGTAAACAGAGATCTACACCTTTGCTTTATTGACTACACAAAGGCTTTCGATAAAGTAAGACATGTCAACATGATAAGGATACTTGAGGATCTACATATTGATGGAAAAGATCTTAGACTTGTAAAAAACATATATTGGAAACAACAAGCTGCCATAAGAGTTGACAATGAAGTAAGCCAATATCAGCCTATTAAGAGAGGTGTGAGACAGTGATGTGTAATGTCTCCAGATCTGTTTTCCCTGTACAGTGAAAGTATTTTCAGAAATATTGAAGATATGGAAGGAATCAACATTGGGGGACGATGCATCAATAACATTAGATATGCAGATAATACAGTCTTGATTGCAGACAATGAACTGGACCTGCAAAATTTAGTAGATGCGGTTGTTACACACAGTGAACAACTAGGGTTAGAATTAAATTGTAAAAAGACACAGATTATGGTCGTCACTAGGAAGAACGAAATACCACAATGTAATATACAAGTAAATGGGAATATTCTTCAACAAGTGAATAGGTACAATTATCTCGGAACAGTAATAACATCTGATGGGAGATGCCTTGAAGAGATTAGAACAAGAATCGCCATGGCAAAAGTAGCCTTTAGCAAGATGAAAAACATACTGACCAATAAAAAGATGTCAATTGAAACGAGAAAAAGAGTGTTGAGATGCTACATAGAACCTGAACTTTTATATGGATGTGAAGCGTGGACAATGAGCAGTCAAGCTGAAAAACATCTGATGGCTGTAGAAATGTGGTTTCTGAGGAAAATGCAAAGAATACCATGGACAGCCAGAAAGACCAATCAACAAGTCCTTCAAGAAACAAATGAAGATCGTAAACTGATTAGAGACATTAGACGTAGACAGTCAAAATTTTTTGGGCATGTTATGAAAAGAAATGATTTGGAGAACTTGGTGACAACTGGTAAGATCGAGGGGAACAGACCAAGGGGAAGACCTAGGAGCAAATACCTGGGTGGCTTGGCCTTGTGGCATGGTCGAGACAGAAACACGGAGCTGATCCACGACTCTGGTGATCGAGTGAGATGGCAGAACATGACAGCCCACGCTTACCGGTATGGCACATAATGAATGGATGTATAGTGACTTATTGCATAAGATACTCTTCATTTTCTGAAATGCTGCTCTTGCCTGTTCTTAATCTCTGCTGATGTTATATTATAAATGCTACTAGGTATTTAAAATTATAATTATCCACTTCGCTTGTGTGTGCGCTTGTGCATGCGTCTGTGCACGTATGTATGTGTGTGTGTGTGTGTGTGTGTGTGTGTGTGTGTGTGTTTCAGCGTGCACCTGTGTGTGCGTCGGTGCATCGGTGTGTATCTGTGTGCGTGTATGCATTTGTGTGTGCCACTGTGCGCGTGTGTGCATGTAAGTGTACGCGTGTGTACACACACGCGCGTGTTTGTGTATATATGTGTGTAAAATATGCCCAAAATGGCAAACTATATAAACCCGTCATCATTATGTTGACAGGTTGTCGAGCATGTGGCGCTTCGGGTGTGATGTCTAAATAAATCAGCTGTACACATACTGTGTATTAGGTAAGCTTGTACACAAATATCATTACACGAAGTTGGCAAAACTAACTTGACAGATGATATTTGGCGCCTTATGTCTAACTTTGTGCTAGCATGCCGGAGCTAGATAGTTGTCAGTGGCCCCGCCCTCGGCTGGCACAGACGTGGAAATTATCACATGTCATGGCGGTAATGTCTCGCTCTGGTTACACTACACGAGTATACGTATACACCTGATTATTCTGAGCTATCGTTACAATAAAGCAATGGCAAACTACTGAGCGTAATCTTGCCAAGAAATCAATAATCAGCTGAAAGATGCTGATGCTGACAGCGATGTCCTGTAAAGGATATGCACACACAAAAAGTTACAATGAAAACAGTAAATAAAGCGGCGTTTCCAGTATGTCCCTTTCATTGATTCAAGTTGTGCAGAAACTGACAACAAGAAAGATGTAATGAAATCGCTTTTAATTGTCATTAAACATTTGAATTGTTAGACACGTTGAAAATTAAACATTCCAATTGTTCGCCTGGGTGATAGTGTTTTCGGTATTTTTCTTGCTTCGCGCTTCGTAGCCTAACCTAATGACGAAATAGGATTTTCTAGAAATGTCGCTATCGTTGATTTTATACATATATTATATATATTGGAACAGTCGCAGAGCTTTCGTAAGTAAAAAAAAAACTACATGGATTTACCATGCACATCTACTGGGCCTTTATGTAGTAAACTTCATATATACTAGTCACAGCTTCTGTGACCCTATGTAATAATTATCAGATTTACTATATACAACTTCTTGGGCTGTATGTGGTAAATATCAGATTTACTATATACAACTTCTGGGGTTCTGTGTAGTAAATATCATATTTATTATATAAATTGTATAGGCTCTATTGAGTGCATTTCAGATGTATTAAATAAAATTTCTTTGGCTCTGTGTAATAGATATCAGATTCACTATATGCAACTTCTTCGGTAAGCGGACCATGTACTGTACACTACCACTACGGCCTTCGGCAGTAAATATCATATTAACTTTACACAACTTCTCATGCTTTACGCATTAAATGTTATATTTATTATACACATTCTCTGGGGTTTTGTGCTGTAAATATTAGATTGTCTATACACAATTAATAGAGCTCTATGCAGACATATCAGATTTAATATATACATCTTTTGGGCTCTGTTTAGTAATTATCAGAATCGCTATATAAATGTGTGAGGCTCATGAAACAAACATCAGATTTACTAAATAAAATTTCTTGGGCCCTCTGCAGACATATAAAATGTACTGTATACAGTTTATATGGCTGTTTGCAGTAAATGTCAGATTTACTATATTCAACTTCTAGAGCTCTATGCAGTAAATATCAGGTTGCCGCACCGAAGGAAATGACACATGGTTACCTCACCGTTGTCGGCTGCAGTAAAGCAATAACGGACTGGCGGCTAGAATTGGCTTGTTACAGTCAGTGGCCACATCCAGGAAAGCCACACAGTAACAGACACTGCGTGAGAATGTTAACACAAAACTGTCACTTTTCATTTTATGGGTGATCTCAATATATTTACTGATGCTGTCCAACTTGCTCGCGGTTGCATGACCGGCGTTAACATATTCTTAAAATAAAGACAGACAGACAGAAGGACTATCAGACAAAACGACAGATAGTCAGAGGTACAGAAAGACGGATGAATGAAAAGTCAGGCCAATCGATTTGACAAACACATACATCGACGTATGAGTAGACTTAGACAGACAGAGAAACAGGCAAGCAGACAGATAGGTAATTTGAAAATACATTATCTAATGTTAAGAAACTCACCGGAAACATTTAAACATCAGATTTACTGTACACAACGACCTCGGCCCAATGCAGTACGTATAAGATTTACTATATAATATACAAGATTTACACATTGGCGGTAGGAGAGTGAGTAGGGATGTCTAGTATGGAGCCGTCTATGCAGATTTATTGCATTTTGAATATACAACTTCTAGGGCTCTATGCTGTTAATATCAGGAAAGTCAGCAAAGATGTCCTTGAAAGTTATCAATCGGATCTGTGAATTTCATTAATCCGCTCTGTGAAAGTCATCAATCGGATCTGTGAACTTCATTAATCCGCTCTGTGAAAGTCATCAATCGGATCTGTGAAAGTCAAAAATCAGATCTGTGAACTTCATTAATCCGATCTATGAAAGTCATCAATGGGATCTGTGAAAGTCGTCAGTTGAAAGTTTGACTGTCACCACAGAACGCGTGACAGTTGCTTGGAGCACACGGCCGGAAACTGATAGAAAATCACAATAACACACATTATCATGAACAGATTGAATAGGAGTCTAGTGTTGCTACTTATTACCCATAGTCAGCCTCACATCTTGATCAGTGCTACAAATAATCTCTAATTTACTCACCAAGCACTCACGCTGGGATCACCGTGAGCTCTAAGTACAGACCCAGACAGCTGGACACACCAGTATTTGCTAAATGCAGATGGGGGAAGAAGAAATACCTAATACACTGACATATCAGATGCTGGGAAACCCCTAAGACGAAACAACTGTCAAACTGTCAGTTGTCATTTACTGCCTATATAGTAAATTGCGGTGTATGGCAGGGGTCTTGAACCTAGGGAATTAAGGCCGCCTGGCTAATGAAGTCGCCGCGAACTGTGCAGGTTATGGTTTTCTTTTTGCCCCCGACAGAAAACAATCCACACCTTACCGAGGATTCGAACCCGGGTCTCCCGAAGAAGAATCAGGAAATCTAGCCACTCGGCCAGTCGCTCCTGGCGGACATTCTCAGAACATTTGTATAGTTTAATATGCCCTCTGATTACTACATCTGTCCTATGATTCTATAAATGTCGATCATTACCTGAAGAAATGATTGCACGTGCACACACTGACACCCACAGTACTATTATCATCATCGGTAAATCACTGCTAATTTGTGCTCGAGTTCTTCATCAGTGAGAGACACTGTATAATTCATTGTGGTTGTTCAAAACAGCATAATTGTTAGATACAAAATGGATAGCCCACTGCTAAAATCTGGCTATAGTGTATATTCAAAACAATGTTTTCCCGTAGTGAATTTGAATAAAGAAGATACAAACAATAGATTGCAGGATTTATTCCTGCATCTCGTC